>CM034353.1:59949352-60515711 GCA_019925275.1 Mytilus edulis
AACAAAAAAATCTCTGAACACTGACATTATCAAGATTTTTTATTTCTTGATTGACAACATATTTGTTAAGTTTGGCGAACTTGTTTTTCAACAAACTATCGGTATTCCCATGGGAAACAACTGAGCCTCTCTTCTTGCCGAATTGTAACTGTTGATAACATATGAATGTACCAATAATAATAAATGGTGACATCGTCAATTTCCTGTAAACTTTAAAAGCAAGGAAAATGAATATTATAAATCGTCTTTTAAAATTGGACTATTGATGCAGATATACATCACACATATAAAACGAAATCAACAAAAACAAAATAAAGGAGGACTTAGAGTATACAATTTTCCAAAGTAAGCCATATATAACAGCTGAAGATGGCTTCTTTGAGAATTGTATGTTAAGTATAACATACGAAATAGGGATTCGTCAAATATTTCATTTAGCATAACAATATAACCACAATAGTTTGTACACTGCATGCTGATTTTTTTTCCCTTCTAAGCCAGTTCCTAGGAATTGCTACACTAAAACTTATGATAAATTGGATTGCTCCGGTGTCCTAAACTCAATCCGACTATCATATACCAATATTTCACCATTATAAAATAATGATCTTATTGAATTTCAAAGCAAGTAACACCAAAAAATGTCCATTTTGATCTGAGTTCAAAATACAGCAGATGATATACCATATGATCAACAAAGCCCGTACAATTCAATAATTGCTCATAAGAAACTAACAAACATACCGAATGCAAATGGTACTACAGCGTCGCACTTAGGGTGACTTACAATCATACAACACTATACTAGCGTCGATTTTTTTTTCCTTTTTTTTTTTCCTTTTTTTTCTTTTTTTTTTTCCTTTTTTTTTCTTTTTTATTCCTTTTTTTTCTTTTTTTTTCTTTTTTTTAAAGTTATCGTTTGTGTTATCCAGATCATCTGCTATGATGGAAACTTGGGAATGACGCTTATAGTGCCTAAATCAGTTGACAACTTTAAAATATTTTAGTTCCAAATTTTCTGTTAAAAAGTGTGGGATTGTGAAAAAATCACCTTCATCTATTTTTTTTTACTGTATCGAGATTTTGTTCATGAGCGACTGGTATATGGGAGTTTTTCAATAAAACTGTGAATTTCAGACCCCAAAAAAATGGAAAATCAACTTGTTTAAAATTTTATTTCGAGAGTTATTTTGAATACCTCTATTATAGACTTGTTTGTATATAAAAAGTGCAATCTTAAATACTCTTTAAAATGATATTATTTTCTTAATTTATGTACTGTTGCGTAGGGGACTTTTGTCCACTACGAAACTGCTTCTAAACGCACATCTTACTGCACTTTAATGTCTTCTATAGACATTTCAGTTTGTTTTACTTTATATAATAGAAATATCTAATTTTTGTCTGAATTGGAGAACCATTTTTTATCGATAAAGATTAGACAGTACTTCACATATGAAGGTACAACTCATGTTACGTAGTGGACATTTTGATGAGTTTCGTAGTTGACAAACCCGTTTCGTAGTTGACAAAAATTTCGTAGTTCACATCAACCCTATTCTATGTTGATAAAAACATACTGAAAATTACATGAAACTAACTCTTGTTAATTGTTTTGCGCGAATATAATTGAAAAAAGAGTTAAAAAAAAAGACTGCATGGTAGTGGTAGCTAGTGTCCATTGCGAAATATAGATTCCACAACTATTTCTCCACTCGAGACAGTTAAATTTTAATATTTAAAGGGCGAGGCTTGTCGAGCTTTTTAGATGATTAAAATTTAACTGTTGAGAGTAGAGAAATATCGTAATACACGAGTAATTACAGTGGTGGAATCTGTTTCTCTTATGATTTTTATCCTCCCTTTTCAAAGATTTGAGAAAAGTTGTGTACTTTTGTTGTGACGTCATCAGGCATGGTCACCTTTTTTCATTTTTTTATTTTGACATAAATTCAGTGTAAGACTTAAGTTTCTAGGGACAACATCAAAAGACCAATGTGCATGATAAAGCAAAAACGGAATTCACATAGTTAAGTCTGTGGCTGCTGTTTTCTTTTAAACTCGATCATGATCAAGTTCACAACAAAACTACAGTCCTAGATTACAAAAAGGAATGCAACACTGACCCAACACTAACAGAATACAGAAGGGCAATCAATGAACAAAAAACAAATAAATACATGAAATAAGAAACATTGATCCCGAAAAATCAGCGCTACGTCTGAGGAAAAACCGACCGAGAACTTGCTTTTTGCAAGGGACTCGCTGTGAACACAATTTGATATGGAGACAAGTGTTTGGTTTTGAAATTTCCTACATGAGGCATTTGCCTCAATGTAGTTACGGCCCCGTTAAAATAAAAGTGAGGCAAGGTTTCCTGAGACAATATACCTCAAGTTAAATGAAACCAATTTTCAGACATTTCACATGTTTCAAGTATATTTGAATAATATTTATACTTTCATTATTAAAAAAATTGGGAAGAGTTTCCCGTTTTTTTGGGGGGAAAAGGATGAATTTATGAAGAATCTGGTGCCATCTCATACTTTCGATTAGACCTGCTGAGTTATTTATTTTTGATTGCAAGTCAGGTAATTTATTTTCAAACTACCACGGCAAACCATTTATTTTTGTGATTATCAAGGCCAAGTTATTTATTTTCAAAATCCTCCTGCCCCCCCCCCCCCCCCCCCCAAAAAAAAAATATCAAATGGTCGTCCCCTTAATTTAAATATTAAAATTTTTATAAGATTGCAAAAGTTCAAGCTGCCGGGGCAGCCGAGATTAGCGATAAGGTGTATTGAAAAACGACCATATGCATGCCTCTTTTAAATTTTTAATGATTAAATATTTTTTAATCCGTATTAATATTATTAATTTGTTGTTGTGTTGTTGTTGTTGTTGTTGAGCACTTATATCCAAAGGAATCCAGAGAACTGATATGGGTCGACGGTTTTGATCGAATAGTGCCGAAAGGAATTTGGGTCGAAAAAAGGTAGATCTGCTGAAAGAATTGACGTCCCCGTAAACAAGAGTAGGTGCTCTGCTAAATGAAACTGCTTTACATCTAATGAAGGCATTCTAAGGTCATATGATATTGTTTGAATATGTGGTATTTAGCCGCAGTGTTTTTGTATACATATAAATGCCAAGGAGGGTGACTGGTTACAAACAGTTGTACGCATTCGTTTGCAAGAGAAAGTGGTTTCCCCCAGTAAATTATTTTAAAACTCAAGTTTAATCTTAATATTCATCATTGATCATCATGAATATCTTAGTTTAATAAATTATTTTATATAAAGCTTGCTAACCAGACAAAGGTAACTGCCAATCGTGCTAATAACTGAATACCACAGGCACTTGTTTCTATCCATAGGAAGGTCGACTATCCATATAAACAGATAAATAGATGGATAGTCGACCTTCCTATGGATAGAAACAAGTGCCTGTGCTGAATACACCTTATCACTATTTCAGGGGTGTTCTGATCCCAGATTACTCTTATTGTTTTGTCAGATTCCCGTATGCCGCTTTAATACACTATATATATGTTATGTACCGTGTAATTCTTATTTTTTTGTAATTTTCGGTGTCCCGCTAGACTTTATTTCCTGGTTTCACAGCACAATAATTTGACTCTCAAGTGTCACACTTACAAAAAATTGGCAATCCTGTGTCATACTTAGACCACAATGAGACCCGCTTTCAGTATTTGGAAATATGTGCTGGTTTACCTGAGAATAGCTTGAACTATTGACATCATACAGCAATCAATTATCCATTGTGGCATCAAATATTTTGTATTATGATGTCAAAATTTTACGTAAACTTTTGTGATGTCCTGTAATTATGCGGACTAATAGGGATAAGGTCACATGCACTTGCCTTTAGATAAGGTGTATAAGGTATCTTCATTTTACAATTTGGGGTATTTAGCTGAATTTGCCCTTAGAATGACCCTAGCTGGATCTTGTCAGTCTTTGGCAAATAACCATCTGAGGTCATGCAAAAATCACTTTTATTAGGCTGTTCACGGGACATATTATGGTATACCATTAAAAATGAATTGTCTATCAGTCTGTTCGTCCTCAACTGGTTAAAAAAGTTGTATCTTGTACTGCACAGAATATATTGGAAATTAAATCTAATAAGTTGGTCACCCTCGCTTCAGTCATAAGGAAATTAAGATTACCTACTTACGAAACATAAATCATGTAAATCATTTCTAGACTATAGCTACCCTGCAGAATTATGATTGTGAAATTGCTTGAAACTTTAATAGTGCAGGGATACGTACAGGCTCGTCTTCTATCTGGTACATTTGTATATGACATCATAAAGGTATTCAATATTTATCATGGAGGACATGACTCCAGAAATGATGTATAACTAAAAATGTCTGTAATATGTAGACAATGGTAGATGGTCTATATATTAATTATGAGTTAAATTGTGATGACCAATTTGGATGAAACTTACTTGTAACTTGATTTGAAGTAATCATTACTAATGACAGCTGTATATGAATTACATTAAAACCTCAAAAGTGCTATTATAGTCTAAGACTTATATACCACATGAATATATTAAAAAGACTCTTTTTAATATATTCATGTGGTATATAAGTAAGTCTGTTCAATCATAAGGTGAAATGAAGGCACTTACTTGAAAAACCAAATTACTGTCCATAATCATATAGGAAACAATTGATAACCATGGATAGCTGTCATTTCGTTCAACTTGGATGAAATTTTTTATCATACCTTAAAAGGTGTTACATTTAACTTAAGACTAATCATGCAAATGTGTGTGTCAATTTCTGATCCTTAAAATTTCCTCCAAAATATTTTTTTATACTTCAAAGTTGGTAGTACTTAAAATTATGTGTCAAAATACTTTTAATTGCAATGCTGACCAATGTTTTCTTTATCCAGTATAACATGTTATGTTCTAGTCAATTTGTTAACAAATATTATCATGATTATGTTGATGAAATGATGACTTACTGGGGGCATGGAGGAATGATTGAGTAATGCATATAATTTTCTAAAGGTTACTAATTTGTGTACACCTGATGACTACAACATACATGTGAACCTCCCGACGGGAGTACAATAATCCCGTTTTCAGGGGTCTCCTCCCGTTTGGGAAATAAAACCTCCTGTGTATGAAATATTTCATGAATGAAAATTTTCAGCCGCCATATTTGATAATTTGTTACTACCATAGAGGTTTAATTGACACCTGTGTTAAATTTTACCTGTAAATTAAAGAAGTATAATTATATGGCTTCATTTGACAGCTTGGGTGTCAAACATACAGGTAATCAACAATGTTTACCTCTGGCTAACGGCCGATGTGTTATAAAAACTTTTTGTATTTAGTTACTTCCCTTTGATTTATACTGTTTTAAGTTATTTTGCTTTAAAAAATGTAAATTGTAAATAGACTATAAATGAATAATGTTTTTATCAAATAATCATAAAAGGATGGTAATTAAATAAATTTAAATGTTTTGGGACAAATAAAAAATATATATATATATAAATTTATAAATTATTTTAGCAATCTATACTTCTTTTAAAGGATTAAATTGAAGTTTATATGGTAAATCTGTCTGTGAATTTTGTCCTTGCAGTACCCAATATGTACAATTATATTAGACAGAATAAAAATCCTAGTTAGTTAAATTTATAGAGATTGAGAATTGTTTATGCCAGTATACATGGTATATAAGATTTTATTGATTTAGTTAAAGATAGCAAAACATTTTACATGTACACTGTTTCAGTCTTTAAATTTTCTAGAAATATGACTTTCTTATTTGCTTTAAAACCATGCAATACTATTGTTAGTGTTTGCTATTTTTATTTATCATGTCATTTGCATGTTGCAAATATACATGTATAGCATATTTCTTTCTTATTTGTCTATACAGTTACCAATAACAAGGAGATGGAGACATGAATACAAATCTATACAGATAAGATAAATAAATATAATGATTTATTTGAAAGCAGTCAGCACTCAATTATCAAAAACAAAACAAAAGAAGAAACAGATATTTTTAATATTTTATTTTCATTCAAAAAGAAAGGCAATAGGGGTACTGTAAACATATTACAATTTGATGGAAATTTGAAGAGAAAACAAAATTTCTACATCAGACAGTTACATTTATGACAAAATTTATGTTGATAAAAAACCTCCTGATCTGAGTCCTAATCTCCTGACCAAAATTTCCAAATCTCCTGATCTTAGTTTCACAGTCCATCACATGTATGCTACAATAACATAAATAAACAGTGCCATGTAGTGGTGAGGGATGGGTATTGGACGAAGAATCTGCTTTATGGATATATGTCTATTTGAGTCTTTAAAAATGCTGGTATGAACAAACAATACATTTGCAAGTATATATACATGTATACATTACATTGTACATAATCTAGCAATTATGCAGAGAACAAATTTATTACGATTATAATGAACAGTGATATTTTTCATAGATCTATTATTTTTTGATTTTTTTTTAGATGGGTGACGTTAAACAGTTTTTATATGCTTGGTGTGGGAAAAGAAAGGTCACACCATGTTATGAGTTTGGCCAGACAGGATCAAAACATAAACCAAGGTTTAAATGTGAGGTATGTCATTATTTTGGAATTTATTAATGCATGTAAATCATTACAGATCATTTCCTAGCTCACCTGACCTATTACATGTTTTACAGTTAAGGAGTTGGCATAATTAGTCATGTTAGTAATCATAATCAGACTTCCACAGTAATCGATTACATTGCTTTAATGACTTATTTAGAGTTTACATCTAATTTCCATTATCAGATACTAAACAATTTACAAATGAACAATGAAAAACTGTTAGTTTAAGAAGCATCTAGTGTAAAATTTCAAGGTTCTGTGGCAACAAAGTATTTGACATGGATTTAAAAATGGGCCAACATTTGAAAAATGTTGGACGATTTTTGAATCCCTGTCAGATTTTTTGCAGATACTGATATCATGGAAATGGTTGTAGTAAAAAAGTGTTAAAAATTGACAAACATATGCCTATTGTAATTGTATATAATTTGTTTACCTGAATGACGTCTTATTTATTACCCACTATAGGGTACATGCCTATCACACAGTCATCTACATTTGACCTTTCATTGCAATGCTTTGTTTTAAAATCATATGTTTGGAATTTATGTGTCCTGTAATTTAATGTGTACATTGTAGCATCAATTTGAAGATATTCTCCAGATATATATATTTTTAACGTAGCATTTTAAAGACTTAAAATTTCATTAGTAGTCTCCCTTGTATTTGTTAACGTCATACCATAGTTCACGTCAACCAATTGTTTTAGTCACATTACCTGAAGATCTGTGAAAGCAGTGAAAGTACTAGTAAAAGTGATGCATTGAAACAGTTATTATCTTTTAATAATTTTCCTATATATATATATATATATATACAAAAAAAGTTTTTTTTCAAGCGGTGTACAGAATTATATATTAAAAATTAAATACACAAAAAGAGTTTTAAAAGCAGCATTGTCTAGCGCTTTCATCCATCTTGGGACTTTTCAAGACTGATGAACGTCGTTATGGGGAACACATTAGTATTATGACGTAACGTCATTGTTCGTAACATGTATATATATATATATATAAATATTGTAGGTCAGAGTTGAAGGGTTTGATTACATGGGTGTAGGTAACTCTACAAATAAGAAAGATGCACAAGCTAACTGTGCCAAGGACTTTGTTCAGTTTTTGGTTCGTCAAGGCCTGGTTCAACAATCAGAAGTTCCTTCGACAGGGGTAAGTTTACTTCAAGAGGGGTTTCATTATTTTTATAGACTGGAGGTACCTTTGAGATTATAGGGGGAACCAAACCCAAACGTCAATTTGTCTACAACATTATGGAATTATTATAAAAAAGAATATGTGGTATGACTGCCAATGAGACAATCATCCACAAGAGACCAAATGACACAGAAATTTATATTAACAACTATAGGTTTAAGCACTCCTTCCTTGTATCAAAATCTTTGTGTGTAAGTGTATTCTCATCCTCAACATACAATTAATGCTATTGTCAATTCCATCATCTGGCTTCTATGGCGACTGAAAGTGAAGTACTTAAAGACATTTAAAATGTTGGAGACATTTGAATTATGAACCTTTAATTCCATCAAAAAGAAGAAAAAAAAATTTATAGTTGAAATTTAGAACATTGAATCAGATGGGAACTAATTGGAAGCTGTATGTTTAATTGTAGAACTCAATGATGTTAACCCATCAGAAATGTCTATCAGTAACTGATTATTTTGTATTGTAATTTTCATTGATGTTCTAGTTACAATCAGAAATGTTGGAACCAAGGCCCGGTCCAAGTGAAGCTAGTAGTGATGTTGGATTTAGTGGATTACCAGGTGGTCTAGCTCCACATCAAGCTTTAGGATTAGGTAATATTTGATAAAATGGTACGGTATCAATTAATTGGGAACATAAAATTGAGAATAGAATTGGGAAATGGGTCAAAGAGACAACAACCTGACCAAAGAGCAGAAAACTGCCAAGGTCTACCTATGCATACATTGGAGATATAATTTTTATTAAGAAGATGATTTCTTGTTTTAAATATTCACTGATTTTAATGTCTTTTATCACAAATGATATATGTATACGGTTACTTGCTTTTGAGTACAATTTTAATACATTATTTGTTTTTGAATACAATAAAGAAAAAAATACTTGATCTTGAATACAATTGTAATACTGTCCATTCATTTATTTTCGTGGGTATCAATTTTCTTAGATTGAGGAAATCTTGAATTTTCATGGGTATTTGATTTTATGATTTTACTAATCGCTGCATACACATCCTATAGAAAATGTGTAATTCGTTGAACATTTGGATTGGTGGTTCACCTGTACCCACGAAAACCACAAAAATTGGTATCCAACGAATATCAATAAATCTACAGTACACTAATTGCTCTCGAGTATGATTGTAATACACTATACATATAGCTATCTACCCCCCCCCCCCCCCATTCATATCCAATCTGGAAATTTCCTAGATTGCTAGAGATTGTAGCCAATATTTGACTGCTTAGCTTTTTATTTAAGAAGCCTCTAGTTTATTGTATCTGATTTTAGGTGGGGAAAACTTTGGTGGCCAGAGAGAAGAACCACCCATGTCAAGAGAGTTTCCACCATATGAAAGAGGTCCTCCTCTCATATTGGAAAGAATGCAGAGAAGAAAACTGGAAGAAGAAATTTGTTTATTTTTAGCTCACTCAATGATGCTTTTCCATCATAATGTCCGTTCGTAACGTCGTTACTTTTACAATTTCTCTCTGAAATCTACTTGGCCAAAATTTAACCAAGCTGGCCAAAATCATCATTGGGTATCTAGTTTACAAAATGTGTCTGGTGACCCGCCAACAACCAAGATAGCCGCCATGGTAAAATAGAACATAGGGTAAATGTAGATATTAACTATATCTTGAAACCAAACCACTTAGAGCAAATATGACATGGGAAAATGGTTTAATCAGGTTAAAATCTATCTGCCTCAAAATTTTCAGATGAATGACAACCATAGTTGGTTGCTGCCCTATAATTGGTAATTTAGGAATTTACTGTTTTATTTATTACTGAATTTTATTTTATAGTAGAGATAACTGTAACACATAATGTTCAAAAGTAAGATTTGTAAATAGTCAACATGATCGAAATGTCATACCTTTAGGAGTTATTGCCTTTATAGTCAATTTTTAACCATTTTTGTAAATCTTAGTAATCATTTAAAAAAAATCTTCTTCTTGAAACTACGGAAAATTAATCCAACTTGTCACAATTCTTCTTGGGTATTATTTAAAATGTGTGGCATGACCGACCATCCAATGATGCGCATGTAATAGAACATAGGGTAAATGCATTTTTGGCTTATAATCTCAAAAACCAAGATTAAGCAATCTGACATTGGGGTAAATTGTGTATCAGTCAAATCTATCTGCCCTGAAATTATTCAGATGAATCGGACAACTGTGTTGGTTGCTGCCCCGAATTGTAATTTTAAGAAATTTGCAGTTTATGGTTATTATCTTGAATATATTATAGATAGAGATAAACTGTAAAACAGCAATAATGTTCAGCAAAGTAAGATTTACAAATAAGTCCAACTGACTGAAATGTCAATTGACCCTAAGAGTTTTGCCCTTTATAGTAATTTTATTTAAAATTTTCATAAAATTTGCAAATTTTTACTAATTTCCACTTAAACTTGGGGACAAGTTCATTATAGTAGAGATAATTGTAAGCAGCAAGATGTCAGTAAAGTAAGTTACAACACATCACATCACCAAACACATTGTCATGAATCCATCTGCTTCTTGTAATAATGCATAGACAAAGAGTGACGACACAGTCATTTGCTTATTTTTAGGTCTCCTATCAGCATCCAGCGTCAGTGACACATAGGGATCACTTAGTACTGTCAACTCATTTCTCAGTTTTACACTTTGTTCAACTCCTTAAAATTCAAACAAATGTTAAACAATTCTTTTACAGGACATAAAGTTGTGCAGCGTCTGTTTAAGTTTTTGATCTGAGTGATTTATTTGGGTTTTACTATATCAAAATATTGACTTGGTCATTTATTCTTTCATCAGTTTGTTGATCTGCAATTCCTTCTAATTAGCTCGTCAGAATTCAATTAAGCTTTCACATACTCTTCAGTGGGACATGAAGTTATGTACCTGCAGTTTTAGTATTTGATGTGTGATTAATTGGGTTTTCCGCACACCAAAACATGGATTTTTCTGTTTCTACTTATATTATTTTGAAAAGACAGGTGACTAAACATAATTAAAAAGTATTAAGAATTAATTGCTGCATGACACCTATTCTCAACATCTGACCTATTGCATTAAAGAATTAGAAATAAGATGACTTTGAATTCAACTCTTTTAGTTTATTGCTTTACTAAAAATAAGTTGTAAGGGGGAGGGGTGGTTCTGAAGGTATTTTTTATTAAAATTAGATGGTGGTAGTTATTTAGATAACCTTATGAACGAATAGTAATTTTAAAAATTAAATTACATCCTCATGATATGCAAATTTCCTCCAAAGAAGTTAACAAATTTATATTCCCATTTAGAAATTTTAAATAGATATATTTAAAGTAGAATAATTTATATTTAATATTTATTTAATAGTCAGAGGATGTAGATTTCAATGCTGATATCCATGGTAACTGGACTTTAGAGAATTCTAAGAGTCGATTACATCAGTGGCTTCAACAGAACAAAATCCAGGCAGACTATAAGTATAATATGGTTGGACCTGATCATAACAGGTACTTAGTGCAGAATTGTCTTTATATTTATATACACCTTATCGCTATTTAGTCCAATTCAGAAAAAATCCAGTCATTTAGACAACTTCCTGTTTAGGTCAACAGTTAAGCAAAACAAAGGTCATCAGTAATGAGCTGAGGGAGAAACAATTTGAAAGCGATCATGTATGGCACAATATTGTATACTATGTTATATCATTTTTGTACCCGTGTTACAGTGTTAAGAAAAATTTCTGTCGTTGCTGTCTAGAAACTTGATAGATTATGATCCACTTTTTCGAAACTCAAATTATAGTTAAAAAAAATATTTCATTTGATGTATTTATGATGGTTTAAACAGGTCTCATTAAAAAGTATCATGCATGGTGCATTGTTTAAACAGGGTCCCAGATAGCTTCAAATGATGAAAAAGTTGTGTAATTTAAGAATATACTTGGAATGGAATAAATAGCGATAAGGTGTATTTGGTTCTCCCCTCTTAAAGTCCATGTTCATTTAGAATAGTATCCTGTGTTTAAATGAGGGATGTTTATATTTCATAGATTTTATATTTTCTATATGGAGTTAATATTTGCCCTAATGGCCAGTGTTAGCATTTGCTATCAGATGGTGTCTGTCAACAGACATCAAACCTGTTAATTTTAAGAAAAGATCCCCTCGGGAAATACAGGGTTGCTCGCCCCTTTTTTCAAGAGTGATGAATAGACCAATAAATTAATATGATACAGCATAATAAATTCATGAGATGAAGAACAAAGTGACAATGGGTATAATGTTTAATGGTTATATATTTTTGTTATTCATGTGTGTTTTTGAATAACCATAAAATATTGCCAAATCTGCTTTAGTCTTTACATGGTAAATCACTTAACTTGTCAGAAATGTATAAAATGATGGCCCTTTTATAGTTTTCAGTTTCTTAGGGTCTGATAATATGGCACCTGACAAATAGTCTCTGGTTTTCAACCATGATACATCATGATATATCAGCTTTGAATATATTTAATATAATTACATATTTTGTGGGCTAAAGGTCGATTATTATTTATTTTCTCCCTCTGTTTTACCAAAAGACCTTCAGCTCATAAAACATTGTAATTTGATAATGGTTTAAAAAAGAAATTTCAAACAAATTTCCATTTGTTAATAGTATGATATTTATCAATTTGAAAATTTTGGAAATTAAAAAGCTAAAAGAATAGCTTTTTTCCACATTAAAAAAAAAGTTTCATATATTGAAGTATGGCTATTTTAAGTTAAATGATTAGGGGAAAAGGTAAAAACATTACCTATGTGGTGTAATTGACACCATGTAGATAATGGAATATTGATTTGATATGATGTATCATTGTTTTGAAACAAGACATTATTTGTGTCACAGTGTGAATAACAGAAAGAGGAAGTACGACCCTAAGAAACTGAAGACCATACCAGGTAAGATTAGAAAGTAATATTGATGCATTAGTATAAATTATTTTGTTTATACACATGATTTCATTATTTATTTGAATAATATTTATTTCAAGATGTGAAGAAAATATATGTAAATTCAGAAATCAATTTGTGAATTTCTATATGTTAGTCCTCAGTTTTACGAATGTGATTGCAAAAAACAAGGACCAACACAACTGAAATTATGAATGCAAGTTTTTCAGCAAATCCATTGTCTTGATCATCTGTCAAAAAATAACAGTTGTATTTTATGTCAATCCCCAGATTCGTAGCTCTTGAAAAGTGGGGTTTGTCCTCCAAAATTTAAAAAAAGGGCTGACACCAGTTTGGTATTTTGCATAGAAATAATGGTGAGGACCAGCTGATTTTCTACAAGGACCACCAGGGGAGACCAATATTTTCAGAACTCTACAGATTCATGACAATGTCTCATTATTTTTATGCCCCACCTACGATAGTAGAGGGGCATTATGTTTTCTGGTCTGTTCCTCCGTTCGTCCGTCTGTGCGTCCGTTCGCTTCAGGTTAAAGCTTTTGGTCAAGGTGGTTTTTGAAGAAGTTGAAGTCTAATCAACTTGTAACTTAGTACACATGTTCCCTATGATATGATCTTTCTAATTTTAATTCCAAATTAAAGTTTTGACCCCAATTTCATGGTCCACTGAACATAGAAAATGATAGTGTGAGTTGGGCATCTGTGTACTTGGGACACATTCTTGTTTTACATTTAATTTAGTCTCTAAGTTCTCATTGTAAACTTAAGATGGTGTTAACTTTATGAAATATAGCTCATCTTGTTAAGCTCTGAAGGTAGGTATTGAAGACCAGACAGTGTGTTTTTGTTTTCACTGTTTTGTCCCAGTCTGTCTTTAGTTAATTTTAAGTTGTCTTCAATGTTATCAGATGTTAATGAATTTATCAGTAAAATATAACTGTATTGTTTAAACAAGTTTTCAGAAAAGTTGTTTGTTTTTAAAAATGCTATTTGCTGATGTGTAACTTAGCAATGTTTCCATTGTCATGAGACCATAGCATTAACAAGTTTTAAGTTTTTGATTACGTTACATCAATGATACAGTGAAATATAAGAATATATATAAATGCTTTCCAGAAACTGTAACAGTTGAGATGCATAAACATAAGAAATAGATTTCAAAGTGCATAATTAACTTCACTTAAAATAATTTTAATAAGCTTATACTGAATGAATGAACTTAGTTTTATTTTGAATAATTTAATTTAAACCATTTTAAAGAACTAATTTTTCAAGTTGTTTTCATTAATAAATGGATACACAAGTGATCCTTAAAATCCAGTTTTATTGGTTAAATTGTCTATTAATGATGGAGTTAATGTTTTGTAGGAGTTTTATTGCTGAGATGAAGTTTTATGTGAACAAACTGAGACAATGTAAGTTACTTTATATTATAAAAACAGATTCAGTATTTTTACCAATTCTCTAAAACCATCATCTTTAAAAGTAGTGGTAAAACATTTTTTTATAGCCTAAATGTTTACAACTGTCCCTTTGAGGAGTTAGAAAATTATTAAAAGAAACATTCAATACTTACAATTACATTTTTTTGCTAGGACCATGATTTTTATCAAGTTTTCCTTATTAATCTGTGCACTTTATAGTAGAAGCTCATGTCATCATGAATGTAACACTTCATTTTAAGATCATTGACCGGGTCCTCCACCATACCATCAATGTGTTATATCTGTATATTTATGTTATGTATACTCTCATCTCCACAGGAGCTGGAGTTATAATATATTATTAACTAACCAAGTTTTACATGGTAGCATAGTGTGATTACAATGATGGGTTATGGACCTAGCACGAAAATTGTTCAAAATTGTTATAATGAAACATACATGCTATATAATTATTATGAAAAAAAATTCTTTTCAGATATCCATGCTCGAGAACATGGGTCTAACAAACAGGTAGCTTCTAAATCGTGTGCCTTGTCTCTAGTGAGACAACTGTTTCACATGGGTGTTATTGAAGCTTACACAGGACAGACAAAAAAGAAAGATCAAGAAAAGGTAAAATTGGGATCACTTTTTTTGTATGGGTGCCTTATCACGTACTGAGGAGAAATAAAAAAAAAAATAGAAATTGATTCTATCATTTTCAATACAAGTATAAAAGAACTTTGAAATTCCAGGTTTACCAAATTTCTATGAAATTAATAAAAGTAAGTCCTGTACAAAATGATAATGAATCATAGTATACCTGATTGAATAAAGTCAGGTGTGTGATATTCACTGGTGTTTCATGCAGTGGTACAATGTTGCTTAAAAAAGAAGTTATGGGTAGGAAAAAATGGCAACATTGAAACTTTAAATGGTATGGCCTATATTTCAACTTATTTTACATCTTCCCTCTGCCATGATTGATTTATACATTGAAAATCTGATAGGAAAAATGTTATAAACTATGGTTTGAGTGATCACTTCGATTGAATATTCGATACATCTGCATAAAGGATTAATCTTAATTTGTTGACCTACTTTCATTTTTTTTTTTAGTTGGATGAATATGAAGTTGCTATTAGCAGTGAAACAGAGAATTTGGTCAATAAAGCTTTGGAAGCATGGAATATAGAACCTGTTCAGAGGGTATGTTTATTAGGGCCCCGCCGACTAAGGCGGGTCGCCCTATAGTGATCAGTCTGTCCGTCCGTCCGTCTGTCCGTCCGTCCGTAACACTTTAACTTTGTGTCCGCTCTATATCTTGAGAACCGTTATGATTTCAAAGTTTATACTTGACATCCATTTTAACCAACACCAGAGGGTGTGTCATGATGTATGTAAAACTTCCTAGGTCAAAGGTCAAGGTCAAAAACTTTGATTTCAGTTGACAACCCTGTGTCCTGTGGTGAAGATCGTGTCCGCTCTATATCTTGAGAACCGTTAAGATTTCAAAGTTTATACTTGACATCCATTTTAACCAACACCAGAGGGTGTGTCATGATGTATGTAAAACTTCCTAGGTCAAAGGTCAAGGTCAAAAACTTTGGTTTCAGTTGACAACCCTGTGTCCTGTGGTGAAGATCGTGTCCGCTCTATATCTTGAGAACCGTTATGATTTCAAAGTTTATACTTGACATGTATATGAACCAACACCAGAGGGTGTGTCATAATTTATGAACGACTGCCTAGGGCAAAGTTCAAGGTCAAAAACTTTGGTTTCAGTTGACAACCCCATGTCCTATGGTAAAGATTGTGTCTGCTCTATATCTTGAGAACCGTTATCATTTCAAAGTTTATACTTGACATGTATATAAACCAACACCAAAGGGTGTGTCGTAATTTATGTGCAACTTCCTAGGTCAAAGGTCAAGGTCAAAAACTTTGGTTTCAGTTGACAACCCCATGTCCTATGGTAAAGATCGTGTCCGCTCTATATCTTGAGAACCGTTATCATTTCAAAGTTTATACTTGACATGTTTAAAAACCAACACCAAAGGGTGTGTCATAATTTATTTATAACTTCCTAGGTCAAAGGTCAAGGTCAAAAACTTTGATTTCAGTTGACAAACCCATGTCCTATGGTAAAGATACAATTTTTTAATGCACATTATTCACAGCGGGGCCCACAGAGATGGCTCCCATCTCAATGATATCTAGTTATAAGTTTATATTTAACAATTTTATGTTAACAGATATTCCAAATTGGATTGTATACTGCAGTTTAAAGCTAGAACTTTTAGCATCACATTTGAAAAATTAAAAATACATCTTTTCTGGTATTTTCAGCTACAATGTACATGTATATCATTTCAATCAACAATCTGTTCTGGAATGTATGTTAGTGAAACATTTTACATCTTTCCAAAAAAACATTGAATTTGGTTAACAATATCAATAGAGGTGGGGATATGATATAAAACCAGTTCCATATTTACTTCATATATGAGAAAGTGTGTATAAATTGTCATATGTGTCAAATTCTAACTCCTCATTTACCTGTGGTAAACATGAAGCATCATTGTAAGAAATCTCATCAAAATCATGCAATTCAGTAGTGAAACACATCATTTTGTGACATAAGTTTGTCTTATATAAGAACCATCACACTTCTATTTATCAATTTTCTGGCCTGACCATAGTTCAACAATAAACCTGGTTGCATTGTACATGTTGTATAAATTTATTATGCAGCCTGATGATACCAGTCAGCCTGTATCAATGATGTCACACACATCATTAGAGGAATTTGAACCTGCACCAAGCGTAATACAGGTGGAGTTGTTCCCTGGTCACCACCACAGGAAAACTGGAATCCATGGTCTAATTGTAATATTGATGAAGGCCCACTAGCTCACGTAAGTACCACAGACCTCTTTTAGAGCTGGAGCAATCTAAAGTTTGTTTCTTTTTAATTGAAAAAAGCTTAAACTGGAATCCATGGCCTAATTTTAATATTGATGAAGGTCCACTTTCTCATGTAAGTACAATGAGCCTCTTTTAGAGCTAAAGCAATCTAGAGTATTTTTTTGTATTGAAAAAAAGCTAGATTTTAGTTATCTTTTTTTGTAAAAGACAAAACCTGCAAAATTGGAATTCTTTAAAAAGTTGATGAAGTCTTGCTGTTTTATAAGAAAAATCATATCACATGACAGTTTGACAGAGAGTTACTATGAATTACAGGGGCGGATCCAGCCATTTTAAAAAGGGGGGTTCCTAACCCAGGACAAAAGGGGGGGGTCCAATTATATGTCCCCATTCAAATGCATTGCTCGTCCAAAAAAAGGGGGGGTTCCAACCCCCGGAACCCCCCCTCTGGATCTGCGCCTGAATTTATTGTTGCTTTACTAAATCTACAATTGTGATAATCAAATCATATGACTTTAAAAGTAGTATTTATCTTTCTTTAATTAAGTTTTGGCATAAAAGGTATATATTAATGCTGAAATTCATCAAATTCATCAAAATCTTTTTATATTTAACATTACATTATTTTGTGTAAAATTACAGGCCACCCTTGACCAGATTAGTAGAGATTTATATGAATCAACAGAAAGACAAAGAAATACGGACCAGAATTTACAAAAGGTTTGTTCAAATATTTATCATGTATCTTTGGTCAGTCTGAATTTCATGTACATGTAGATATCAAATATAACCTTGAAGGTTCTGAGTAGAAATTTCTTCATTTTTGGGGTAAATATTACATGAAATGCAATTAAAACCCTATGATAGTGATTTGATATCTTTATCTTCCAAGGTATATAGTTCAAATGAAATAGTGTAGTGAAGTGATCATTATTTAGATCCTTTGATGATATGTTATATTTTGATATTTAAGTTTCAGTATGATGTGTATTTTAGTTACCATACTTGTCAAGAAAACATTTTATTTTTGAAAATTATGTAATACATGGTGTATAAATCTTTTTAAAGATAGGTTCAACTACAAATGTACAATCATGTATTTTATTTTGTAGATGATAGAAGAGCGAACCAATCTCCCAGTGTCTCGGTCACATGATTACATCTTAAATGAAATTAACAACAACTCTTGTATTATTATCAGAGGAGAAACAGGTTGTGGCAAGACCACTCAGGTAAACTTTTTCTTTAAAGTTCAATTGAAAATTCAGAAAAAAGTTACATAGTTTTCAGCTGTAATGGGAAAAAAAGTTCATATTAGTTAAAGCATGTAATTTTCAAAGATTATATGAATTAAAATAGAATTTAAACATGTACATAGTGACATTGGCTCTCCCAACAATTAATTGATATGATTAAGGTATATGATTTGTACTAAAAAAAATAAGGAAGAATTTTTTAATGATACAAAGCAAAATAAAGGCTAAATTTTTGGCAAAATTAATAGTGGGCCAATGTTGAGAAAATGTAGAATTTTGAACATTTTCATTTTGTAGATGCAAAATTGTTTCTGGTGCAGTAGAAAGGTTTACCAGGTAGAAATGATTTCTTAAAATGTTTGCACCCAAGTATGAGTTTTAGCAAAACATTTCAGAAGTATTGTTAGAATTATAAATAATTCCGTGAGATTGATGTTTGCACTGGTATTATTTCTTACAACAGGTTACCCAGTTTATTATGGATCAGATGATACAACAGGGAAGAGGAGCTGAATGTAATATTGTAATTACACAGGTAGGTTTAATACCTTTAGAAGTGCATAGTTAAATAGGGTAATAATCTTAGTAAAGCTCTAATCCTGTCTCAAACTGAAACCTAACCTTAAGATAAGCCCTTTGTCAACGTATATTTGTTCCACCTAACAGAAGTTCCAATGGAAACTTTATTATAAACATTGTCATAATACCTATACCTGTTGGAACAAATATTCTATACCATTTATTCCGTTAGGAACATATACTGCAATATTTATTCCTGTGGAAATAATGTTCCAGAATATTCTTTCCTTTTGGAACTTATGTTATGAAGGAACTTCTATTCCGTGACACCTTAACCTGAAAAATTGGTATCCATTAAAACATTGTTACCTTTTGAAAAAAAAGCATGTGATTTGATGACCAGTAAGACAAAAATCCAACAATAAACAAATAATGTGGTTGAAAGGAACCATAAGTGACTGTATGGCCTTCAACAATGAGCAAAACTAGTACTGTTTAGAAAAATATGAAAGGTTTGACATGCACTATTGTTTAAAATAAGAAAACCAACCATTATTACACAATGACATTTGTTGAAGTGTAGATTATGTGATAATATTAATATTCATCAGCCAACAATATTTAGTGTGGACTTTCATGTCTGAAAAGTTAGCATTATCCCAATGCAAGATAATGATTTTTTTATGTGGCATAATGTTTGAGGAAAAAGGAATTGTGACAGTGTTTAAGAATAATTTAATTTTGGATATAATGCTTCTGATTGGCTGACGTTATTTTGTTATGAGCCCATAGACATAATTTAGTCATGTGACCGTGACGTCGTCAACGTTTTTTCATGGTTTTTAAATTATAAGAAATGACTGTATTACTTTTTCTGTCTATTCGAAATAACATAAAAAATGTGGTGCACACTGTTAAATAACCCGTTACGCGCCTTATTCAGTGTGTACCAATTTTTTTATGTTATTTCTTCATAGACAGAAAAAAATATTACAGTCATTCCTTAAATGAATTAATAATAACTATGTGTTAAACATTGATAACAAATTTGTATTTCAGCCAAGAAGAATCAGTGCCATATCTATAGCAGAGAGAGTAGCCCAGGAGAGATGTGAGGACTTAGGCATGTCTGTAGGATACAGTGTCAGATTTGAGTCTGTATTTCCAAGGCCATATTGTGGTATTCTGTATTGCACAGTCGGTGAGTGATTGAGTATACTTAGTAAAATTAGTATACTTTAGATGGATGAATCAGAAATTATTTTCTAACTCCATTGATCTTTTTTACCCAATTTGGCAGGCACAAGAAACTCTCAAAACTGAAACTGCAAATAAGTTTTTAATGTAAAGAATACCATTTTTTTTACCTCACCTATGTTTTTAGAGGGGCATTTCATTTTCTGGTCTGTGCGTCTGTTCTTCAACTGTCTGTCATTCTTTAGGTTAAATTTTTTGGTCAAGGTAGATTTTGATGAATTTGAATTCAAATCAACTTGAAAGTTAGTACACATGTTCCCTATGATATGATCATTCTAAGTTAAATGCCAAATTAGATTTTTGACCACAATTTCACAGTCCTCTGGCACTGCACATAGAAAATGAAAGTGTGAGTGGGGCATCCCTGTACTTTGGACACATTCTTGTTTTTTAAATTTTTTAAAAGTAGAAGGAGCAAAAAATAGATAAGGTTGATAATGGAAATTAAAAGGATTGTTAACAGTTAGAAAAATATTGTATGTTATGCAAACTTGTACATTTCTTTTAGTTAATGTTTGGGTCATAGTTTGCAAGAGGGGTACACAATTTCTCAAAAATGCCTTTTGATTTTGTCTTCCAACTAAGTTCTTTAGTTTATTGTTTAAAATAACCACTTCTGGTAATCTGGTAACCCACTCTAGGTCTATGGAATGAAAGTCTTTAAAACTTTTTTTTATATAAAATTCTAGTTTTTTACGTCAGCTTTTTTCAATCTTTGGTGACTTCCCATAATAAAGCTATCTTTTAAATTAAATGTAAACCCTAGATATGAATAAATGTAATTTTTATGTGTGTTGACAGGTACTCTCTTGAGGAGATTAGAGAATGGTATGAGGGGTATATCGCATGTTATTGTTGATGAAATACATGAGAGAGATATCAATGTAAGTATCAAGACATTTCCAAAGATATCAAAGATGAGAATTATTGATTCAATCACTTAAATGTTCTACAGAGATATAAAAAAAGGAGAAATAGTATACAGTTAACTCTTGTTGTCTCGAACTCGGTTGACTTGAATTTTCAGTTGAGTCGAAGTTTTCACGTGGTCCCGAACTTTGTTCCATATAAATGTATGTAATTCGACTCCTGATGAGTCGAAATTGGATGAGTCGAAATTTCGGTTGAGTCAAACTAAATTTGCGGTCCCAAGGTTAACAAAAGCATTCAAAATTCATTATCTATCTCGAACTAATACACATATGTCAAAACATGACCTCCAGGATTTAAATGGATCGAAGAGTTAATCTGACTATACACGTGTAATTAAATTTCCAGTCACTGAACACTGTATTAATTTATGACATGCTATTTCCACTAGTGTTTACCTATGAAATTATATAAATAATTAGTGATACACTGTTATTATTCATAAAAAAGTATTTAAAATGTTTACAAAACAATTAATAGTGATTTATACTAATGAGCTTGGGTGTGTATTAAGGGGCATATTGCATTTCCGCTATTTTTTCAAAGTCCCAATACTACGTTTCTGCAAATTGAAAGTATACGTTTCCGCAATTTGTATTTATTACTTTTCCGGAAAATTACCTGGTAAATTATAAATATTTGAATATATATTAGATAAATTAGGCATCCCCCCTTGACCCTGAGGAAAAGAGAACAATGAATGGTGCGGAGTCTTTCATGTTCACCTAAATGAGCAGTTTTACGCTAGCCATCCTAATATTTTTGTCTTTGTCGATGTGTTATTGAAACTGCAAACAACATCTTACATAAAGATGAGAAGTCTAACTGTAAAAGCAACCCTTCAGAAATACAAAATTATTATATAATACTATATGCAATAATTCAACTATATTTGGTGGATGGAAATATTATATGATCTATATGTCAGTCGTTCAGATTGAATATGACCTTGACCTCATTTTCATGGTTCATTGCTCAGTGTTAAGTGTTTGTGTTTTGGTCCGGTTTTTTTTAAAACTTTAAGCAATAGGTCAACTATATTTGTTGGAATGTATAGCTGTACATATGGTTCATCTCACCTTGACCTCATTTTCATGGTTCAGTGGTATTTTTGTTTGTTTTCTGGGTTAATGCTAAGTGTATGTTTAAATTGTAATAAAGCTTTATATTTAGGACATAAAACCAATGATAAGTAAAGAAGGCAAGACATTTCAGCGTGTGCACTCTTGTTATAATATGCATTTGTTAATACATCAGTCCACTTTATTTTCTTTTATATATTTATTGATGTTTATTGTCAGTTTCTTTATACTCTTGTCTATTTTAGACTGATTTCCTTCTGATTATGTTACGAGACATGGTAAATACATATCCACAGTTACGTGTTGTACTGATGTCAGCCACAATAGATACTTCACTGTTTTCTGAATATTTTGGAGATTGTAAAATTGTTGAAGTGTATGGAAGAACTCATCCTGTACAAGGTATGTGGTTTTTGTTCCTCTTAGGCTTTAGACTTGATGAATGTTAACGAAAGCAGTATTCTCTAAGGTATTGGTGCAGAAAGTTATATTTGAATTAAGAAGGCAAAGTTACAACTTCATTAAGTTAAATAGGATATTGATGGAAACTTGTAATGGAAGAAGTTTTGGTTTCTGCTAAACTAAAGTGATTATAGCATCCCCTTGCATAAGCAGTGAAATATCTGGGTTTTTTTTCTTATAAAAATAAAATTATTACAATATTCTATAATTAAATACCATAGTAAAAAAACATCAACTATATTCTCAATTCAAGAAAGGTAGTTTATTTACCATATCAGGGTATTCATTCAAGATATCAAGGTTGAGTCTCTCTTAACAGTGTAATGGTATGAAATTAAGTTGTAATATGAATTATCAGTGATACAGAATTTAGAATTATGAAAACTTTTGCAGTAATATTCAGAAATAACCAAGTCCTGCAAGTTCATTTCTTAGTAAAAATGTATCCCCCAAATGGATGAAGTACTCACAATATTCATCAGAAAAGGACTATTAGTACTCCATTAAAGTTGCTGCAGTATTCTCCACCTTTGATCGTGCAAGTTATTTGTATTGTAGAATATTACCTAGAAGACTGTATACAGATGTTAAACTTTATCCCACTTCCAAATGATAGGAAGAAGAAGAAAGATAAAGATGAATTAGATGCTGAGGAAGGAGACCAGGAAGTAATTTATACTTTATTATATGCATTATCTCATGCATTATTTAAGAATTAAATGCATCTTATTGTAATTTATTGGAGTGGAGTGTAAAATCATTGACAGAAGCACATTTTGTATGAAGTGCTTTTTCAAGCCTATGAAATAACAAAAAGTAGCAATCAATTCTTATAACAACAATTTAATGCTACAACCATGAAATGATGATTTATAGCAAATTTCTCATTTGGTTCTTAGCTCACCTGGCGTCCGGCGTCTGTCGTCCGGCGTCTGTCGTCCGTCGTCCAGCGTCGTTAACTTTTTCAAAAATCTTCTACTCTGAAACTACTGGGCCAAATTAAACCAAACTTGGCCACAATCATCATTGATGTATCTAGTCTAAAAACATTGTTTTTTGACCCGGCCAACCAACCAAGATGGCCACCATGGCTAAAAATAGAACATAGGGGTAAAATGCAGTTTTTGGCTTATAACTCAAAAACCAAAGCATTTAGAGCAAATCTGACATGGGTAAAATTGTTTATCAGGTCAAGATCTATCCGCCCTGAAATTTTCAGATGAATCAGACATTCCATTGTTGGGTTGCTGCCCCATAATTGGTAATTTTAAGGAAATTTTGCTGTTTTTGGTTAATCTTATTGAGAAATACTTTTTGATATTGATAATCTTAATTTTAAGAGAAAAATATTTTCATTTATGATTTTTATCTTTCAAAAGTGAAAGGAAATTGAGGTAACTGATCCTGAAATAATGTTCTGTGAAATGATTTATGTTGATAGAAACATCAGAGTTATGCTGCTCAACCTACATCTGCAAATTTTCAAATCTGAAAACAAAATACATTGAATAAAGAACTTTGATCCACATAATCTAGATAGGTGTTCATGTATAAGGATAAGTGGAATATTATTTTGATTGTGACTTTTTCAGGAAAACTGTAATTTGAAAGTGAGTTCAGAATACTCTGAACAGACCAAACGAGCTTTGGCTATGCTAAATGAAAAAGAATTGTCCTTTGAACTGATAGAGGTAAGACAAGTTAAAATTATTTATTCCAAAGAGCAAAAAAGATAAAGAATAGAAAATCTACTATAATGTATGAAAGATAATCTCTGATAATTCAAGTTTTTGCCTGTATAGAAAATGTAAACGGGAAAAAAGATCATCAAAATATGATCAAAATAATTTTGGATATGACTGAACCCAGGAAATTATTCCTTACAGAAGTTACTGCCTATTAATGACAATTTATTTCTATTTTCAACCTTTTTGCTGATTATTAATTTTGAGATAAAATAGGAAGACTGAAGCATATAAAAGCAAACATCAGCAACTATACATGACCTAAAAATATAACGAAAACTGTCTGAAATAATTAGTACAAAATGTGAGAACTTTATTTCATATAATTTGTGTATTATATTTTACAGGCTCTTATCAAGTACATAAAGACACTAGGTATACCAGGAGCTTTATTGATATTCTTGCCTGGATGGAATCTTATCTTTGCACTCCATAAACATCTGGAAATGCATCCTGAATTTGGTATGGAATAATGTTTTTTCACCAATATTTTTTTCTTTTTATTCACTCTACATATCAATACATATTGATTTCTTCTGAAAATAATGTGGATACCATTTATAAATACTGTTTATATCATTAAATGGGAATGTTCCTAGCAATATACCATTATTTATAAACCAAAAGTTTTTGAGAAATTGAATTTAAAGTGAAAAGTTCATTTTTACCCATCTATTTTTAAGTACATCCTGTAGCTTTATAAGTCTGTTTTTTATTTTTTAATTGATTTGATCTCTGGAAATATAAATACTATAATTATCATTTATCAGTTAAAGGAGTTAGCACTATAAGCATTCAAAATTCATTTAAATGCAAAATACTGTCATAAACTTCTTCTGCAAATGAATGTGAAAGGATAGGGCTGAATTTTATTTCGATATGAGTATTTACTAGTAGGTCAGTTATAGATGCATGTCTATTAAATGTATGCAAAATTGTACAAAAATATATGTTGGTTTGATTTAGGGGGGGGGAAGGGTGATTTTGGATGTTTCTCCCTAATCTGACCTTTCATTTTAATGGAATAGTCTATAATGACATCATTGTTCTGATCTGCAACGACTTTGATATATTAACAGGTGGTCCACAGTATAGACTGTTACCCTTACATTCACAAATACCTAGAGAGGACCAGAGGAGAGTGTTTGATCCAGTACCAGATGGTGTAACTAAGGTAAATGAATTAAGTGTTCCATAAATATTGAATACTCTGTCATGAGGCAGCATAGCAGGTTATTTTCGCGGGTGTAAAATTTGGTGATTTTTAGTGGAAGAAGACGTCAAGTCTTCTGAAGACTTAAGGGGCTGACCATTGGCATTGAGTCTCCGTATGCCGCATTCATTTCGTGTATTACAATTTCAAAACAACTTAGATTCCTGACACCGATTTTTACACATGATTAGGCATCTGAATCATTTAATTTGTAAATTATGATTGTAAAACAATCACTATCGTAAATATGACCCTTTTATTTATGTAATATTAGATTTCATCTCATCCACATGAAAGTTATTTGTTTACTTGTAACAGGATGTTTTAACTGTAGATATTTGTATTACGCATGCGTGAATTTGGTATCGGGACAACTCGCCCTGTTTACAAGTTCGCCCTTGAAGTTACGAATTTGCAATCCTGCAGACAGGAAGATTTTGTTTTTATATAAATAAAAAGGATATATAAAGTGTTGTCTTTATTCATGGTTTTCCTTTGTCATGTGAATTAGATAGCCTTCGTAACATACATGTGAACCTCCCGTTTAGGAGAAAAAACTCCCGTGTATGAAATTTTTCAGACGCCATATTTGATCATTTCTTACTACTGTACGGGTGTAATTGACACCTGTGTTAAATTTTACCTGAACATCAAAGAAGATGTATAATTATATGGCTTCACTTGACAGCTTGGGTGTCAAACATACTGGTAATCAACGATGTTTACCTCCGGCTAACTGCCGTTGTGTTATCAAAACGATGTGTATTGGGAATATTGAAATACTTTTTTGTTACTTCCCTTTGTTTTATCCTGTTTTCAGTTATTTTGCTTTTAAAAATGTAAATTGTATAAAGACTATAAATGATTAATATTTTAATCAAATAATCATAAAAGGATGTTGATTAAATGAATTTAAATGATTTTGGACAAATAAAAAAATTAAAATTTATAAATTATTTTAGCAATCTAGACCTCCTTTCAAGGATTAAATTGAAGTTTATATCATAATTTAGTTTACAACAGAATGTTTTTTTAATTATTTTACGATGTTGCAAATATACATGTGGAGCTTATTTCTTTCTTATTTGTCTATACATTTACAAATGATAAGGAGATGAAGACATGAACAAAAATATATACAGATAAGATATATAAATATAATGATTCATTTGCTAGCAGTGAACAATCATTTGTCAAAAACAAAACAAAACAAAACAAGAAACAGATTCTTCTTATTATTTTATTTTATTCAAATAGAGAGGCAATAATGGAACTATAAACATTACAATTTGATGGAAATTTGAAGAAAAAACACAATTTCTACATCATTTGGTTACATTTATGACAAAATTTATGTCGATAAAAAAACATGATGTTTTGACCATTCAGTACTTAACCCTTTCCTCCATAATGACGCTTTTTGACGCCACCCCCCCTTTACTCCATAATGACGCCTTTTGACGCCTGTGTAGTACCTCAGTTGAAACACTTTGACTACAAAGTGTCTGCAGTAGACTCAATAAAATTTGTATCCAATATGAAAAGGAATATCATAGGAATATTCTACTTAAATTTATTTAATGAAATATTTGTTTTTTGCAATGCATTTTGATACTTTAAAGCCTATTAACAAAAATTTACACCCTGCAAAAATAACTAGCTATATGGTATATTAGTTATTGAGGTTTTCATTAACCATAAAACATATTATGATACTTTTCTATATTTTAGTTGTGACTAATTTATTCATTTGAATATATGTTTTAGAATGAATGTTTTTTAAATGACTTAAAGGGCTGTTATTTGGAGATCTATTTCCACAAAATCCTTAAGGACACACTTTCCACCTGTGGAATTGTCATGATGTTCTAGTCACAACGGAAAAATATATCGAATACTGTAAATTCAGATATTATTGTGTGATTTAGTATTGTGATTTTGTCATTTGAGACAAAAAAAATATTTTAATTTTTGTGATATAGAGAAAAAGCTTGTTTAATTCATATAAAAAATTATAAAATGCAAGTTTAAATTGTTGCAATTGTAACTTTGTTGCATTTTTTGCAATAATAAAAACATTGAAATAGTTTCTGAATTTACATTACTTACAGTCATAGCCTTGAAACAAATAATTTTTCTTTTTCAATTTTCCGTGTTTTTTTCTGGTTTCAGATTATTCTATCAACCAACATAGCAGAAACCAGTGTTACTATTAATGATGTTGTCTTTGTTGTTGACAGCTGCAAGTAAGTTAATAAAAAACTGTCCAAATGTCAGTAAGCTGTTATTTGCAACACATACTAATATTTTGTTTATTTGATGAAAATGTACTGAAGTAACAGGTACTGAGTTTGGCCATCAATTTACTAAAACCCTGTCACATAGTGTTTGACTACACTGAACTGTACAGAAATGTAGTCCAACACTATGTGTCATGGTTTTAGGGTTATTCCAGAAAAAAATGTTTGGGGGTTTTGGTAGGCAGTTTTTGTCCGCACCCGCCACCCAGACAATTGTAATTGAGAATTATAGTGCATTATAGTGTGAAAAGTTGCTCTGATACCCATCACCCATGTATTATTAATACAATGTGCCTTCCAACCACCACCACCCCCCCCCCCCCCCCCCTACATTTTTTTCTTGAATAGCCCTTAGTAAATAAGAGGCACAACTCAGTAACTGTTACCAGTGGCGTAGCCAGGGTTGGAATAATGTGCACGTTTCGCCGAGCAGATCAAGGCGAACAAATTTTTGGACCTTTTTATGCAGAAAATATTTTTTTATTTAAGCACATGTACTCACCCAGAATCCAACACTAGTTAGATTTTTGTTTAAATTCAAAATTCCCACCAATTCATATATTTATAAAATTGAGAATGGAAATGGGGAGTGTGTCAAAGAGACAACAACCCGACCAATGTTATTGTTTCCTTGAAACTATCATCATTCAATTCATAAATATTTGATGTAAAGTTTCCACCCAATCTTATATTTGACATATAAAAAACGGACCCCATTACAGTGGCACTTCTGTTTAATTTAGGAACTTTGGAATATAGGAACTGAAGTGACTTCTCTTTTCAGGAATTTGAGTCTACAACCTTGGTTTTTAGACTTTTTATTACTGAGCAAAACGGAGACATAAAAATACCGGGTGACCGATCGTCAAGTCTTGTTAGCACTTTCATGTGTACAATTCTTGTTAGATTAAGTGAAACTCGTATCATAAGCAATGTCTTTGAGAATTTGGAAAATAAGTTGTAATCAAATATTTTCAACCAGTTATCAGTGATATTGTTGTCTTTTTTCAAAACTACCTCTACCCTTTTTTCCCATCACTTTGCGTCTGGCGTCTGTCGGCGTCCATCGTCCGTTGTCGTACGTCGTCGTTGTTAACTTTTACAAAAATCTTCTCCTCTGAAACTGCTGGGCCAAATTTAACCAAACTTAGCCACAATCATCATTGGGGTATCTAGTTTAAAAAATGTGTCCGATGACCTGGTCAACCAACCAAGATGGCCGCCACGGCTAAAAATAGAGCATAGGGGTAAAATGCAGTTTTTGGCTTATAACTCAAAAACCAAAGCATTTAGAGCAAATCTGACATTGGGTATAATTGTTCATCAGGTTAAGATCTATCTGCCCTGAAATTTTCAGATGAATTGGACAACCCGTTGTTGGGTTGCTGCCCCTGAATTGGCAATTTTAAGGAAATTTTGCTGTTTTTGGTTATTATCTTGAATATTATTATAGATAGAGATAAACTGTAAACAGCAATAATGTTCAGCAAAGTAAGATTTACAAATAAGGCAACATGACCGAAATGAGTTATTGCCCTTTTTAGTAAATTTTTAACCATTTTTTGTAAATCTAAGTTATCTTTTACAAAAATCTTCTCCTCTGAAACAACTGGGCCAAATTAAACCAAACTTGGCCACAACTATCATTGGGGTATTTAGTTTAAAAATGTGTGGCGTGACCCGGCAAACCAACTAAGATGGCCGCCAAAGCTAAAAATAGAACATAGGGGTAAAATTCAGTTTTTATACGACCGCAAAATTTGAAAAAATTTTCGTCGTATATTGCTATCACGTTGGCGTCGTCGGCGTCCGAATACTTTTAGTTTTCGCACTCTAACTTTAGTAAAAGTGAATAGAAATCTATGAAATTTTAACACAAGGTTTATGACCACAAAAGAAAGGTTGGTATTGATTTTGGGAGTTTTGGTCCCAACATTTGAGGAATTAGGGGCCAAAAAGGGCCCAAATAAGCATTTTCTTGGTTTTCGCACTATAACTGTAGTTTAAGTTAATAGAAATCTATGAAATTTTGACATAAGGTTTATGACGACAAAAGAAAGGTTGGGATTGATTTTGGGAGTTTTGGTTTCAACAGTTTAGGAATTAGGGGCCAAAAAGGGACCCAAATAAGCATTTTTCTTGGTTTTCGCACCATAACTATAGTTTAAGTAAAAAGAAATCTATGAAATTTAAACACAAGGTTTCTGACCATAAAAGGAAGGTTGGTATTGATTTTCGGAGTTTTGGTCCCCACAGTTTAGGAATAAGGGGCCCAAAGGGTCCAAAATTAAACTTTGTTTGATTTCATCAAAATTGAATAATTGGGGTTCTTTGATATGCCGAATCTAACTGTGTATGTAGATTCTTAACTTTTGGTCCCGTTTTCAAATTGGTCTACATTATAAGGTCCAAAGGGTCCAAAATTAAACTTAGTTTGATTTTGACAAAAAATGAATCGGTTGGGTTCTTTGATATGCTGAATCTAAAAATGTACTTAGATTCTTGATTATTGGCCCAGTTTTCAAGTTGGTCCAAATCGGGGTCCAAAATAAAACTTGGTTTGATTTCATCAAAATTGAATAAATGGGGTTCTTTGATATGCTGAATCCAAACATGTACTTAGATTTTTGATTATGGGCCCAGTTTTCAAGTTGGTCCAAATCAGGATCAAAAATTATTATATTAAGTATTGTGCAATAGCAAGTCTTTTCAATTGCACAGTATTGCGCAATGGCAAGAAATATCTAATTACACAATATTGTGAAGTAGCAATTTTTTTTTTAATTAGAGTTATCTTTCTTTGTCCAGAATAGTAAGCAAGAAATATCTAATTGCACAATATTGTGCAATTACAAGAATTTTTTTTAATTGGAGTTATCTTTCTTTGTCCAGAATCAACTTAAATCTTTGTTATATACAATATACAATGTATATTCACTTTTTACTACCAACTGATAAATTAAAATAATCTTTACCATTCAGTGATAATAAGCAGTTTTTTTACATCTTAATATTTTATGATGTATTTAAATGAGTAGTTATTGTTGCAAACTCCATTAGAAATTTTAATTGAGATTAGTTTTGGAATAAGGGAAAGGGGGATGTGATTAAAAAAATTGGGTTCAATTTTCTCATTTGAAATTTCATAAATAAAAAGAAAATTTCTTCAAACATTTTTTTGAGAGGATTAATATTCAACAGCATAGTGAATTGCTGTAAGAGAAAACAAAAATTTTAAGTTCATTAGAACACATTCATTCTGTGTCAGAAACCTATGCTGTGTCAACTATTTAATCACAATCCAAATTTAGAGCTGAATCCAGCTTGAATGTTGTGTCCATACTTGCCCCAACCGTTCAGGGTTCAACCTCTGCGGTCGTATAAAGCTACGCCCTGCGGAGCATCTGGTTAGCTTATAACTCAAAAACCAAAGCATTTAGAGCAAATCTGAAATGAGTTGAAATTGTTCATCAGGTCAAAATTTATCTCCCAGGAAATTTTCAGATGAATCAGACAACTCGTTGTTGGGCTGCTGCCCCTGAACTGGTAATTTTAAGGAAATTTTGCTGTTTTTGGTTATTATCTTGAATATTATTATAGAGATAAACTGTAAAAAACAATAAATGTTGGCAAAGTAAGATCTACAAATAAGTCAACATGACCGAAATGGTCAGTTGACCCCTTAGGAGTTATTGCCCTTTATAGTCATGTTTAACCATTTTTCGTAAATCTTAGTAATCTTTTACAAAAAATCTTCTCCTCTGAAACAACTGGGCCAAATTACACCAAACTTGGCCACAACTATCATTGGCGTTTTTTAGTTTAAAAAATGTGTGGCGTGACCTGGCCAACCAACCAAGATGGCCGCCAAAGCTAAAAATAGAACATAGGGGTAAAATGCAGTTTTTGGCTTATAACTCAAAAACCAAAGCTTTTAGAGCAAATCTGACATGGGGGTAAAATTGTTCATCAGGTCAAAATCTATCTGCCCTGAAATTTTCAGATGAATCGGACAACCTGTTGTTAAGTTGTTGCCCCTGAATTGGTAATTTTAAGGAAATTTTGCTGTTTTTGGCTATAATCTTGAATATTATTATAGAAAGAGATAAATTGTAAACAGCTATAATGTTCAGCAAAGTAAGATTTACAAATAAGTCAACATGACCGAAATGGTCAGTTGACCCCTTTAGGAGTTATTGACCTTTATAGTCAATTTTTAACAATTTTTTTTAAATCTTAGTAATCTTTTACAAAAATCTTCTCCTCTGATACTATGTTGCCAAATTAAACCAAACTGGGCCACAATTATCATTTGGGTATCTAGTCTAAAAAATGTATGGCGGGACCCAGTCAACCAACCAAGATGGCCACCAAAGCTAAAAATAGAACATAGGGGTAAAATTCAGTTTTTGGCTTATAACTCAAAAACCAAAGTATTTAAAGCAAATCTGACAAGAAGTAAAATTGTTTATCAGGTCAAAATCTATCTCCCAGGAAATTTTCAGATGAATCAGACAACTCGTTGTTGGGCTGCTCCCCGTGAACTGGTAATTTTAAGGAAATTTAGCTGTTTTTGGTTATTATCTTGAATATTATTATAGAGAAAAACTGTAAAAAAACAAAAAATGTTGGCAAAGTAAGATCTACAAATAAGTCAACATGACCGAAATGGTCAGTTGACCCCTTTAGGAGTTATTGCCCTGTATAGTCATGTTTAACCATTTTTTCGTAAATCTTAGTAATCTTTTACAAAAATCTTCTCTGAAACTACTAGGCCAAATTAATTAGAGATAGAGATAATTGTAAGCAGCTTGAATGTTCAGTAAATTAAGATGTACAAACACAGCACCATCACCAAAACACAATTTTGTCATGAATCCATCTGCGTCCTTTGTTTAATATTCACATAGACCAAGGTGAGCGACACAGGCTCTTTAGAGCCTCTAGTTTTTGGGAAAAATGCATCGGTTTATTTGGAAATTGGGAAATTTTTAATAAGAATTAATTGACCTTTGGAGACAGAGGCCCTTGTAGATGATGATGACAGTGCAAACAGCTCGCAAATTTTACACATAAAACCATTTTTGAAATGAGAGAAGTAAAGCCAGGTAGATTTGTGCTCATATTTTTGGGATGAAAATTTTCTTTGATCAATCTTTACAGTATCAACAGGACTTTCACAGACGCTGACAGGAGCTGCTGAAGTCTCAGAAAGAGATGTTGGTGCAGAAACTTTCTCAATTGTAGAAGACTGATCATTAACATTGTCAACATTGCCATGATTACTATCATTGTTTCAATAGTTTCACAAACTTCTCTAACAATGTATTAAATAGCTTTAGCAACTTCCGATTTTATTTCAGATGATTCATCAGTGACTTTATTAACTTTATTAATTTTTTGAACACATCTCCAATCTTCTGTAAACCTTTGCCGTCTTTTTTACTGACTTTTTTGACGTAATATTTTGAATTGTGAGACATTCTAAACCGGAAAGAAACATTTGAGGGCAGGGAAAGAAACGATAAAATTGTAACCGGAAAAGAACATTAGTGGGAGGGAAAGAAACGAATAGAATGACGGTACATACACGTGTTTTACATAAATCATTTTTCAAGCACCCCAATGATCAGAATCAGAATCCTTGATCTCAAAAACGCTTTAATCATATCAAAATAATAACATAAATACAAAATTTACACAGCATTACTACAAATGCAATCACTGTTTGGGAAAATGTACAACTAATTGGGAAGAATTTCAAGCCATTTTTTTTTGTAATTGGGAATTTTCTCCAGGGGAAAAGGCCAAATATCGGCGGTAATTTGAGGCTAACAATATCACTGGTTATGACCCTTTGAAATATAAACTGTAATGGAAATCCCATTTCATTTGCTGTGAAGCTTTTATTTCTCTTAAGATATTGAAAATAAAAAAGAAAAAGATAAAAGTGATTTTTTAGTTATTCCCTTGTTCCTTGCCCTTTGAAAGATAAAATATGACATGTGATGTGCATATTGGAAAACATTAGATCTTGTTCTTTACTAATTGAAAATAAAATAAGTATTTGAATCTAGATAGAAACAAGACTTCGTAAATCTAGGACTTATCACAATCTATTACAAATGGATTTTTTTTATCATGTCGTTTACCATGTCGCAAGAAACAATAACAGGATATGGTGTTTTAGTTGTTAGCTGCTATAGTCAAATGAAAAGCCATCACTCCAGTAGGTTCAATTTTAGATGAAACCTGTCCACAGGTCTGCATATCAGTCCTCTCCGCTTGCCATAGCCTATAACGTAGACTTTTTTTTACGAACAAAAGTTAACTTGAAACACTAATCTGTGATTCCACTATCTTGTTTACATCAACTAAATTATCCTAAATGAAAGACCAGGCATACTGCTTCGAAAATGACTGGACATTATCTTCATATCCCCAGCCTTGATACATTTGGATACTTCCTAGTTAAACTGCTGCTATTTTTAATTTTTTTTGTCAATATGATGTGGATGCTTGAGCATCTGAGCATACATGCAGGCTATGCCACTGGTTACTCTGGTACATTTTCATCAAATAAACAAAATATTGATTACATTCAACTAAACCCATAGAAAGTATTAAAGCCAAACAAACAAATTGATAAACTGATAAACTATAATGACATTATGACACACATATCTTTCACATGTATGAAATGATTGGTCAATAGCCATTTTTTTTTAAGTGGTTCTTGTATACATTGTCTTATTTGAGAAAATTTTGAATTTCTGATCTTGTACATATTTTATTTCTAACTAATTTTAAGATTTAAAAAAATAGATGATATACTTCATAATATATTTTTCAATGATTACAGAGCTAAAATGAAACTATTCACCTCCCATAACAACATGACAAATTATGCCACAGTCTGGGCATCAAAGACCAACTTAGAGCAGAGAAGAGGGAGAGCTGGACGTGTTAGACCAGGATTTGCCTTCCATTTGTGCAGTAGAGCCAGATTTGAAAGGTAATGTTAGAATTATTTCAAAGTGAGAGAATTGTTTTATATGGAACTATATGCACGGAAAGGGGGAAATATGCATTTATAGTGGAATATAAGGCTGAAAATGGTTACATTGTCAATAAGGGTTAGTTAAAGAAGTAGGTTAGTAAGATCTCTTTTTGGCCCAAAAATATAGCAGTTTTACAAAATTGTTAAAATGTAAACTGTTAGTTATTAATTGGAAAGTAGAATGATTCTGCTACATAAATATAGTTTTTTTTTTGACAATACAATGCATATTTATGGGGTACATCATTAACTCATGCTAAATTACTCAAATCTTCACAATTTTAGAATTTTAGATAAATTTTTAACAGTTTCCATCTGAAATAAAAGTGGTCGTATTTGTGTTCATTCTTAATGTAAATAAGTTGTATTTGATGATAATACATGACATATATAAAGGTCAAGGATGAACACGGATGCGGCCACTTTCATTTTAGACAAAAAACATCTGAAAAGTGACATTTTTTGGCATATTTGATAGATTAGATTTTTCATATCTAAGCTTGAAAAGAAGCGTTTTTAATGACTTAATCAGTATAAATCTTTCACATTAAACTAATTGAATCAACTGAAATAGACACTTAAGTGTGTAAAAAGTGTCAAAAATCTTTCGTCAGATGAACTTGAAATTTGAGACCAAAATCGGCTCTTACTCCTTTATTGATTTGGAGCTGACATATTATATATCAGGAAATTTTGGTATGTGTCTAGTTTTCACTCTTTTCATTTCAATTTTATATTTGAACAGATTGGAACAGCATACAACACCAGAGATTTTCAGGACACCTCTTCATGAACTTGCATTGTCAATTAAGCTACTGAGGCTAGGTCCTATAGCTAAATTCATGGCCAAAGCAGTCGAACCACCTCCCATTGATGCTGTCATTGAAGCTGAAGCACTTCTCAAAGGTAGGAAACATTAAGTCCTATCCTTTCTCCTGGATTTTACATAATGACTTATTAATATGAATATTAATTTACTCTGTTTGACATAAAATGATGCTATTAGACATTTAATTATTCTCCACAGAACTTTGTTTCTGAGGGTCAAATGTTTTAGCCTGTCAGTCTGTCCATCAGTCCTGGTCTTGTCATCTCAACCCCTTTGAAACCACAAAACATTATTCATGAAACTGCTTAGATAATTAGAACATGCTATATGTAGATGTTCATATCAACAGGAAATTATGATTCAATTTTTTTCATAGAAGTTATGCTCATTTGAACATAGAAAAAAGTAAATTAACAAAAATACAGAACTCCAATGAAAATTCAAAATGGAAAGTTGAATTCAAATGACAAAATCAAAATCTCAAACACAATACAAACGGATAACAACTGTCATATCTTTGTATACTATTCTTATTCATCTGAATCCACAAGACAAACTTTCATGAAAATTTTGTAGATAATCAGAACATTTCATGTCCACTAGAAAACATTATCTGTTGCAGTTATGATTCTTTGAACGTATGTGATTTCGGTATACAGCTGGTCTTAATTTTTCTTATTCTTTTATTAGAGATGAGAGCTTTGGACACTAATGATGAGCTGACACCACTGGGTAAAATTCTGGCTAAACTACCTATAGAACCAAGACTAGGCAAGATGATCATCTTTGGATGTATGTTTTAGTAAGTATTATCAATTTTTATTAAATTTATAGCCTGAAGAGGGAAAAAAAAGTAACATGTATCATACTTAGTATAACTTAACATTCATAAGACATACCTGTAGTTTTAAGCCTATAATATTGTCTATTATGAAATCTTATATTTTTAACTATCCATGGAGACTATCTGTCAAATTCTTTGTGTGTGTATTATTGAAAGAATTAAGTATCTTGTTTCTCCTCTTTTCTTTGAATATTACTGGTATAGAAATAAGGTTGTGTTAAAAGTAAAATGTTAAGTTAAATGCTGAATACTGATTGTTTAATGTGAACAGATGTTGAATGTTTTTGTATGAAAAAGTATCATGTTAATCCAGAAAGAACTTGCTGATGTATATTCAATACAACTTTTATTTTTAAAACGCTCTACAACATTCTCTAAAAAAGCATTACATATTGTTGGTGTCTTCATTCTCCTCAAACCCAAAAACCCTGATCTCCTTATAAACAAAAATTTAAAACAAATAATTCCTGTAATATTTTAGTGTTGGTGATGCAGTGTGTACAATAGCTGCCAGTACAACCTTCCCGAACCATTTATAACCCCTACAGATAGAAGAAGATTAGGCTGGGTACACAAATCTTTAGCTGGAGACAGATTCAGTGATCATGTAGCATTATTAAATGCTTTTCAAATGTGGGAAGATTCAAGGTAAATTTTCTTAAAGTATTGGTAATAAATGTTTTTAAGGTATAGAGTTAAATTGTTCATTGGTAAAAAAAAATCTATTAGTCTGCTAGATCTGAATATGATTTCATTGATCGATCAAATATTAATACAAATATTTTGCCATGAAAATATTTTGCTGCTTCAAAAATAAAAAATAATTTTTTTTTTGCTGCAACCATATTTTGTTAAAATTGACTTGATACTGATTTTCCCAAATTTCATAAAACTAATGAATCTGCTAACCCAAAAATCTTTTCTATTTCTATAAACTTCAACACTTGCAATCTATGAGTTAAAAGTCAGTCATAAGAATATGGTTATGTATACATTTTCAGATCTGGTGGAGAAATGTCGGAGATGAATTTCTGTGATCAAAAGTCATTGTCAATGCCAACACTAAGAATGACATCTGAAGCCAAGGTAAGATAACTCTGTCATATTTAGGAGAAGATATGTTAATCATGTTAATATAGGCTCATAAAAAATTTAGCCTTCTCAGATAATTCTTCTTTTCTATAAGAATTTGGATTGTTTTCCATTTTGATTTGATAAATTAAAATCTGATACTGTAGAATTATAAACAAATGCAAGGTTTTTATTTATGCTAAAATGTGATATGACAAACATCACACCATTTAAAACTCTCATTTAGTTTGGTGATTGCGATATATTCTACAATATCTACCAGAGTCTAATTAATATATCTCCTATTTGATGTTTAGTATGAATGAATGCATTAAATTTTGAAGACAGTACAATGATGGCTGGGAACTTTGTTTATCTTATTAGTCTATTCATTAAATTATAAGTTATCAAAATGAAAGAACTTATCATATGAACAAACTAATGGACTTGATAGTAACTTATTCCAATAATTGGCTTTTACAAAATGATTTCTGATGGAAGGTAAAAAAAAAGGGTGTCCTTGTCTAATCTGTAGGAATTTTTATTAGCCAATGTAGCTAAAGTTATGATTTCAACAGTTGAGGAATGGTATCAGTTGTTAGATAAAGAAATGAAAACAAAATGTTATAAATTTCATGTGTCCGAGGTGCTTTTCTAGTAATATGCTATATTATGAACTTTGAAGAGCTATAGGAGTGTCTTTATTTGTTTAGCTATTAAAATTTCAATCACTTAATTAACATAATAAATGAGTTTCTAAGGGTATGTTTCTGTAAGTAATGAAATTTACTCTGATGTAAGTCCACAATTGCAACTATTATGCTGAATTTTATAAATTACAATAAAAGGGTGAATTTGATGATGGGGGTATTATATATGATAAGATTTAAACTTCCTTAATATGGCATCTTTGGTTTTTCAGAGACAGTTAGCAGATATCCTAGTGAATTCTGGATTCCCTGAAGACTCTCTGATGCCTCAAGCTTACAACTTTCATGGACCTGACAGTAATCTAGATGTGGTATGTTTAAACAAGCAGAGGTCTCAATTCTCTCATTTTTGTGAGACAAACCTAAAATTATGCAGAGCTTAACATTACATTCTTATTGAAGAATTCAGATTGAAAACATTATTCAATCCTCACTGTGATGAAATAGCATATAGGGAATTCGTCATTAGTGTTGTGAATGCACGATACATAGTAAAAATGGTATTCCTTTTGGCTCATTTAATACATGAGTTCCTGCCACTTCAATACATTTTGCCTTTATATATAATGAACTGACACCATAACATTTTTCTTTAGGGGGTGTCAATGTCTCCTACTTCTACCTACCAGTAACCTAAGCAGAAACCAAGCTAACATGCTGTATGCCCTTGTGTATAGAAGGCAGGCAGCAGATATACTTTCTTGACAGTTAATTCATTTACAGTCAACACAAACACTTGTGACCAGTCCTTCTCCTTCTCTATTTGAAGAGACCATGGACCTTCTCAAGGTTCTATAACTCCTGCTTCTAACATATCCTTGTTATTGGTGTGGCAATCTTAATCCTTGTGACTTACCACATACATAATGCAAGCTGGTTGTTTAACAGTAAAGTTTGAGGCAGTATAAAACAAAATGTATACATGATCATAGTGATGAATTAAATAAATTTTACACCAATCAAACTCCTTTATTTTTTATATGAAAATAACTTCTTTAGCAGTCCAGCAGTCAATATTGTTATAAGTTATAGCTAATTTTCTAAAGCATGTAGAGCAAGACTTAAGTTAGCTTGCTTGCTTTGTTTTTATATTGTATAATCATTAGAATAACACCCAATTAAATTCAAATATTATATATACAGGTAAAACTATGCCTATATATATTGTTTAAAGATGTCAATCTTATTAACAAAGCTTGTATAAACAATTATACAAGCAAAGCAAGCAAGCCAACCAAAGTTTTGCTTTACATGCATTAGGAAATTAGCTGTAAATTTTATTGATTTTTGAAGAAATACATGTACATTCGCCTAAAACATGGCAGCAAAGGAAAACAGCTCAAGTTCAAATTATGTCAATGGAAAACTATCTATAGTTTCTTCCACTTAACCCCATCAATATTAATATTTATCACATAGCAATCGTAAAATGTAAATGGATATATATTAAGACCAACCAGATATTGTTGATTGCTATTCAGGTATCTATAAGTTATTTACTGTAATATTTTGTCATAAACATTATATTATTTTTCAGGTTATATCTCTACTCTGTCTTGGTTTATATCCAAATGTATGTTACCATAAGGAAAAGAGAAAGGTGTTAACAACTGAAAGTAGAGCTGCCTTAGTTCACAAGTCATCTGTTAACTGCAGTAACCAGGAGATCAAATTTCCATCTCCATTTTTTATATTTGGTGAAAAGGTAATGACAATTTGAAGTATAAGCTGTATATCAAAGCAGAAATAGTTGTCATTGTGGCAATTTAGTTTGATCATTTGTTTGAATCATATATAATCAGAACTATGACTGTATCTGATTGCCTTTGGACTTTTAAGGTTAACTGAGACTTAGTAGATTATGATAAAACAAAAACTGTGATTCAATATAGGTGTTTGATAAGCCTTTAATTTATTCATTTTGGTTAAGTACAAGATATCAAAAATGGGACGGTACAATAAATTTTATTGTATATTTCTGATCATTTATGTAAGAGGCTCAAACTTAGAAAACAAAACTTTAAATGTCATTGCAAACTTAAAGGGATAGTAGCTACGATTTTGACAAAATTATGAACAAGTTTTAAAGCTGCTAAAATCAAAGATATTTACTAAAAATAAGCAATAAGATCGCTAGAATGTTTTCATTAACTACAGAAGTGTTAATAATTAATAATTCATATCATGTTGCGTGCCTATTTATCTCATTAATTATGCATCGGGTTTACTTCCCGAACTTTGCCGACACAGCATATTAGATAACCAAGATATGAATATGTGCTTTTTGTTTTCTTACGTATTTGCTAAGTGCTTTATATTATACGTACATATTTGACGCCATTTATCAAATTATGTAAATAAAAAATATAACCAAAAAAAATATTATTCCAATCCAAGATTCTTCAATAATAGCGATATTATACACTTGTTATCACATTTGTATGAACAAACAATGCCGAATATGTATACAAATGTGTTGAATCAGGGCCTTCATGAAGGATACACTTAGTGAATAATATTAAATTGTAGGTAGTTGATTTCTAATTTCTTCTAAGGTGGGAGATCACTGCCTGTAAATTTATTAACATATTTTGAACAATAATGAACATGTTGCAATTTATTTTCATGTGATCTGGAATATTTCAGAAATGTAAACATTATGCAAACCGTCAGCTTCTTCTGTTTGAATTTGTCCTGTGTGGCAAGTGTTTAAGGATTTAGAGACAATCTCATGCCGTTTTTTTATTTTCAATTTACAATAACTTGTCTGAACCTCTGTTTTTTTCTTTTCTCACAAAAACTGCAAATTCACGTTTCATTTCCACGATAACATTCCTCTGTTCGACAATTTTCCCTTTGAGGCACAATGTGCGATTGCGCATTGGGAACTGAGGAGATAAGCTCAACATAGGTCATATGAATAAGGGTTGGCTTCATATCGAATTATTGTCTATAGACAAAAAATAAATTCAGGTATTAAACGTTGAAAAGCTTCTAAATGCTAAATGGAAAGTAACCAGTAATGGTTTCAATCAGGGTTTCCTGGTCAATTATTTTTTTCGCCATCTCTTTCGCCAAAACAATATATTTTTTCGCCACTTTATAATTTTTTTCGCCAAGTAACACAAATATATTTTTCTTTTAAAATTTTCCTTTTTTTCCACTTGGAATTGATCCCTCGTGTAAGGTGTAGTCATTACATTTAAGGCTTGCTCTCATGCCAACCTTTGGAATAGATATTTTCTTCATAACGAGTTTTCTTTCTAGACCATCGTAAATAAGTAAAACTATATGCTTGAAACACGTGTGTCACTTAAACGACTTTGAAATACCCACTCAAATCAAAGATCTAAATGAAAGTTAAATGATAAAGTTTTAAATCAGAGACCTTTCTTGCTTTTGAACATTTTTCGTCATAACAACAATTTTCTTTTCTGGACTTTCATTAAAAGAAGGAGAGGAAGCATAAAAATTTTGCTTCAAACACGTGCGTCGCAAAGTGGTTAATAAAATCCCTATTGTGACATGTGACAGAAGCCATTTAACCCTATCATTTTGTCATATCATACAATCTCAACACCTTTATTAATTAGTCCTTTGATATCGATAGCTATGAATGCAATCAGCTGATTATTGATTTTCTGTCAAAATCTTAACGAGTTCAAGGTGAATTCCCGAGTATTGTTTGATCAGTAAAGTCAGAGAAATCCGAAAAAAGTAAATAAACAAGATGGGTGAAAATAAATCGTTATATATATTTTCTTTCGCCAAATTCTTTCGCCAATGACGAATTTTAATCGCCAAAATTATTATTTTTTCGCAAATTGCGAAAATGGCGACCGCCAGCGGAAACCCTGGTTTCAATCATACTTATTAAACTTTTTGTACAAAATCTGGCATATAGATTATAATTTAATTTTGGATGTAACTTGTCTTCTGATTGGCTGAAGTTGTTTTGTTTATCAGCTCAAAGACATAATTTTGTGATGTGACCATGAGGTCATCAACGTTTGTAACCGGATTTTTGTGACAAAAATGTCGGTTATTGATTTGGGGATGGGGGCGGCAATCAAATGTTGTCAGTGCATTAACTCATGAACCATTCAAACAAAGCTTCGCAAATTTTAATATGTTGTTACTGGTGACAAAATAGAGGTCAAGTTTAATAATGAAGATTTTGACTTTTACCGTTCAAGAGTTATGGTTCTTGAAAAATTGAAAAATGGTGTTTCCAGTCGTGTCCGTGCATTTTCTCATGAACCATGTAACTAAAGCTTTTCAAATTCTAATATGTTGTTACTGATGACAAAATAGAGGTCAAGTTCAATAATGATGATTTTGACTTTTACCGTTCAGTAGTTATGGTTCTTGAAAGATCGAAAGATGGCGTTTCCAGTCGTGTCCGTGCATTTACGCATGAACTGTTCTACCAAAGCTTCCCAAATTTTAATATGTTGTTACTGATGACTAAATGGAGGTCAAGTTCAATAATGACGATTTTTGACTTTTACCGTTCAGGAGTTATGGTTCTTGAAAGATTGAAAAATTGTGTTTCCAGTCGTGTCCTTGCATTTTCTCATGAACCATTCAACCAAAGCTTTTCAAATTTTAATATGTTGTTACTGATGACAAAATAGAGGTCAAGTTCAATAATGACGATTTTGACTTTTACCGTTCAGGAGTTATGGTTCTTGAAAGATCGTATAATGTTGTTTCCATTCACGTTGTTGCATTTACTCATGAACCATTCAATCTAAGCTTTTCAAATTTTAATATGTTGATACTGATGACAATATAAAGGTCAAATTTGATATTGACGATTTTCACTTTCACCAATCATCAGTAATGGTTCTTGTGATATTGCCAGGACACAAATAAATGCTAATAAATCCGGTTTGCTGTCATTGTGACAGCCTCTTGTTTCATGGTTTACTCTGGTTTAAAATGGAATTTAGAATTAAATTATAAGAAATGATCGTAATATTTTTCTGTCTATTCGAAATAATGGTGCACACTTTAAAATAACCATCTACCCAGTTATTCAGTGTGCATCACATTTTTGATGTTATTTCTTTATAGGCAAAAAAAATATAACAGTCATTCCTTAAATATATTTAAGAATTATACTTAAAAAATTTCTGAATTTTAGATACGGACAAGAGCAGTTTCTTGCAAACAGATGACAATGGTGACACCTCTTCAGCTTCTGATATTTGGCTCAAGACATGTTGCAGTTCACGATGATGGCATTGTTCTGGACAACTGGTAAATTGGACAATAACTAAATAATATAGTACAAGAAATATTGTTCAAGGAAAGACAACTGTGGTGCATTCCAATATTTTTTATGAATCTGTAAAATATAATCCTCATTTACTTTAAATTTTCATTGTTGTGTTCATATTCCATTTATTTATATTACCATTGTCATCAGGGACCTTGTCATAGATTTGTGTAGTTTAAGCTTGATAAATTTATTCACAACTCTTTAGGCTTGAGGTAATTTAGATCTTCTAATGATTGACAATGTATGCTGATCTCTTGATTTCTTTGAATTATTATGTGTTTAGGTTCTTGTGTCATTAATGTACAGCATGCATCGTTTATTCATATTTTTAGTATGTTAACCTTTAGTTAAGAGTTTATTTTGTGTTATATGGTTGTTGTATGATTGGAGATAATCCAAACATTTTCATTTAATATTTCTTTGAATGATGTGGTAACTGTAATTTCATTTGACAGTTAATTTTTAATTTGAATATTTTTGCAGGATTAATTTAAAAATGGACTATGATCATGCTGCTAAGATAGTAGGTTTAAGACCCGCTTTGGAAGCCATGGTTGTTAGAGCTACAACAGATCCAGAGGTTGTTAGTAGTCCAGGACACCAGGAGGAGCCATTGATGGCGGCCTTCAGAACTCTAGCAAAGGTCAATGCTGGGAGGTTTGGTATTGCACAGGATGAAAAAACGTAAGTTTAGATATAGATGCTGTTGTTTAAATTTCAGAAAGAAGTCTTATATTAACATTAACTTTGTGCTGTTCAATTTTATTTTTAGATGGAGACAAAAACAGCTAGCACTCTTTTACATCTATTTTTCTTGCCTATTCTGAATATCAAAAATTGATTTGTAATTTGTATTAATTTTTGGAATTTGTGCAACTTCTGTTTCATTAAAATTTACATTATGGTTTCATTAATATTTACATTAGTGAATTGACTTGTTTTAAAAAACGCCAATGAAGATAAATATTGAAATTGAAAATTGTCTTTCTGTGTCCATAATGGTATTTGAACCAATAATAGACAAATGGTGATATCTCCAATTCAAAATATTGCCTTTCAATGCTAAAATTTAGCTCCCTCTGAAATCTGAATGCAATCTTTTACCTTCAGTACTATCAAGCATGTTGAACCAAATCTTGTGATAACTCAATATATATAAGAAGGAAAGTCATGATACACTTCCTTTTGATTTTGACAATTTTCAGACATCAGTTTTAGATTTATTGGACTAGTCAATTTTTCATATATCTCGACATAACTCAGTATAATTGTGACTTGGATGGATAGTTTTCTCATTGGCACTCATACCACATCTTCTTATGTCTTTTTAACAAATTCTTCAAAATGTATTGCATAGTTTTGTTTATTAGATCATGTAGATAGTATGTATTAAATATTCATACAAAATCCACTCCAACTGATTGTTAGATGGGTTTATCATGTGATCCATCTGTCATTTAACCACATCCTGTTAGAAGCATGCACATTATTTATACTTTGAGAAAAATTGTTGTCTTTTATTTTCACTAGAATTAACAAATCACACATTTACTAGGGACACTAGTTCTTTTTCAGATTTTCTATATCAGTTGATGCACAATAAAACCTGTCTCCTTGGAAGACAGTGTAATTGTGTCACAATAATTAATTGATTACATATTATTTATTTTTCAATCTTTGAATAGTTTTCCTGTCAAGATTGCTGATCTTCAGAAAGTTGGTTATGATCATATTCAAAAGCAGAATACAACAAATTCCAACACCAATGAAACTAGTCATATAACTAGTTTGTATCAAAATTCAGAATTCACACCAGTAGCTGATGCGCATAAGGATTTAGGTACTAAAGACCATAAATCTGTTGGAGAGGAAAAACACATTGTGACCACTACAAATCAAGAAAACAAAACAGATGTATTTACTATAGGAACTATCAAGAGAGAACTTCAGGAAACGACATCAAACTTATGTCAGACACAAGAGAAAACATCAGCTTTTCAAACTTTGCCATCATTCCATCAATGCAAAATGGATATTGTTGGATATTTCCCAGAAGATCGAGTAGGAATAATTAGCAGTAGTCTGGAAAAAAGACCTGAAATTAATCTACAAATAGGCAGCAACACATACCCAAAGGTAAAACTAGAGGACAATAGTGATACGTTAATGTCAGTGAATAAAGCATCACAATACCTGGGTGTTGAAAGTTGTCTGTCCTCAACTTTTTCAGACAAACTAAATTTAGGTGAATCAATGCTAGAAGGTATCAAAAACAAAGAATTTATCAAGGATATATCTGTTAGTGACAATGTAAGAGAAGAAGATTCAGTTTTCTGGTTTTCGTCACAAGAAGAGACAGAAATTGGTAAAAAGGAATTTATCAGTGGGAAAGAAATCTGTTTAAATGGTTCTGACATGACATTAAGCTGTAGTAATTCTGATATTGATCAAAAGACATTGAAAACTCAGATGGACAGTAAAAAGCTCATGAGGAAAACAAATACTCACAAATCAAAAAGAATCACTGTCAATTCTGGCACAAGAATGTGTTTAAGGAGCTCAACAAAAATTGTTTCCACAAAAACTACAGTTAAATGGGAAAAACGTAAAAAGCTAAAGAGGGATACATTAACAGAGAAATCAGAAATGAAAGAGGGGGATGAAAAACTGAAAAAGTCTAAAAGGGATAGATCACCAGAGAAATCACAAAAGAAAGACAGTGATGAAAGACTGAAAAGAAAATGGAGAATACCAAAGATAGTATTTGATCCTAAAATCTATGAGGTAAACATTGAGGAAATTGATTCTGTAATGATAGCTAAAAAGTTTAAAGTCCAAAAAGATAGACTTCAAAATAAGTTTGTAGATGATTACAGGAAAACTGAACCGAAAGCCATTCTCAGAAAGGAGTCAAAATCTTCCACAAATAATGTTTCTTGTCAAAGAAAGGAGTACTTAAAATCTACAAGCAGTTATAAACAGACAGAAAGTAGTAAAGATACTGATGAAATCCCATATAATGAAGAGAAAGATTATGTCTCTAGTAGGATAAGCATGTCTGAATGTCAGAAGAAAAAATTTAATATTTACAATAGCCAGGTCACTAATTGTTTTAGAGAAGAAGTAAGCGATGGCCATAACAATGTCATACCTGTCTTTATACCTCAGCTTCATAGTTTAAGGAGGAATTCCACATCCAGGAGTGCGTCCAAGCTTAGTCATGGTAAAGTGAACAAAGGAAAGGAGATAGAGAATTCATCCCAGCAAGTCAACATGTCAATAACAAACTTTGAAGATATGAAATACTTGAATGATTCTGATAGATCCATGGTAAATGAATCAAACAGCAAACAGGCTGTGGTAGAGGAAAATACAGAGATTCATAAAGAACAAGTGGTGATTAAAAAGGAACCACAAGATACTAATGATATTCCATCTGCACTACTGGATTTCCAGATGAATCATTCAAAAATTGAAGAAAGAAGAAAGAGAGACAGTGCTAATTTAAATGCTAATGATAATATCAAAATCTGGACAGCAATTGATGATTTGGGAGGTGGTGTTCAGGTGAAAGTAGAGACTGGAAATACAATAAGAAATAATGAGAGTAAAGAGAAACAATTGAAAGCCTCTGAGGAAACAGATAGAAACTATGACAGCAATGAAACAAAATCTGTTCATCCAGAAATAGAAATCAATCCTTTGATAAATTGGCATACTTCAGAAATGGGAATCAGTCATGTGACAAATTGGCAAGATGCAGAAATGGGACACAGACCTGCAACAGATGGGCAGGATACAGAAATGGGAGTCAGACCTGTAACTAATTGGCAGGATAAAGACATAAGAATAACACCTGTGACAAATTGGCAGGATACAGAAATGGTAGTCAGACCAACAACAAATTGGCAGGATACAGAAATGGTAGTCAGACCAACAACAAATTGGCAGGATACAGAAATGGTAGTCAGACCAACAACAAATTGGCACTATACAGAAATGGGAGTCAAACCGACAACAAATTGGCAGTATACAGAAATTGGAGTCAATCCGGTAATAAATTGGCAGGATTCAGAAATGGAGTCAATCAGGTAACAAATTGGCATAAGGCAGAAATAGGAATAAAACCTGTGACAAATTGTCCGGATACAAAAATGGGAATCAAACCTATGACAAATTGTCAGGATACAAAAATGGGAATCAAACCTATGACAAATTGGCAGGATACAGAAATGGGAATCAATCCTATGACAAGTTGGCAGGATACAGAAATGGGAATCAATCCTATGACAAATTGGCAGGATACAGAAATGGGATTCAAACCTACGACAAATTGGCATAAGACTGAAATAGGAATAAAACCAGTGACAAATTGGCAGGATACAGAAATGGGAATCAATCCTATAACAAATTGGCAGGATACAGAAATTGGATTCAAACCTACGACAAATTGGCATAAGACTGAAATAGGAAAAAAACCTGTGACAAATTGGCATGATACAGAAATGGGAGTCAAACCTATAACAAATTGGCAGGATACAGAAATGGGAATAAATCCTATGACAAATTGGCATAAGGCAGAACTAGAAAAAAAAACTGTGACAGATTGGCATAATACAGAAATGGGAATCAATCCTGTGACAGATTGGCATAACACAAAAATAGGAAACAAACCTGTGACAAATTGGCAAAATACAGAAATAGGCTTCATACCTGAAACAAATGGGCAAAATACTGAAAGAGGATTCAAACCTATGACAAATTGGCAAAATACAGAAAAAGGATTCAATGGTGTTAAAATGGAAACACAGGATGATATCAGAAGTGATAATACTGAAAGATACACTAGTTGTTACTTATATGAGGCGGAATTACTAAGAAATGATTCAAAACAGAATTATGGAAGGAATAACATTGAAGAAACAGAAAGAGTGAAAGAAGAGACAATGGGACATAATAAAAAGAGGGGATTCAATAATATGAAGATTGAAATGGAGGGTGAAATCAATAAAGTGCATAGAGGACAATATTGCAAGACTGGATTATTAGAAAATAAATCTGAACAAAACGAGGAGCAGTGTCTGTAAGCTGGAAATTTGTTTTGTAGTCGAACTGTTTTTTTTTTGTTACAGTGGAGCCTGTTTAAACCAAATGTATAAAGATCCATCACATCAGTATATTTGAAAAATATTGATTTGAATTTAGAAATTAATTTGATTATGCAATTTATGCAAATTATTTTAATTTCAAAGTCATATAATGATATTCATTAAAAGATTTGAAGCATTTATTAATGATTTTCAGATGAAAACAAATTACATTTTTTAGTCAGACAATTTGGTTTAAACAGGATTTATGGTTTTGGATCCTTTTTTAAATCCTTCCCTACATTTAAAGTTATAGTAGTATGTAGAAATGGTTTGTTGTTCAATAATTATTTCATGTTCAAATGTTCTAAAATAAATTAGTGTTGAATAGACCTATAAAACCTGTTTAACCATCTCATGTTCATTTGTTTACTATGGAATCTTGTATATTACCTCCTTAAAGCGAGTTCATTTATTTATTCGTGAACTAATTTTTTCATGGATTTAAGAAAAATCTTATTTTCACGGAAAATGAATTTCTTGGTTCTGTCTTATTCTGCGGACAAGCCTATAGAACATTTATACTTTGATCAAAATTGTATTTTTTTTTTGTGATTTACATATACCTACAAATCCTTCCAAAATAAGTACTCCACAAACAGCAATTAATCCACAATATAATAATTTTTTTTTATTGTTAATCTTTTTTATTTCTATTTCTAACGAAACAATTATTTTGTTTTAAGAGTATTTATGAAACATATTATGATAGCGTTTACATTGTACTGTGATGTCAAATATTTAATTTTATTTTGTCAAACTTGATGAAATAAAATTAGAACACATTGTTTTACATTCATAGATTTGGTGTTGATGACTTATCTCTGTTACAGCGGATTCCATTGAGTGTGTAGCGAAAGGTAATATCTTTGGTTAGCTTGCTTGTTAGCTGAACCGTGAAGTCATTGTTAGGTTAGGTATACTACCCTCCTTTCGAAGTAGCATAGTCCAACAGACAGATCAATTTGTTTTCTGTCGGACTAGTCTATTCCCTAAAGTAGGGTAGTTTACCTAATCTAACAATGACTTCACGGTTCAGCTAACAAGCAAGCTAACCAAAGATATTACCTTTGGCTACACACTCAATGGAATTCGCTGTAAATCAATTCACCAGTTTCCTCTAACTTGAGGCAATTTAGATGTTGATATATATTGCATATTCACTTTTGTATTGATGATGACCATATGTTGGCTGCTTGAAGTTTTTTTTTTTTTTTTTTGCCAAGTTGGGGTGTTGTCTTCTCGCTGTATACCCAACATCTCTTTTGATTTATATCTATATTCAAAGGACAAGGTTCACTTATGGCACAAATGGCCTAAAATATCAACTTTGTCATAAAACATCAAAACGGTTACAATTTGGTTCGTAAATGGGTCTATTTCAAAAGTCTTAATGCTAAATAAGTCAGTTCTTTTCATAAAAGTACATAATATTCTCCAAAGTAGGCCCATTTTGGACATGGTGAAATATTATGATTTTGTGCAATTTTCAGACCTAAAAGCTTTAGAAACACCTTGGCCGCCACCTACGATCCAAAATGTGGGGTAACCAAAAGATTCCAATTTTTATATAGAATTCATCGATATCAAAACCTTTTGGATCATGGATGGCGGCCAATGTTAATTATGCCAAAAACTATTAAAATTATGGAAAATTTTACCGAAATTGACCTTAAATTACAAAAAATGTTTATTTAAGGGATCATAGCTTCATAAATGTTAAAGAAAGGTGCCAAAAAATATATTTTTGTTTTAACAGTACTATCTCAAGTATTTCCATGTGAAATTTGTAATTTCATGGTCCGATTTAAAAAACATCAAAATTTAGGGCCAATTTTAACTCTTCGTTAACCTTCTTTGATACTGAGCTATTTGAAATACTGAAAATTCAAAAATTTTGGTATGCATTTAATATTGTGATTCTTTAATAATTGACCTACATGAGTGTTTAACTGTTTAGATTTTGAGTAATGCAGCATACAAAAGATATTAACGAAATTCAAATATTCTTATTTATATCAACAAATGTTCATCTCAATAAAACATAAAAAAAATTATATATATTAGGCCACACCAATTTGATTCCTTGTTCGACGCACCTATTTTATTCAAAACAGAATTTTTTTATTTTTTTTATATTCCCGCTTCCCGCATCCGGAAATGTAATCATGTCCATTTCCCGCACCGTTGTTTTTTTGTAAATATTATAAAAAGATATTAACATTTGTTTTTTAAAATCACAGTCTAACCTGTATATAACGATTTTAAACATAAAAGCACCCCACCACACTTTGTAAATATCTGTGAGAATATTTGTTTCAGCATGAAACCTATTTATCCAAAGCGGGAGTGCTCCGATATAAATTTATAACCGCAGAAATACCTGTAAAGAACAAAAAATTGGTTACTTTCCCCCTTACTTATAGGGAAAACGGAGGTATTTAATTTTCCCATTATTAGGTTGGCCTTTTGTGTACCCAAGACAGGGCGTAGAAAGTCAACTTAAGAGCACTGTGATTGAATGTAAGGGTACAATATATTTTTTATTTATCTATGAATAACTGCAGTGTGTATATTTACAATATAAATTTTGAAACCTATTGAAATATTTTCTAGAGAATTATTCGAAAAGACTTGCAAAATTTTATAAATTTGGTGCAAAATGACGGTGGGCATGGATAACATAAACAAGCTCCGTTGGAAGTTGGTCATGATACTATTTGGCTTTAATTTTTAAAACACAATAATAAAGTACTAACACAACATATAACTGTTTTATCCAGGTTTTTATCTTAAAAAGTGGTAAATTTAGAAAATGTTAATATTGTCGCCTATGGCAGAATTAATAGTACCGTTTTCCCTATATTCCCTATAAAAAAATGTTCGTTGTTAGAATAAAGTACAAAGAACTTCTGAAGGATTTGCCTTCAACTGCAATTATATTGTATGCTGGCGAAACAAAACTATCCATAGCCGCTGCATGTTTATGCACCTGTCCTGATTGATTGAGGGTCCTGTCGTTCAGCAGTTATCGTTTGTTGATGTTGTTCATTGGTATTTTCCGTTTGGATGTACATGATATATAAATTAGATCGTTGGTTTTCCTGTTCGAATTGTGTACGCTAATAATTTTGGGGTCCTTTATAGCCTGCTGTTTGGTCTGTATCAAAGCCCTGTGTAAAAGGCCGTACTTTGACCTGTGTTTGTTATTATCAGGTTGAGAACAACCCTCCCTCAGACAAGGGGTCATTTTACTGATGTAGAAAAGAAAATAGAAATACCAAGGATTTGTATAGTTCTTCTATACAAAACCTTTGAAAACTTAGAATTTTGTACTTAAGAAGAGGAGAGTTACATCATATTTTAAACAACTTTTTTCTAAAAGAGGGGTCCACTTATTTCGAATAATATTAAACTGTTAAAGTAAATGTGTTAACATGGTTAAAGTCTAGGAATATTACAAAATTATTGGACATGTTTTGACATTTTAATACCAGATAGATATTTAGTTCTTTGAGAAAATATGAGCCCTTTTGTACAAACAAATATATTATAACTTATATTGATCCCTCATAAAACATGTAAAAGGGATATTTATAACATTAAGGGGTTGTTCCCAAACTGATTATGACTTGGATGGAGAATTGTCTCATTGTCAGTCACACATACATAGACCAGATGCAATTATTTCTTGGTGAACAGGAAAAAAATACTTCAGAAATTAAAGAAATGTGAAAGTACAAGTGATAAATCAAGCTTTAATATTGCCAAAACCTACTATTTTATGTTTACAAAAAAAAATTATAATCGCTCGCCTTTACTTTTAAAGCTTCGCCTCAAAAATTTGCAAATTAAATATTTTTTTATTAAAATTTTCAAATTGCTCGCTCGCCCCAAATTTTGGAGTCCAAAAATCCGTAGAACAAGAAATTAAATTGGTGTGGCCTTAGGACCTTTTTTAATTTAAAATTTGATACATTTAGAACTTAATTACAAATTAAATGATATAGTGATATAATATATATTTTTGTTATTTTAGGGATGATGTATACTTTTAATTTGGAGTCTTTATTATACCCCACGCAAGGAAGTTGCGGAGGGTATAATGTTTTTGACCCGTCCGTCCGTCCGTCCGTCCGTCAGTCTGTCAGTCCTGTTTCTTGTCATCGCAACTCCTCTCAAACCACACAACAGAATTTCACGAAACCTTTTCAGATAATAAGGACATACTATGTAGTTATGCATATCGATTGGAAATTGCGATTCAATTTTTTTTCTAGGAGTTACGCCCCTTTGAACTTATTTACTTTAATGTACTACTGCAACAGTTTGTCATCGCAACTCCTCTCAAACCACACAACAGAATTTCACGAAACCTTTTCAGATAATAAGGACATACTATGTAGTTGTGCATATCGACAGGAAATTGCGATTCAAATTTTTTTCTAGGAGTTACGCCCCTTTGAACTTATTTACTTTAATGTACTACTGCAACAGTTTGTCATCGCAACTCCTCTCAAACCACACAACAGAATATCACGAAACCTTTTCAGATAATAAGGACATACTATGTAGATGTGCATATCGACTGGAAATTGCGATTCAATTTTTTTTCTAGGAGTTACGCCCCTTTGAACTTATTTACTTTAATGTACTACTGCAACAGTTTGTCATCGCAACTCCTCTCAAACCACACAACAGAATTTCACGAAACCTTTTCAGATAATAAGGACATACTATGTAGTTGTGCATATCGACTGGAAATTGTGATTCAATTTTTTTTCTAGGAGTTACGCCCCTTTGAACTTATTTACTTTAATGTACTACTGCAACAGTTTATCATCGCAACTCCTCTCAAACCACACAACAGAATTTCACGAAACCTTTTCAGATAATAAGGACATACTATGTAGTTGTGCATATCGACGGGAAATTGCGATTCAATTTTTTTTCTAGGAGTTACGCCCCTTTGAACTTATTTACTTTAATGTACTACTGCAACAGTTTGTCATCGCAACTCCTCTCAAACCACACAACAGAATTTCATGAAACTTTGTAGATAATAAGGACATACTATGTAGATGTGCATATCAATAGGAAATTACGGTTCAATTTTTTTTCTAGGAGTTATGCCCCTTTGAACTTATTTGCTTCAATGTACTTCTGCAACAGTTTTTCATCTCAACTCCTCTGAAAACACACAACAGAATTTCATGAAATTTTGTAGATAATAAAGACATACTATGTATATTGACAGGAAATTATTATTCAATATTTTTTCTTATATAATTTTTTTTTCTTATACTTATTAAATTTCTCCAATGACAATGTGGGGACGTGGGGTATGTGAGCGTGCTCACTAAGGTTCTTTAATTTTTAAATGTAACCCTATTTTTTCAGAGCTAAAGGATTTGGTGGACCACACAAAAGAGGAAGATTTGGAGGAGGTGGGTTTGGCGGCGGTGGTGGTGGACGAGGATTTGGTGGTAGGGGAGGTTTTGGAGGATCAAGAGGAAACTTTGGAGGTGGTGGGTATGGAGGACGTGGATTCAGTGGGGGAGGAAGAGGAAATTTTGGTGGAGGAGGATTTGGAAGAGGTGGAGGAGGAGGAGGATTCAGTAGAGGTGGTCAATCAAGTGGATTTGGAAGAGGGCGTGGAGGTTATGGACAATCGGGTGGATTTGATGGGGGGAACTTTAGAGGACAAGGGGGATATTGATTCTAATATGTGAAATGTTTTCTGTACATTAACAGTCCTTGTTTAAGACATTTTTAAGACAAGTATGATAAGTTTCCTGTTAAATATTTATGATTTTTAAAATATTTTTTTGTTATTTTACCATAGCCAGTGTTCTGTCTTCTACTAATCGTTACATTTCATTTTTGTAATTGTTTTGTTACATGTACAATTTCATTATAATAATGATTGTTTAAATCTTGGAGTACATTTACCTGTAACTAAAGTCCAAATCATTTTATAAATAGACATATTTTGTTTTAAATACCTTTAGGTATGTTGATGTGTAACCATAAAGAAGATAGATGTATGCTTTCATTCAGCTATGAAAATCGTTTTATCATTGCATTATAAATTCAAAACTATGACAAGTTCATATTATTTTAATATTGTTTGATGAAAACTTATTTTCACCCTTTTTACAATTTGTAGTTTATAAGAAATAGAAGTTGTACAAAAGTACAAGTTTTTAAGTTTAAAACAAAAGTCTTGCATCATTACAGCTAAAGGATCTAGAAATTACCATAATCATGTGTTTTTGTGTTAGAATGGCCATTTTATTGAAAATATTGATGAATATTTATGTGTCTAAATAAATATAAATATACAGTTGTTTTCAGAGTCATATCTCATTTATTAAAGACTTTAAAAGATGTCACTATATTTTTGAGTTGATTTTCAGTGTATCATTTTATTCATTTCATGGAAAAGTTGGATCTGGAAATTAATATGTCACAGTTTTTGTCTTGCTTGACAGAGCCAAAAAGTGAGACATAGTAATGATGTTTCTGGTTGTGATGGTGGCGTCCAACAACATATTTGTTTGTGATTAGGTCTAGTTTGTGGGGAACCATAAGTGGTAGGTCAATCATATTTGGTATGTAGTTGCATTAGAATTGGCAAATCTCATTTCCATAAAGATTTTTGGCCCTGCCAACTCAGTCATGGTCTATTGACTTAGAAACTTTTGCTTATTTTACATGCAGCAGTTCGTGATTAGGTCAGTTTATGGGAAACCACTAGTGGTAGCTCAATGATATTTGGTATGCAGTTGTATAAACATTCAGCATATCTCATTTCCATAAGGATTGTTTGGTTCTGCCCCCGTATTCATGGTCTATTGACTATGACAATTTTGCTTATGCTGAAATGCAGTCAACTTTAGCGTTTGATAGTTCATTGATAACATTCTGGCGTATCACAAACAAACAACTTGTAACGTCTCATTTCATTGGCCGAAAGATTTAAATACAACAACATTTATAGTTTGCACGTGAATTGACACAGGTGACTGACTATGGAATGTACTATATATATATGTTACTACGAACGTAAAAACAAGGATTTGACAATGTATAGTTTACAAATCTTTGGTCAAAAGAATTAAATAAATGTTTTGTGAATTTCAAATTGTTGTGTCGAAATATTATACTGCAGCAACATAATTATCGTGTACATAATGAACCGCATTATGAAACATATAAGGATAACATAAAATACATGTGCTGCTTTTATACATGATTAAGTAACCACTTTTAATTTCTTTCAATGTTGTAGTTACTTATAATAAGGATCTCATAATGCTGATCCATTACAATAATTACAAATAACATGAAAAAGTTATAATGGGTTGCATATTTCTCTTTTAGTGTTTTCATGCTATAAAACGAAGATACAGAAAGTTTTTATAAACCAATATTATGCAAGAGTTCCCATGAGAAGCGCATGCGCAGATAGAGGTCACTGCGTTAGCAGATTTTAAGAGGTTAACACGTGGAAAATTTTAGAAACTTATTATTGAAAGTTTTGATTCTATTCTTATTAATTGGATTTATTATTATGTTCAATGGATGAACAGTGATATCAGCAACGTTTGCTGTTTTAGGTCCTTGAACATTATAAGACTGACGACTGCGGTCGAGGTCGTTCTTGTGACCACAGTGTGACTGTCCAAATATCCGACCGTAATGGCGGATGAAAAGGAAGAACATTCCAAAATGGAAAGACATTCTTCGAATGACAGTAGATTTCTTCATTTTCATGAAGTTAATCAACAACACTGCAATATTGATAACGCTTCTAATAATGAACTTGTGTTTGAAGCTAGACTTGAAAATGTAGACAATTTGTGCGTAGGGGGCGGAGCTCCATTGTCACATGTGTCAATCAACCAAACACCGGATGTTGACAAACAACCGGATCTGTATCAGTTACTGCTACAAACTCAAATGATAACACAAGCATTGTTGAACAATGAAAGAACTGATTCTAACACGCCAGTTAAGAAAAACAAATGTGGCAAACGACGTACAACATGTACTGTATCTGCCAGTGATGACGCAAGCCCATCAAGTTCTAAAAAACAAAGATATGAAACTGAAAGTGGCCACGGACATGGATCACGAGTACAATCTGAGTCTTTGACACAAAGTTACATGAAAGAACTTCAAGAACTTTGCCAATCACAAAACAACAAACAAAATCAAAGGGAAGCAAGCCCTTTATCTGATGTCTCAAGTGAAAGTGAATCAGAAAGCTCAAATAATTCTGACAATGAACTTGATCAACAAGAAATACATACTAACATTAACAGTAATAGTACTTCTAATAAAAACAATGACACTATGTCTGTCATTGAAGATATGAAAGGCTTCATGGTAACTGAAGAGAAAGCTGGTCCAAAGATAAATGATGAACTGGCATCTGTTGTCAATGATGGCTTGAGAAAAAAGGCCAAGCAAAACAAAGTTGATGAGCTAACCAAAAAGTATGCAAAGCCAGAAAATGTACACAGTTTGACAGTCCCAAAAATTAATTTGGGTGAGTGTATATAAAGTAAATATACTATTAAAAATATGATACATGTACAAAAATGTACATGTTAAATTTTAAAATTAATTAAAATTCAATTCTTTGAAAATAAATATATATTTATATACATGTACATGTAAATGTATTTTTTAAAATTTAATTCAAATCAATATAAATTATTTGATTGAGGCCGACATAAAATACAGGAATTCATTTCCTTTTCAGGTATCTGGTCACAGATGTCAATATCTAATAGAATGAACGACGTCAAACTACAAAAAATTCAAAACCTATTGGGCAAAGCAGCGTGTCCTATGCTGTATTTAATGGACATGTTTCTTGGTAAATCTCAAACCAATGATGGACTCACGACAGAAGAGGTACACTCTGCTACACAACTCTGTAAGGACGCGTACCAAATGACTCAAGTCACGTATGCAGACATTACTTTTAGACGAAGAGCTTTAATACAAGCAGAAATACAACCAAAATATAAAGCTTTATGCAAAGATGATGTTCCAGTAACTGATTTTCTCTTTGGAAATGACATCAAAGATAAAGTCAAAGAAATGGATGCTGAATATACAGTAGGGAAGAAACTGGGCAAAACCAATTTTAATGTTGGAAAGAAATCACATGATGACAAGAAAACTTTTAAGAAGCCATATGTACATGTACCAAAACGTCATTTTGACAAACCATCAAACAAGAAAGATTTTTTAGGGAAACCCACTTACAAAAAGAAAAAGTTCAAAAAGAAGTTCCAAGAGCAGGACAAGAAGTTTTAGAATTGCCAAAGCAAATTAGTTTGCCTGTGAGTACTTCAGTTCAGCAATTGAATACACAATTTACATTTTCAAACACACCAGACAATTTCATTGGTGGGAAAGTGAAAACATTCCTAGATAATTGGATGAGTCTTACTTCAGATAACTGGGTTTTAGATGTTGTAAAAGGGTATCAAATTGAGTTTGAGCAAATTCCATATCAAAACAAAGAACCAAATTTATTACAATTTGATAAAGATGAAACAAATATGGTACAGTTAGAAATAGATAAATTTTTACAAAAACAAATTATAAAACCAGTGACGTATATTAAAAATCAATATGTTTCAAATATTTTTACAAGACCAAAGAAGGATGGTACATGTAGAGTAATTTTAAATTTAAAAGTTCTCAACAATGATATTGAAAAACACCATTTTAAAATGGAAACATTAAAGTCAGCAATACAATGTGTGTCACAAAACTGCTGGTTTGCTTCTATTGATTTGAAAGACGCATATTATTCTATTTCTATTGACCACAAAGACCGAAAATATTTACGGTTCTATTGGAATGATCAGTTGTATGAATATACATGTTTGCCTAATGGGCTGACAACTGCGCCAAGGATATTTACAAAAGTTTTGAAAGTGCCATTTTCACATTTAAGAAAAATTGGACACAAAAATGTAGCTTACATTGATGATAGTCTTTTGATCAGTGATAGTTATTCGCAATGTGCAATTAATATTTCTGATACAGTCACCTTATTGGATAAATTAGGCTTTACTATTCATCCTGTCAAATCTGTATTTGAACCGACACAAACAATTACATTTTTAGGATTTGTTTTGAATTCAATTTCAATGACAATTAAACTTACAACTGAAAAAGCACAAGCAATAAAACTTACATGCTGTAAATATGTTAAAAACAGACAAATGTCAATCAGGCAATTTGCACAGATTATAGGCAAATTGATTGCTGCCGAACCAGGAGTTGAACATGCACTTATATATATAAAATCTTTAGAAATAGAAAAAGACAAGTTTTTAAAACAAAACAATGGCGATTTTGACACTAAAATCATCATTTCAAATGAATCAGTAGATGTGTTAAATTGGTGGATTTCTCATGTTGAGTCTAGTTTTAAACCATTAGTACGAAAAGATCCTGAGATCATTTTAAAAACAGACAGTTCAAAAACTGGTTGGGGTGGTGTTGTCGACAATACACAACTTCAAACCAAGGGTTTTTGGTCTTATGAAGAGCAGAAATTACACATAAATTATTTAGAACTGAAAGCAGCGTTTTTAGCATTAAAATGTTTTTGTTCAACAAAATCTGATAAACATGTTCGAATATACATGGATAATATGGTAGCTGTGACCTATATAGACAAAATGGGAGGTAGAATTCCATCTCTTAATACCTTAACAAGGGAAATATGGCAGTGGTGTATACACAGAAACATTTGGTTAAGTGCTTGTCATTTACCGGGAAAAACAAATGTTGAAGCCGACAAATTGTCACGTTCTAATAATACAGATCTAGAATGGAAACTTAACACTAATGTTTTTATGTGTATTAATTCAATATATGGTCCGCATGATATTGATTTATTTGCTTCAAGGATAAATCATCAGTTATCGAGGTATATTTCATACTTACCTGATCCTAATGCTGAAGCAGTAGATGCTTTTTCTATAAGATGGACTAACTTTAACTCATTTGTTTTTCCTCCTTTTAGCATGGTAGGAAAAGTTATCCAAAAACTGATTTTGGAGGAAGCAGAAATAACCTTAATAGCACCTTTGTGGAGCACTCAACATTGGTTCCCTCAAATACTGCATCATATTGTTCAGGATTCTTACATAATACCCAGGGAAAAAGGACAACAGTTGTTGATACTGCCAACAGATCCTCAAAAGAAACATCCGTTGAAAAAACTGATTTTGGGTGTCTTCAGATTGTCGGGCAAATTGTTCAAAATACAGGACTATCAAAAAAGGCTGCAGAAATTGTCATCTCATCCTGGAGACGAAGTACACAAAAACAGTATTGGACATATCTCAAAAAATGGTGTACATTTTGTTGTCAACGAAAGATTGATATTTTTACGCCAACTGAGGTGGATGTAGTGGAATTTTTGACAGTTTTATACGAGTCCGGTGTAGGATATAGTTCTATTAACACAGCACGATCTGCATTATCGTCATATTTGACATTGGGAAAAACACTGCCGATTGGTCAGTGGCCTTTAGTTAAAAGGTTCCTCAGAGGAGTTTATAATAAACGACCAATGTTCCCTAGATATCAGCAAACATGGGATGTTAATGTTGTATTAGAATTTTTGATTACTTTATCGCCTGTAAAGCTTTTGTCACTGAGATGTTTAACTTTGAAATTAGTCATGTTATTAGCACTAGTTACTGGACAGAGAATACAGACGTTACATTGTGTAGATTTAGATTTTATGAAAATTACAAAAGACAATGTTGTAATTGAAATTAATGAGGTTTTGAAAACCTCAAAACCAGAAAACATTTATCACCAATATGTTTGCCAGCATTTGTTGATGACACAAGACTGTGTATTGTAACAGTTTTAAACGCCTATATCGAAAGAACATCTGCAATACGTACATCTCAAAAACTTTTTGTTACATTTGTAAAACCATACCATCACCCAACAAAGTCAACAATTAGTAATTGGATTAAATTGGTTTTAAAGCTTGCAGGTGTAAATACTTCTGTTTTTAAAACACACAGTACTAGGGGAGCTAGTACATCAGCAGCACTTAGAGCTGGGGTGTCAGTAAATTCTATTTTAAAATCAGCAGGATGGACAAATGAGTCTACTTTTAGGCAATTTTACAATAGACCAGTTACTGTTCAAGAGTACAATGATAACTATAGTGTACGAGTACTTCGTGGAAAATAGTTTTGTTTTTGCTTATAATGTACCTATGTTCATGATGTATATAAGTTAATACAATATTATTTGAAAATGTCTTTATCATTACCAAAATCCATATTATGAAATGGCTTTGTTGCCTACAGATATATTGGTATTCCGTATGTCGTTGAAACAGTTATAGATATATATAACTAATTGTGAGCTGATTGCTATATTAATTTATAGTAATTTGGGAATCCAATACATTATTGTAATCCTACACAACAGGTATAAATTACACGTATTCAAGTAAATTGGCTCTCAAATCTCATGGGAACTCTTGCATAATATTGGTTTATAAAAATTGTAAAATTAAATGAGGCTTAGTTATAAGACGATATTTGATTAAAATTTTTATAAACCAATAGTTATGCTAAGAGTTAACATGCCCACCCTTTTTTCATCATTACCCACCCAGAAATTTATTCAATTATACATGAATATCTCTGAATAGTGACCTCTATCTGCGCATGCGCTTCTCATGTTAACTCTTAGCATAACTATTGGTTTATAAAAATTTTAATCAAATATCGTCTTATAACTAAGCCTCATTTAATTTTACAATTATGCAGAAGCTAAGTGTTTGGTCATTAAGAATTTACGTATCATAAACGGAGCAAATTGTCCCCGAAATATAGAAACAAAAACAAAAATAATAATTGTATCATTTGTGCATGTGAATGAAGACGTAGTATGCAATGTATCATGATCACCACGAAATTCAAATGAATTCAGTGAAGGCATTTTGGTGTAAAAAGGATTGAAATGTTACATCGGCGAAGATTTTTTCTTTTGTATGTGTGGAAAAAAAATCTTATCGTAGTTTATAAGGAACAATATAAATATACTGTTTTCGATTTAAATTGGCTAAAAACCTCTCCTTTAATTTAATACCGTAAGAAAGTGATATGCATAACATTGTTAAACTTACCGCCAAAGTGACGTGCAATATGCATGCGCATTTAAAATGAAATACAAAATCATACATGTAAGATAAACTGATAAATGAAATATTGAGAAATTATTAATAAGTATGACTGAATGCATGTACTAGAAGGGGTCCACCTTTTTATCAATACATTAAATGAATAAACACGCTTTTAAAAACTGATTGTTTTCTCTGTAACTATATATAATCTACGTTCGAATTTCAACCGAGGATAGCAAAACAGTTAACTTATAAAATTCATTAAGTATATTGCTGGAGTTTATAAAGTACATATCTTTCTACTGTGCCATAGTTTGCCATCTCTATTTTTCTCTAAACAAAGTATGGTTGGTTGCATGTTCTGAATTTACTTAGAATTTCGGGAATTTTTCTCAAAATTAAGTAAACTGAATTAGTCGAATACCTAAAACTTGCGAAAGATATAAAAAGGCAGGATGAGCAACTTGGCAAAAAGGCAGAATAACGACTTATGTAAAAAAAAAAGAAAAAAAAAGGCAGGACCAAATAGACTAAAAATAAAAAGACAGGACAGAGAATACAACTTAGAAAAAAGAACTAACTGTTTCATCAAAGTCCACCCTCCCATCAAAATAAAATGGTAGATCTCTTAATCCAGAAACAACTGAGAGGAGAAAGTTGAATTAAATATTTCGATGTGAAACCTTAAGATTTTAAAGTTTAAAATTTTACTAGTGCACAAAATTATAAATTCAATGAATGTTACATGCACATACATGTATCATTGAAAAGCTGGAATTGCTATGGGATAATCAAGAACACAATACAATGTACGTGAATACTGATCAGTCCATTCAACTTATAGTACGCATGTTCTATTTTCGCAGGTGTGAGGGCGAAGGTTTGAATTGGCCAATGAAAACGATCGTTCCTTTACCAGTTAATCTAATCAAGTTTGTTTGACTGATTACGTCGCACTACCTTTCGCTAAGCTTGGCCGCATATAAGTGTAGTTAACATGTATTAGTTTGTGATTAGGTCAGTTCAAGGGGAAACATTAGTGGTAGGCCCAAGTTAATTGGCATTCAGTTGTATAAGCTTTAGCACATCTCATTTCCATGCAGAATATTTGGCCTTGTCCCTCAGTCATGGTCTAATGATTTTGAAACTTTTGCTTAGTTAACATTTATTAGTTTATTATGTATAGATCACTGCAGTTGCTTATTTTGAAAAGAGTTTTAAACTTTCTATGTAAATAACATTGATTTGTAGACGTACAGTTTAGCCTTGGCATCCAGATTCCATTCTATAAAAGTTAACCACCTGATAGAGTAGAATAATGTATAAGTGTATACAAAGAGGAGTACCTGAGAATGTGTTGTTGATACCAATACTTATTAACCTCAATGATTGATCACTTTTCAAAGGCCATCCATGAACACTTAAAACATGTCCAACTGATCAAGCAAATGTCAACCTGACAAGTAAAAAATGTTCTGTAGGACAACTACTCAAAAAGCCTTTTACTTATTTTCATGAAACTTGGATGAACCGTTTATATCTATTGATGTATAAAGCTTCCTTTTTATGATTTTTGTTAATTTAAGATTTACCAATTCTCAGATAAATGTTTCCAATAAAAGAGGGACGAAAGATACTAGAGGGACAGTCAAACTCATAAATCGACAATAAACTGACAACGCCATGGCTAAAAATGAAAAGGACAAACAGAAAAAACAATAGTACACATAACGCAACATAGAAAACTAAAGAATAAACAACACGAACCCCACCAAAAACTAGGGGTGATCTCACCATCTCCGGAAGGGTAAGCAGATCCTGCTCCACATGTGGCACCCGTCATGTTGCTTATGAGATAACAAATCCGGTAAATAGGCTTATTCGGTAGGTCACATTTATGAAAGGGAAGGGGACTGTAGTTACAACGTAAGGAACATATCCGATATCATTTGTGAAACGTTTATTCCATAACGGTCAACCAATGGTCCATAACGGTCAACAAATTGTCCATAACGGTCAACCAATGGTCCATAACGGTCAACCAATGGTCCATAACGGTCAACCAATGGTCCATAACGGTCATAAAGGTGTGGCTAAATAATTAGTACTATATTCAAGAATCTTCACAGTTATTCACATCCCAACAATGTATTCTATAAAATGTTTTCGAATAAAGCTGATGGGATGTGCTATAACATCATTAGTTCTTTATTTAATAATTTACACACTGACAGTACAAGACACCCAAACAATGTATTCAATTATAGGTGCCTTAACATCATTAATACTGTTTTTAATCATTTACACAGTGTGACACCCCAACAATGTATCCAATTAGAGGTGTCGTAACATCATTAATACTGTTTTTAATAATCTACTCAGCTTCCAATTAAAGGTGCCATAACATTATTAGTACATTTTTTTTTGGTACTGTATTTAATAATGTACATAGTGATAACACCCCAACAAGGTATCTGAGTAAATATTTTCAATAAAGGTATTATATATAACATCATAAGTACCTTATTAAATAATCTACAGTTTGACACCCCAAAAATGTACCCAAATAAATATTGCCAATAAAGGTGCTATTACATCACATCACAGCGTAGCATAAACTATGTGTACTAAGCACTAAGCTAAATATTTCAAAATGTAGAAGACCGTGATGCTTGTATGCATATACTTTATGCTAAGAAGATCCCATGTGTCGTGTCAATTGTCCTTGACCACATATTCATGGTTCAGCGACTGATTGAAAAAAAAACTTTGTTATGAGAATTTCTCACTTTTGATTAATAGGATAAATATATTTCGTATATGGGTCCTTTGCAATTTCTACATGTCTGTCAGACAGAGTTCACCTGACCTTGACCTCATAATGATCCGTGATCACGGTTAATGGTATAGGATTCAGAGATACTATACGCAGTAGGTCAACTATATGTGGTGTATGGAAGGATGGTACCGGGTACATATCAGTCTGACAGGTTTTATCTGACCTTGGTCTCATTTTCATGGTTCATTGTTTATCGGTAAGGTTGCTTATTTTTGGTCTGTATTTAATACTATGAGCAATAGTTCAACTATTTTTGTATGAACTGAGTGTTAGGTGTACATGTTTGTCTGGCAGGTATGGTATGTGCAATGTTTAATTATTGTGTTAGGGTCTGTTTTTCAATAACCATACACAATAGGTCAACACCGTCACCGTAAACTATATTTGGTGTATGTAGTAAGACTATAGGGGGTCTTCCTCGAATGCCAACATTTTATATGTTATATATATACCTATTCCTTGAATGCCTACACAAATATTTCAATAGATGTTTATATAATAAAAATAGGTGTTTTTAAAAGTATTTAACGGTTAAAAATATTTAATGAACTTTATAGAAATGCAACCTTTTATCATTTTCTCATAAGAAAAAAAAAAAAAGATTTTAGGGGTAAAATTATTATGAATTTTAAAGAAATAAATAAAATTAAAACGTTTTATTACTTTTTATCAAAAAAAGATGTTTGACATAAATATGTTAATTTCATAAGAAATATTAAAAAAATAAATAATGAAATTTTTGTTTATTACAATTCTTTCAAACTAAATAAAGGATATAAAAGATTTGTTTAGTTTTATATCAATTTAAATATTGTATTAGTTAATATAAACTATATGAAGATTTCATTTGTACAATTAATTAAATTTAAAAAATAATTAAGGTAATTTGATAACTTCTAAACTGGAAACTCTACAAAAGTTTCAAGAAAATTCATGAAATATGGTGACAAGAATTCAGATGAGTTGCGAACATGAAAAACAACTAAACAATGTTATTTTACGAATCACTTAAAAAAAAGGTGTAATTTTATAACCAAGAAAAATATCCGGAACAAACTGAAATAAACAAATTAGTAATCTATACTAACAGCAGATACAAAGTTTCAAGAAATTTAATCAGTAATATGGTAGGATATTACAGCACACACAACTATAGTTTAAACATATTTTATTGTTCAAAACAAATGGATTAGACACAAGTTTTCCAACTTAGTTCCGTCTTCTCCAACTATAGAAATATTGAAAAACCTTCAAAGTCCAAAGGCGTCTATTGTAGAATTTGTGTTAACTGGATTTCCTGACAATATGCACATATTGACTTTGTGAAGGAACTCTTTTGAAAGTTTCATTTTTTAAGAGAATCCATATTTGTTCAAGCAGGAGCAGCAAAATATGATTTTTAACAACTTAACAAACATGAACTTGATTTAGCTACCTGTATTTACCTATCTGTTTAATTAGTATGATTGTTTTGATAAGCATGCACTTTTGTTGTGATAACTGCTTGCAACAATTCCTTGAACGCCAACATTATTTTACAGGTAAATTGTTGGTAGATCGAAGGATGTTTGCATTCAAGGAATAAACCGACTATAGTAATGACTATTGTATGTTATACAATTTAACAATCAACTCATCATGGATACCAGGATAAAAATAACGGTTTGTTCGTCTACAAATAGACTCATCACTGCACTCGAATATAAAAAAAAACTTATAAAGGCCAAATAAAGTAGGAAGTTGAAGAGCATAGAAGACCCAGAATTCCGGAAGGTTTTGCTCAGCTAAGTTTATCTATTACCTGGGTAGTAAATCCTTAGTATTCCAAAAAAAATATGCTAGTTTTGTCACAGTTAGTTATTATTATGATCTGGGCTGGTGATACCAGTATTGAATCTGGGGAACATACTTCTTTAATGTCAACCAGTGTGTCCAAATGATGCAACGAAAATATATAAAAGTGACACAATTTACAGCAATGGACAAGTTGTAGTTTATAAGAAATTGAAGTTGTACAAAAGTACAAGTTTTTAAGTTTAAAAAAAAAATCTTGCATCATTTCAGCTATAGGATCTAGAAATTACCATTATCATGTAATTTGGTGTTAGAATGGCAATTTTATTGAAAATATTGATGAATATTTATGTGTATAAATAAATATAAATACATTCTCGTTTTCAAAGTCGTATCTCATTTATTAAAGACTTTGAACGATGTCACTATGTTTTTTGAGTGGCTGTTCAATGTATCATTATATTCACTTCATGCAAAAGTTGGAACTGGAAATTAATATCTTACAGTTTTTCATACGTTATAGATATAGGAAGATGTGGTATGTATGCCAATAACCCAACTCTCCATCCAAGTAACAATTTAAAACTTTGTTTTTGGAATTGGGTAGCTGAAATCCCTTCCCTGTAAAGATCACTGCAGTTTTTTTTATTTTGAAAAGGGTTTCAACCTTTTTATGTAAATAACATTGATTCATTGATGTCAGTTTAGTCTGGGCATCCTGATTTCATCCTATAAAATTTAACCACCTGCCACAATAGAAATTGAATAATGTACAAATGTGTAGGAAGTGATATAAAATGGATCCTTTCCAAAGAGGAGTACTGGAGTATGTGTTGTAAATACCGATACTTATTAACCTCAATGCTAAATCAGTTTTCAAAGGCCATCCAGGAACACTTAAGAAATTCCAAACCGATCAACCAAATGTCAACCTGACGAGGCAAAAATGTTCCATAGACAACTACTCAAAAAGCCTTTTGACAAATTTCATAATACCTGAATGAAGTGTTAGTTTCTATTAATGTATGCCCTAATTTTTCTCGCCTTGACAGAGTAAAAGAGCCACACAAAGATATTCTGTTTCCAGCTTCATCAGCAGCAGTAGCATCGACAATGTATTAGTTTGCGATAAGGTCTAGTTGATGGTGAACCACTAGTAGTAGGTCAATGATATTTGGTATGCAGTTGTACAAGCATTGGCATATCTCAATTCCATGGTGACTATTTAGTCCATTTCCCTAAGAAATAACCCTATTGACTTTGAACATTTTGCTTACCTTTACATGCATTAGTTTGAACTAGTTATGTTAAGTCAATGATATTTGATATGCAAATGTATTGTCATTTGCAAGTTTATTTCCATGGAGATTATATAAACCCACACCTTCATGAAGGTTCGTTGACTTTGAAACTTGTAGGTTGCACTTTGTAAATACAGCTGTTTCTCAACACACCTCTTTTGGGGAGATCTTGAATATTCATAGACAATTAACAATGTATTTGCTCTCTTTCTTCCCTCTCACAAAGATATAACTTGGGAATGTTACCAGTACATTTACATGTGCATATTGTTTACATTGAGATCTATGGTAACCTTTCATTGGAGGTAGGGGTAGTTAAGAAAATTAGTGTTAGTTTTAACTCTGAGAAGTTCAGGGCATATAAATGTTGAAAATATGCCGCACAGCCCTATATTTTGACCTTTGCAAAAAATTGTGGTGCAAATGAACTTTCAATTCTAGGATAATTCAAAACTTCATCGTAAAAGTGGTACAGTTTGAGCCATAAAAGGAGTTCCTATGGGAAATTGCATTGTCAATATTTACAGAAATGCAACCTATACATAGTTTACAATGTAGTGTTTGTATTTAGGATTATTGGAGGGGAATGACTTATGAGATTTCAGTGATATTTGGTATTTAGTTGTATTAGCATTGGCACATCTCATTTTTATTGAGATTGTTTAGCCCTATACATTCAGTCATGGTTGGTAACATATTTAAGTATTGCTATTTTATTTCAACATTAGCATTATTATTAACAAATAGACAAAGACATATCACTGTGTTAATGTTTATGGTTTTTAGATTTCCCAGATATATGTTTCCAATAAAGGTCCTACTTAATCATTAGAACTGTATTTAAGAATCTTTTGGTTCTTCAATGCTCTTCAACTTTTTACTTGTTTGGCTTTATAAATATTTTGATATGAGCGTCACTGATGAGTCTTATGTAGACGAAACGCGCGTCTGGCGTACTAAATTATAATCCTGGTACCTTTGATAACTATTATACACATCACAACAATTTATTCTTTAAAATGTTTTCGAATAAAGCTAATGGGATGTGTATAACATCATTATTTCTTTATTTAATAATTTACAAAGTACAAGACACCCCAACAATGTATTCAATTAAAGGTGCCGTAACATCATTAATACTATTTTTAATAATTTACACAGTGTGACACCCCAACAATGTATTCAATTAAAGGTTCCGTAACATCATTAATACTATTTTTAATAATTTACACAGTGTGACACCCCTACAATGTATTCAATTAAAGGTTCCGTAACATCATTAATACTATTTTTAATAATTTACACAGTGTGACACCCCAACAATGTATCCAATTAAAGGTGCCACAACGTTATTAGAACTGCTTTTAATATTCTACTGTTTGATACCCAAAAATTTATCCAATTAAAGGTGCCATTTCATTATAAGTACATTTTTTTGTACTTTATTTAATAATAATCTACGCTGTTTGACACCCAAACAAGGTATCTGAGTAAATATTTCCAATAAAGGTGCTATATATAACATCGTTAGTACCTTATTAAATAATCTACAGTCTGACACCCCAAAAATGTAACCAAATAAAAATTGCCAATAAAGGTGCTATTACATCACATCACAGCGTAGCTTTAACTATTTGCACTAAGCTAAATATTTCAGAAGGTAAAATACCGGGATGCTTGTATGCAGATACTTTATGCTAAGAAGATTCCATGAGTCTTGTCAATTGTCCTTGACCACGTTTTCAGGGTTCAGTGACTGTTTTTTGTCATGTGAATTTCTCACAATTCATTAACAGGATACATATATTTCGAATATGGGTCCTTTGCAATTTCTACATGTCTGTCAGACAGAGTTAACCTGACCTTGACCTCAATATGATCAGTGATCACGGTTATTGATACAGTCTGTTTCTGAGATACTATACGCAGTAGGTCAACTAAATGTGGTGTATGGAATGATCGTACGGGGCACACATCAGTCTTTCATGTTCCGTCTTACCTTGGCCTCATTTTCATGGTTCATTGATTATTGATAAGATTGTTTATTTTGATCTGTATTTAGTACTATAAGCAATAGGTCAACTATATTTTTTGTATGAAATGATTGTAGGGTGTCCATGTTTGTCTGGTAGGTATAATCTGTTCAATGTCTAGTTATTGTGATATGGTCGGGTTTTCAATTACCATAAGCAACAAGTCAACTATACTTAGTGTATGTAGTAATCGTATGACTACAGTAATGACTGTTTTTGTATGTATAACAATTTAAACATCAATTCATCATGGATACCTGGATAAAAAAACGCGTTTTTTTCTACAAAAAGACTCATCAGGAACGCTCGAATAAAAAAAACCTTATAAAGGCAAAAAAAATTTAAAAAAAAAGGGCAAAAGGATTGAGACCCTGAATGTCGGAAGGTTTTGCCAAATACAGCTAAGTGTATCTATTCCCTGGAAAGTACATCCTTAGTATTCCAAAGACTTTTTGTCAGACTCACAGTCAATAATGATTGTGAATTCGTGCCTATGACTACTGGGCTGGTGAGGCCAGTCTTGAATCTGAGGAACATACTACTGTAACCAGTGTATCCAAATGATGCAACGAAATTGTATATCAATAGGTGACACAATTTCCAGGCTTTGTGTCCTTAACTTTTTAGGAAATTGAGTGTCACTAAATTTCTGTTTGCCTCTCCTCGTTAGCTACTCTAAAAAGAGGCTGAATCTGGAAACATGCGCTCATGCAGATTAGCGACACCATATCAGTTGCAAAAACTCTGAAATCTTCATTTAAGATCGAAATCTCTTTCATTTTCTACACGTTGCTAACATTTGTCAACATGATTTAACACACTAACATGTGCGACTAACAAATGAAACATAAGGGAGTAACCATTTTAAAATCGAGGGTGCCAGATTTGTTTTTTTTTATTCTCAAAAATTTAACACATCAAGGTTTAATGAAAATCGGGATTCATAATATTATTTTTGACCTCTGCTTGAACAGAATATTGTTCATAAATGAGAGGGGAATCGTAGCCCCCCTTCCCCCCTCCCCCGGCTTATTTATTATTAGATTAAATGGTGTTCCCTAAACATAAAAAATATCTTTGTACCATAATACACTCATGCTGCACACAACTGAGTGATTTGTTTTTAGTATTAGTATAATAAATTCCTAGAAAGAATAACTTGACATATTTCGGAACTATCAGTATCCTGACAATATAACCAAGGAAATCTAAATGAAAGTTATTGATTAAATCTGAGACTACTATAACGTGTTATAGTATTCTCAGGTTAAATGGATATTTTTAGTTTTTAACTATATCATGTTTTATTTTCCTTTCACAATTCCTTATTCGTGACCATCTGAACGTACAGCGCTCATATATGATTGTGCATTATTAACATCTATTTCTAAGCGTATGATATACGCAATACACCGAGTCCAATCCATAGCTGTTAACTAGTACGTCAAGTTCTTTAAACATATGTAAGGATTGCTCATCAGTTGTGTTGCTATGGAAGGATACTTAGTTGATATCACTCAAACAAGAAGCTCTTCACAATTGACATCATAAAGACTCAAAAGTTGCGCTTGTTTCACGTGACGTTGAACGCCGACTTCATACAGAGGGGTTCAGCATCTTTATTTGAAGCAAAGATTTCACACACAAATCGTAAAAACCAATCTGTGAAAATTCAATATGGGGATATATAATCAATATAGTGTCTTAATCATGAGTTACCTTCAAATGAACAGATTCAAATGAGAAAATTGAAATAATCCTTTTTCATAAAGTCTCTTCCATTCGTTTGATGTGATTGAGCTTTTGATTTTGCAATTTGATGAAGGACTTCTGTTTTTGAATGTTCATCGGAGTTCGGTATTTTTTTACTTTTACTCAAGCGTTCTGTCAATTTTTTGAATATATAAAAGTAGGCGTGGCTGTATATTTGGTCATATCTATTTTATCTATAGATTTGATCAGCATTGTCACCAAACTTTACTTATTCAGTGATATAACTGTATCCTTATACGGAAAAGCGAGGTTTCATGTCTGTTCCTTTTCAAAGAAGTGTTTTATGTTTTACTGGTATATGCGTAGTAATTTTTCATGATTTGATACACCGTTATGCAATATTTGTCTCTTATATATATGACCATATATCTTAATCAGTATCGTAGCCATTAATCTGTCCTCATTTCCGAGTTATGGCATAACTGAAAGATACTTTTACCTGGATTTAAGTCTCAATAGTGGAAATAGTAGCGACTTATCTCATCGTTGCACCTGCTTGAGTCCCGTTTTGTTTGGTTTGCTACGTAAATTAATGCTTGATCTTCTTTTTCTAGCACTTTTTCGTGTTCTCGATAATATTTGTGTTCCACGTCGTTTTTTATTTTATCTGATGATGTCTGGGTTTTGTTTTCACGTATAGTTTTCTATTTTACATGATGATGTCTGTTTTTCTTTGATACATATGTTTTTTTTTTCAATTTTACATGATGATGTATGATTGTCTTTGGCGTATTGTTTTTCTTTTATTCTACATGATCATGACTATTTTTCTTTGACATAAATAAAGGCAACAGTAGTATACCGCTGTTCAAAAGTCATAAATCGATTGACAGAAAACAAATCCCGGTTTCAAACTAATACCGAGAATAACACACCAACTTCCGACAAGGGCGATTGATTTATAGCCAGTCAAGTCGTTAAAACTCCCCATAAGTAACTATATGAGGAGAACAACGGGAAAAAAGAAACACTGAAGAGCAACAAAAACAGAAAATAAAAAAATAAGACATCAGTCCAAATCTATTAAAAATAAAGTATAAGTCAAAAACTATATTTAAAAAAAAGAGAAAATAAAAAGCAAACATACATAGAAATTGTCACATTCCTTACTTGGAATACTAAGGCTTTTCTACCTCAGGAATATATTACCTTATCTGTATTTGGCAAAACATTTATACATTTTTAGTCCTCGATGCTCTTCAACTTAGTACTCTAGTTTGCCATTTTAACTTTCTGTATCCCAGCATTACTGATGAGTCTTTTCTATACGAAACGCGCGTCTGGTGCAAATACAAAATTATAATCCTGATATCTATGATCAGTTTATTGATACAGGACATTTTTGAGAAAAAAAAATGGTGGATTGAACCTGGTTCTATGGCTAACCAAACCTCCTGCTTATATGGCAATGTTAAAAAGAAATGTCTATAAAATGATTATGCTACGTGACATGAACTAAGTTCAAACAAACGCAATGAAGTCTGCTTTTCTATGACGTAATTTTTTTTTATTTTTAAATATGATAATCTTTGCTTTTCTATGACGTATATTTTTTTTAATTTTTAAATATGATAATCCATGCTTTTCTTTGACGTTTAGTTTTTTTATTTTACATAATGATGGCTGTTTTTCATGGACTTGTGGGTTCTGATTGCCCCTTTGGTATCGTCTTTTCTTTTTATCTGTATCAAATACGACTCTTTGTTTCTCAAATACCGAAATTTAGTTAAAAACCAATATCCTTGTTTCATAGAAACAAATGTGAAGCTTTCATAAAGGCCAAATGTTTTTTAATTATAAGAAGTCCTTATAAGTAATCTCATATGAAAGCATTGATATTTCTGGAAAGGCATATCGAGGAAACAGTACCAACAACTACTGGATAGCACGAATCAATACATATAACTGCATACAAGGTGCGTTTGATTAACTTAACCCGTTTTCGGAATAAGACTTCCACAAAAAAGGGACTTACTTCAAATGTAAGTGTGATAAGTTAAACCCCAGTTTTTGGTTGGGTATGTTTTGCTAAGTGTTTGGTTTTCTATGTTGTGTTTTGTGAACTGTTGTTTTTTTTACTTTTTTTCTTTTCTTTCTTTTAGCCATTGCGTTGTCACTTTATATTCGACGTGTGAGTTTGAATGTCCCTTCGGTATTCAACGCCTCTCTTTAAAAGGGCGAAAGAAAATGATTCGCGCGTTTAATTCGGTACTTCGAGAAAAGTAATGGTAAAAGTAAAACTAACGGTGGTCAAGCAATGTGATCGGAAAGTTAAAGATCTAGTATCGGATCATGGATACAATTTTAGTGTAATTCATGGCGTTGTCAGTTTATATTCGACGTGTGAGCTTGAATGTCCCTTCGGTATTCAATGCCTCTCTTTTAAAGGGCGAAAGAAAATGATTCGCGCGTTTAATTCGATACTTCGAGAAAAGTTATGGTAAAAGAAAAACTAACGGTGGTCAAGCAATGCGATCGGATCGTTAAAGATCTAGTATCGGATCATGGATACAATTAAGTGTAATTCATGGCGTTGTCAGTTTGTTTCGATCTATGCGTTTTAATGTCCCTTTGGTATATTTCGCTACTCTTCTACTTCGAAACCTGTGATAAAAAATCTACAGTATGTTTTTATTAGGTGGAACAAATCAGAAAAAAAATATCAAAATAGACTAGTTCAACTTCCTTAATAATACTGAGCTCTATATGTAAATAAAAAATAGCAGTACTTTTTTTTTTTTATAAAAAACATAAAATGCGACAAACCATCCTATGCGTATCATTAAGGAAAGATCACGTTTTGTATCTATAATGGCCATATTCCAATATATCATGACTTATATGATATTTTCTATTTAGTATGTCAGATAGTTTAAAAAATATATGTTATTTCTTGACAAAGTATATATATGCTATTTCTTGACAAAGTATATATATAATTTTTCGAAATATATAATTTTGTAGATAAATTTATCCACATAGCACCATTACGATCCTTATATGTCAGTTGTATTTTAAAAGACAATTGTCGCCATGGCGTGACAGCCTATATGTAGCTACACCACAGACGAACTGTTTCTGATTATGAAATACTTGTACATTTTTATCATTTTCAAATTCAACTGGTAACATACATTACTTGTAGATTCAACCATTCTAAACACATCTCATCAGACTTGCTATTTTGAAACATGGAGGTTTTATAAATTTATCAACCTGTTAAAAAACGACTAATTATATAAATGGCATCTTATGCATCCAAAAACAGGAACATGTGTATTTATTCTAGTTCATATACGCCAATCGCAATATATAACTTATATCGTCTAATTGACTCAATTTTATAGTTTTCAAAGCTTAGCGCAAATATCGTCTAATTGAACAATAAGTTATTGATTTTATTCATGTGACAGCCCTTTATATGCTGACCGTGATAAACAAAGTTAAAACAAACGCTAATAGTCGTATTTTTATTAAAATTCATCATATATTGGTGTATTTTGATGTTGTTGCGGATAAAATATATCAAACCATTGTTGTTATGTTAGCCTATTAATTCACAGTGGTTTCTGTTTGTAGAATCAACGCTTCTGAAATCTGTCGTTCAAAAACATCTTCAAATAATCACCAAGATAATTATATTCAGCTGATTCCTATTTATGCTGAATTTGATTATTATTGTATTGGCTAATTCACTGATCCCATTCATTAATTTCACAACTAACCTTTAACTAACTTTTGTCGTCACTTGGAATTGAATCACTCCTTTTGAAGTCTTCGATATATGATATATGAATGATAGCAAAAACATCGTACAAACCCTCGGCTACCAATTGGTTCCAAATAAGATAATTTAATTGGAACATAGAACACTTTGTTTAGTTGGGTAAAACAATTGCTTGATTTTGTTTTTGAAAATCATTACGGATGAGTATCGTTTAAAACGGACACCTAACGGAAGCGTACCGGATAAAACAGATGAGCAAAATAAGCGTAAATAATATACATGTTACCTTATCTATACACAAAAGAAAACCTGCATTCAAATCAATTTTTGTGATACAAATTTTCTAATAACGATATTCCTTATAGCTCAATTATTAACAAAACAAAACAAGAGAGAGTTTGATAGTTATAAACAAAACAAAACGAGAGAAAGTTTGATATTTAGGATTGGGAAAAGTTGGGTACCTCATTTCGATGATCTGATCAGATGAAAGATCTGTTGCCGCTTAGTCTGTATTGCAAAAAATCCACGCAATTTGTTATTTGTTAAGACAAAAGTGACTGCACCGCTTTACTTTTTGTGTGAATAGGACTATGAGTTCAATGATCTGGATTTGAGTATTTGATAATTCAAAACCGAATAGTTGCGGTATATTTCCGTCAGTCCTGTAAATAAGTTTTATTTCGTATGTAAAGTTAATATTGTCTAATCTGATTTTCAGTATTTGTTATGCCGAAGCAAATCTATAAAACGAACATCTTTGTTGATTTTTGTAAGAATTGTAGGGCGCAAAACAACAATATTTCTTACATATTCCTGATATGGCACCGTAATTCTCTTTAGAATCGGGCGAGTAATCCAAACAATTGGTTAACGTGGTCATAACTGGGATCCAGTAAAATAAATAATCATACATCCCATACATATTACACAACTGAATTAACGTTTAAACACACTTAATTACAATTCAACCAATCAAAGACGCTAACAAATAATTTGGTAGTTGATGATAATACAGCCAGTTTTGTACAGCATTATGAGATAAACATCAAATACATTTTTCCGAAAGAAAGAAAAAATCCCAAAAGAGTAAAATATAAATACGAAGTAAACAAAATGAAAAGCTGGGTTTACATTATATTTTTAACCACGTGCACGTCATGAGTTATACGTCTAAAGTGAATATAATATTAGTTCACCTATAATGTCTGTTTGTTTTGTTCACACATTGTTGTACATATAATGTAATTTGAGGTGACTGTCGTACAAGTGAGAAGTTTAGCTAGCTACCAAACCAGGTTTAATAAACCATTTCAGTATACATAAGTAATGCCTGTACCCAGTTGGGAATATGACAGTTGTTTTCATTCGTTTGATTTGCCATTTGAGTGGGGAACTTTCCGTTTTGAATTTTTCTCGGAGTTCAGTATTTTGTGATTTTATTTTTGTTCGACAATGCAATTTACGCTTCTGGAGGCCTATCTTGGATGCTTAGTTACATGAAGCATTGCCTCTTAAATGAAAACAGGTCTAAACTCAATTGATGCACAACATTAACGTAACGTCACACTACTATGAAAGGCCGTTCATGTCAAAAACCTGATAAAGTAACGCGTTAACATTTAACGCGATAAAATCACATTTGTCACGATAAATACAATTTTGACGCGTTTAAATACTTTTTAACGCGTTATTTAATTATTTAACGCGTTAAGCACAAAACTACAAAAAAATACCAAAAATACTTTCATCTTTCGCCATAAAACGATTAACGTTAGATTTTACTCGAAACTCACTAAATGAAATGGCCGCATGTGTCATAACTTTGTCAAATAACGCGATAAAGTTTATTGATTTTCAGCACATTTTTAATATCATCGTCATAAATTACTTATCGGGTAAAAATAAGTCTAACGCGTTAAATGAAGGTTTAAAGTGTTAAAAGAGGGTTTAACGCGTAAAAAGAAGGTTTCCGCGTAAAAAGATAAGAAAAATGCAATTTAACGCGTGACAAGCATTTTCTATTAATGCGTTTAATGCAACTTTTACGCGTTAAATGCAACTTTAACGCGTTAAATGCAACTTTTACGCGTTAAATGCAACTTTAACGCATTATATGCAAATTTTACGCGTTAAAAACAACTTTAAACGCGTTAAATGCAACTTTTACGCGTTCACTGCATCTTTAACGCGTTAACTGCAATTTTACAGCGTTAAAAGCTAGTGTAACGTGTTTAAAGCAACGTTTAATTTATTAATCTAAACTTACTTTTCATATGTATACATATGGACTGATCATGTTGATTAAAAGGCCATCTAGATTTTACATTCGTCAACCTGGGTTTTTTTCTGCCGATAGTGAAAACATGACATGTCTTTACTATATCTATCAACCATACCTCAGTTAAACATTACAATCGGATATTGTTACACGGCTGCCAGTCAGATAACCGAGGCTTTTTCCATTCGAGCGTCATTGATGAGTCTTCTGTAGACGAAACGTTCGTCTGGCGCAAATACAAAATTTCAATCCTGGTATTTATATGAATTTATCAGCTAGAAATCGTGTGTGAATTGTGAACATGTTTAAAACAAGAGGCTCTTAAGAGCATGCATCGAGCATCTGGTAAACCATGCCCAATAAGATAATGAATCTGTGCCAAAAGTAAGAAGATGACCATTTGATATCCATAAGGGAAGGATATATTATAGTTCGTTTCTGTGTGTGTTACATTTTAATGTTTTATTTCTGTTTTGTCGTACTTCTCTTATATGCGTTTCCCTCAGTTTTATTTTGTAGCTGGGATTTGTTTTTTCTCTATCGATTTATGAATTTCGAACAGCGGTATACTACTGTTGCCTTTATTTATTCCATAACGGTCAACCAACTCGTGATGGCGTCCGTAAAATTTACGAAGAGATGATTTCAACTTCAACTTCACCACAATTATTAGTCTTGTAAAAGAGGGGCGAAAGATATCAGAGGTTCAGTCAAAGTCATAAGTCGAAAATAAACTGCCAACGTCATGGCTAAAAATAAAAAAGACAAACAGACAAACAATAAGAGACATATACCCCGTATAAGGTGCTGCTGAAATGTTGCTACTTAGAAATGCAAAGTTCACAATTTGAAAAGTAAAATCATCTCTTTTGTCGTACCTTCATTGTCAATTTTTAGATGTAAGGCCGACTTAACTGTATCTGTTGTATCCTTTATCTCTAATTCGATGGGATGCGTTCAACATAGTCCCCAAATTTTTAATTATTTAGTGAGAGAACATCATTTATATAACGGAAAGTAAATTTAAAGGATATTGCTAACTTCTTATCTTTTTTCCTAAGAAGTTCCTGTATGAAGTCAGCCTCATAATAATACAGAAACAAGTCGGCAAGAAGAGGGGAACAATTGGTTCCCATTGGAATGCCGACAGTCTGTTGAAAAACCCGTCCTCCGAACGTAACAAATGTGTTGTCAATCAAGAAATCAAGCATCTTAATAATGTCAGTTTCAAAGAATTTTTTGTTTGAATCAGAGTGATCCTTTAAAAAGTAGGATTTATCCCTCCCTAAGACAAGATACTCGTATCTACGTTGGCCATTCTTTTTTATGAAACAAAGCAATACCAACTCTTTCAAATTTTTTTTTAATTTGGTATGTGAAAAACTTGTGTAAAGTGTAGAAAAGTCGAATGTTTTAATACTATTACAACATGAATGAGAGTTAAAGTGTATGTACTCTACAATTTCTTTTGAATTGTTTAGTATCCACATCTGATTCACGCCACCTCTAGAATAGGCACTTTCACAATAACCTTGAAGCCCGGCTTTGGTGGCTGATAAAATCGATGTTAATAATTTAGAAAAAGGTTTCGTGGAGCACTTGGAAGACCAAGCATTATGTAACAGGTTATGAGAGGGTTGTGATCTCGCAACATGTTTAATCCCGCAATATTATGTATTCATGTGCCTGTCCCAAGTCAGGAGCCTGTAATTCAGTGGTTGTCGTTTTTTTGCTGTGTTTTATATTTGTTTTTTGTTCATTTTTTTGTACATTTTTGCCGTTAGTTTTCTCGTTTGAATTGTTTTGAATTTGTGATTTCGAGGCCTTTTATAGGAGACGATGTGGTATGGGCTTTAATCATTGTTGAAGGCCTAACTAAGATCTATAACTGTTAATTTCTGTGTCATTTGGTCTCTTGTGGAGGGCTGTCTCTTTGGCAATATATGAGAGCTGTCTCTATGGCAGAAATGTTAAATCAAGTCGTTATAACAAAAAAGGTGGTATATAACATTTTCGAAGTAAGTAATACCATGCCTGTATGTCTTTATTTCTCAACAAACCAAATTATATTGGTAAAAAGATCAATACAATAATTATTATTTAATGTATATGAACAGACATACAAAAGTTATATAAAAGCCAGACAGAGACAAATATCATATATTACAGTATGCATATTAAATTAAATGATTACAATTATATGAGTTACCAAGGCGAGCCTACATGCACAATTATTAGTCTTATGAAAGAGGGGCAAAAGATACCACAGGGTAATTCAAAGTCATAAATCGAAAATAAACTGACAACGCCATGCCTACAAATGAAAAAGACAAACATACAAACAATAGTACACATGACACAACATAGAAAACTAATTAATAAGCAACAAGAACCCCACCAAAAACTTAAAGTGATCCCAGATGCTCCGGGAGGGTAAGCAGATCCTGCTCCACATGTGGCACCCGTCGTGTTGTTCATGTTATAACAAATCCGGTAAATAATCTTATTCACATTCATCAAAGGGAAGGGGATTGTAGTTACGACGTAAGGAACATATCCGACATCATCTGTGAAACGATTATTCCAAAGCGGTTAACCAACTCGTGATGGCGTCCGTAAAATTTACGGAGGGATAATTTCAACTTCAACATTTGCAACTCTTGGTTTAATAGCTTTTATAGTGAGCAGCAACCCTCTATCAAGAAAATCATGATAGAAAATACAAGCACGGGAATATCGTATCAATTGGGAGACAGTATGCAGGTGCTGCTGAAATGTTGCTACTTAGAAATGGAAAGTTCACAATTGGAAAGGTAAAATCATCTCTTTTGTCGTAAAGTTTTATTTTCAAATGACCCTCATTGTCAATTTCTAGATGGAAGTCAAGATATGAGGCCGTCTTAACTGTATCTGGTGTATCCTTTATCTCTAGTTCGATGGGATAGATGCGTTCAACATAGTCACCAAATGTTGAATTATTTAGTGAGAGAACATTATCTACGTAGCGGAAAGTAAAGTTAAAGGATATTGCTAATTTCTTATCTTTTTTTCCTAAGAAGTTCCTATATGAAGTCAGCCTCATAATATTATAGAAACAAGTTGGCAAGAAGAGGGACACAATTGGTTCCCATTGCAATGCCGACAGTCTGTTGAAAAACCCGTCCTCCGAACGTAACAAATTTGTTGTCAATCAAGAAATCAAGGATCTTGATAATGTCAGTTTCAGAGAATTTTTTGTTTGAATCAGAGTTCTAGTGATCCTTTAAAAAGTAGGATTTATCTCTCCCTCAGACAAGATACTTGTATCTACGTTGGCCATTCTTTTTTATGAAACAATATAATACCAACTCTTTCAATTTGTCTTTTAGTTTGTAATATGGAATACTTGATTAAAATGTAAAAAAGTCGAATGTTTTAATACTATGATAAGATGCAAGATTCACGCCACCTCTAGAATTGGCAGTTTCACAATAACTTTGATTGCTTACAAAATAAGTCGTTAATAATATAGAAAAAGGTTTCGTGGAGCAAATGGAAGACCCATCAATATACTGTTGTGTATACAAACGATTGTTGATAATTTTGTTTTCATTGCCATGAGAGTATATGTTGGGTTTCCAAGTGAAACTGTAAATAAATTGTCTGCTGATTTTCAATTTGAATTCCTAGATTTGCGACTCAGCTTCCTACGAAACTTCTGTGTCGATAAACTAGCGATTGCAATGAACAAGCCATGCAAACCGCACAAAATTGTAAACAGATACTTTAACCAGCCTAACTCGAACAAAGAGGCAAATATGCCGGTAACCCAGAACAGGTTAGAAAGACATAAAATCCTAAGAAAAACTACTGCATTCGTAAATGCGTTCGATTTTGACACATGACCAATATCAATGTTAAGTTTAGTAACTTTATAAACAATAACGAGCAAAGAGAGTAAACAAAGAATAAGTGACACCATGACAAGCCCAGAGAAGAAAATCAAATTTCCTGGGAACTGATTTGGAAAACAAACCCCGTCTCCATATCCTGGTGAGATTAAATCTGGTCCAAATTTGTCTGATATAACTGCTGGAATCACGAATACTAATGGAATAGCCATACCTAAAACCGTTAAAACTCGGCGTTTGAAATTTAATGTGGTTTCCTGTTGTTGCTTATTCATACTTGATTTAAGTTTGGTAAGATTTTGGACAATACACACATTTCCTATGCACATGAAAGAGAACACTGTTAACCACAGATAGTGAAGCAAAACACCAATGACGTAACAAACAGTGACATTATCCTCGTGTCCTATACCTGACATAAAAGCAACATTCGACAAGCACATCGAAATTGACAAGTTTTCCAAATTTGAGCCCGCAACCCCAGATACAAAACTATATCTTCTGTTGATCAAAATCGTAAAAATCAATGCTATAGTTGATATCGTTAAAGTAAAATACGTGATTATCGTTTCTAAAGATAAATGTTCACTCTCATCCGTGATGAAACTACTGTCAAGTGTGCAGGAAATAAATTCAACATGAATGTGACCAGTACCATTGCGAACAATTTGCACAAAGATTTCGTTACAATTGTCCAGATGTGATATGTTTGGTAAAACAACATTTTTCTCAATAAACCAACTCTCTATAGGCTCATTGTCACTTAATACTATTGTATGAACATTTTTATCGAAAGAATAAAGTTTGTTCTCTAACAACTCATGATGTATATTATCTTTGTGAAGTTCAAAAGTAGTATTACTCATTTCATCGAAGAAGTCTGCTGCCCATTTCATTTCGTTTAAAAAACGCGCAAATATATCTACCTCGTGACGAAACATTGTTTTTAACACCGTTAGCCGAGCAATATCTATCATGATTTTGTCTCCGTTCAGTTTAAACATTATCTGATTTATCTTAATGGGGCTAATTATTTCTATGGACCAGGCTAAAATAGAGCCAACGGTAAAGAAATCTTCATCAGATAAAAAAGAATCTCCTTTTAATCCAAACGGAACCAGACCAATAACAGGGTCAACATATGCTTCTGAACAAGTTTCCTTTGCTTTATTCTGAAAACAGAAAAAACAACGATCTTAAGCATAAATCTTCTTATGACAATTGCATGTTCATTTGATAAAAGCACTTAGCAAATATATCCATATTTCACATGACTGGCCCATATATGTATATTCAACATCCCGTTACAAATGGGATATTTCGTCTTAATTTATACAGTGCTTACTGTTATTTATGAAGCTCAAAATTTGTGATACGATCCAGGTAATCATTTTGTAACTTAAATTGTGTTCTTCTTAAAAAAAAATTAATAAGCTCTGTATATCTTTATCGGTAGAAGTAATATTGTTTCTATGTTCAACTTAAAAAATCAAAACCTTCATAATACATAACAAAACATCTATTGCTATCAAGTTATATTTAAGACTAATTAGCCATCGAGGTGACCTTCCGATGACTGCCAAAAGTCATATAACCAGATGAAAACATAAACATAGATATAAATAGATAGCGAACTCGTGCAGTTAGATTTTTCTAGGTCTGTTTGAATTTGTATAATAAGCTAACTCAATATGTTTATAACCGTTTTTACCTGTATAAGAATGAATTTATAGATCAAATCAAGCAACCAAATTCTTTAGTCTTGTTTCACTTCCAATGTTGGCATTATTTTCCTTTTAATAGCTGAACACACCTAGTATAATTATTCGTAGTCCGTCTCTAGTTTTTAGGTTTAATTGAAGTTCATATGAATACGGATTTAATGAGATGGCCATTACAAGTGAATAATTCAATTGCGATGATTCTTTGTTTATTTTGACAAAACTGAACCAAAGTGGATGCTGAAAGCAAATTATTATTTCACAATTTCACTTTCATAAATGATTGAAAGAATAAACCTATATCTCATAGATAGTGCCCCTTAAAATTAGGCTTGGACAATTACTCTAAACTTCCAGAGAGGAAAGACTATCTAGCAATTCAAGTTCATCATATGTTAAAGATGTTAAAGCAACGATTTGTCTTTCTGGTTTTTTTGGCAAGTCATATCAATGAATATTATGTGATAGTTTTGATCGAATTATTTGGAGCTCTACCATTTGAAACAAAACATTTGGGTGCAAACATCATCGTTTTCATTCTTTAATTTGTTTTTGTAAATACCTGTCGAATATTTTTGTTATCTTATCTTGAAGCAGAAATTTTATGCAGTTAATACATGTGTGTAAATCAAGCCTTCACACAAAAAAAGATTTTGACCAAAGCAGTTTTTATTCAACACACTATTTACTCTTGTAACTTAGCATTCATTCTATATGAAGAAAAATCATACGATGTCAAAAATTAAAGATTTCAGTTATACTGGTTGTGCAATAGAAAATTGGGAGAATTTGGGTGGCTCAAGAAGCTACCATTTGATGTTTTCGGGGAGGGGGCTTGGTTGACAATTATGTCCTGCATTTTTTTTAGTTGTAATCTCTTTCCTGTCTTTTCATTTTTTCATTCTATATACTATCCTGCATTTTTTTATGAGTTTATCCTGGCTTTTTTTTTACATATATGTTCATGTTCCCCCCTTTTTTTGCCAAGTTTCTCATCTTGCCCTTTTTTTTTTTACTAAAAAAACCTGTCATGCCTTTTTTTATACAAAGGAGTAGGTCCGGTAATGGCCGATTTTGGTCTCAAATTTCAGGTTCATCTGACGAAAGATTTTGGACACTTTTTAAACACTGTTGTTTATTCTTTAGTTTTCTATGTTGTGTCGTGTGTAATTTTGTTTTTCTGTTTTTCTTTTTCATTTTTAGCCTTGGCGTTGTCAGTTTGTTTTAGATTTATGAGTTTGACTGTCCCTTTGGTATCTTTCTTTCGTCCCTCTTTCAGTTGATTCAATAGTCTATGCAAAAGAGATTAAGTGATTTAGTCATTAAAAACGCTCCGATTCAATTTTAGATATAAAAATCTATAAACTATGCCAAAAAATGTCACTTTTTAGATGTTTTTTTGTCAAAAATGAAAGTGGCCTCATCCGTGTTCATCCTAAACCTTTATATATGTTATGTATTATCATCAAATACAACTTACATTTTAATATTATGAATGAAAACAAAAATGCGGCCACTTTCATTAAAGACGGAAACCGTCTCAAATTTAACTAAAATGCTAAAATTGTGAAGATTTCAGTTATTTAGCATGACTTAATGATGCTAGTACCCGATATATGTGCAGTGTATGGTCAAAAACACCCCATATTAATGTAGCAGAAGCATTCTGCTTTCCAATATATAACTAAAATATTTCACTTTAACAATTTGGTAAAACTGCTATATTTTGGGGCCAAAAAGGGTCCTACTGGACCTTCTTCTTTCTCCTTAGCCCCCTCTCCCCCTAATATCAAATGAAAGCTCCTTAACTAAGATAAGCATATGTGTGTACTTACCTCTTCAGTCCAAATTTTACAAACATCATTGTCTTGATTTTCATTCTCCGGTGAGAAGCTGAACATTACAGTGAGTGGGAAAAGAGATCTCATGAAATCTATAAATTGTAGAAAATCGTCATTAACACATATCAAAGATTCCCTTATGTTTTCTGGTGAGCATAAAATATTCTTGTAAAAATATGGTAATCCTCTTCTATATCGGTACACTGGGTTGATGGGGGATTGCCGACAAATTACATCTGTACTTTCAATAAGCGACGACATACAGAAACGAGACTTTGATTCAATTGGTAGATCGACAAGAAACTCCAAATCTATTTCCAAAAGTACCTCAAGTTTTTCTAACTTTGTTTTATTCAAATATCCGATTTTATGAAATAAACTGTACGCATCCGGTCCATAAATGTTCAACTTACAAAACTTGAATTCTGTTATATTGTGACACAGAGCACAGAATCTATTTTGGAAAGCGATTTCGTTGTCGTATACGACACATGGTCCATTTTTTAAAATATCAATTTCATGGCATCTAGAAATGATAGTTCCATTTTCATACCCATCCGGACACGATGCTACAACGAAGAAACCACCAAAGTACTCGCGTATATTGGAGTGAGCATAGCAGTTCCAGTATTTATGGTATTTTGATATATAACTAACATTTTTCGAAGCCTCCGAACAACAATCGTCATAGTCAATGCACTGCGAGTCGCAATTACAATATCCACGTTCAATATTCTATCAGAATTACAAATCCCTTTTTCAAAACAAGGGTCAGATATGTAGTGTGACGTAGATAGTTTATTTGAGGCAGTCGTAATTTCGTCTTCGTGAGGTATTGTGTTGTTGAAATTTATATCTGTAGAAGTTGATGATTTTCCGTCGTCAATTTCAAAAACTGGTTGTTCTTCTTCACTTGTAAACGGTTGAACCGTTTGTATTTCAAAGATTGTGTTTGTTTTGCCCGTTTCGTGATGTATTTTACTAGCTCTTGCTCCGAAAAGATAGGCATTGGTTGTTGATCCATACAAGTACATTTTTGAAAGAATTTCAATTGTTGAAGTTTCTCTAATAGAAATCGTCGACATTCCTAAATCATTCATCGTTCCATGAACCCTTATGATCATATTGAAAAATATGAACAAAACCTGAAGAATTGGTGCCATGGTCAATATTAGATTTCTTTGGATATATAAATATAAGCATGTCAAAGCAATGATTCACTGACTAGATTTGACACGAAGTCACTAAATAATTTGTGTATATGTCAGTTTGTGACAATTACGCGGGATATTTATTACATGGTTTAATAAGAGATATGTGTTTCTAACTTTGATAAAGGCAATTAGTAAAAAACAATTATTGAATGCGCATGACACAAAATGTACAAACAACACAGCAGATGATTGGAACAAACAAAAAAACCATCACGATATTAAAATATATAAATATAGGTAGAAGTCCAGAATAAACAGAATTTGATTAACACCAACCGTAGACTTAAGTAGTTTTACAGTAATTCTGAACCCCGGTTTTGATTGCTGAAAATTAATGTTAATCATTTGAAAATAGGTTTTGTTGAGCATCTGACAGATCCATCACAATAATATCGTCTATATGGACACTTAAATAAAATGTTGGTATCCAGTAGAGAGAAGGAAGTTCCAGTTCTTCATCATTGCTTGAAATTACAATTGAACATGCTAATCGATTAACGAATGTTGCGATATTTTTTGTATGTGCCATGAGAGTAAATGTTGGAAATGAGGGGGGGGGGGGGGGGGGGAAATTGGCGAAAAAAATTGAGGAAATTTTTTTTTGAGGAAAACAAATTTGAGGAAAAGAAATTCAGTTTGGACTACAGTCAGTAATATTTTTCAAAATTTGAATATCGAAAAAGGAAAAAGGAAAAAGGAAACAACTTGTGTCTGGTTACCTAGATTTGAGACTCAATAGTGGAAATAGAAGCTACTTATCTCATCGATGCACCTGCTCGAGTACCATTTTGTTTGGTTTGCTACGTAATGCTTGATCTTCTTTTTCTAGCACTGTTTCGTGCTCTCGATAATATTTGTGTTCCGCGACGTTTTTTATTTTACATGATGATGTCTGTTTTTCTTTGACGTATATTCTTTTTAATTTTACATTATGGTGTATGTTTTCTTTGACAAAAACAAAGGCAACAGTAATATACCGCTTTTCAAAAGTCAAAAATTGATTGACAGAAAAAAAAATCCGGGTTTTAAACTAATACCGAGGGTAACACATCAACTACCGACAAGGGCGATTGCTTTATAGCCAGTCAAGTCGTTAAAACTCCCCATACGTAACTATATGAGGAGAATAACGGAAAAAAAGAAACACTGCAGTGCAACAAAAAACAGAAAAATAAATTTAAAAATATAAGTCAAAAACTATTAAAACAACCCAGAAAAATCGCCAACATACATAGAAACAGATAATTTGAAAACAGCTGCCACATTTCTAAATACTCAGGCTTTCACACATCAGGAATAGATTAAATTAGCTGTATTTGTCAAAATATTTAGGAATGTTGGTCCTCAATGCTATTCAACTTCGTACCTTATTTGGACTTTTTAACTAGTTCAAATCGAGTATCACTATTTAGTCTTTTGTAGACGAAAAGCGTGTCTGGCGCAAATACAAAATTTTAATTCTGGTGTCTATGATGAGTTTATTTACAACCACTGGTTCAATACCACTGCCTGTGGAGTTTTTATTCCCCAAGGGTATTACCAACTCAGTAGTCAGCACCTCTGTGTTGACATGCATTATCATTGATATGTTCATAATTGTAAAACAACTGTTTTCAAAACTTTGAATTTTTCGAAGTACTGAGACTGCTACCTTAGGTATATATTACCGTATTTGTATTCTGCAAAACTTTTATATATTTTTGGTCCACCATGCTCTTCAACTTATACGACTCTTTGTGTCATAAATACGGACCTTTAGTTAATAGCCAATATCCTTGTGTCAAAAAAACAAATGTGTAGCTTTCATAAAGGCCAAATGTTTTCATTATAAGAAGTCCTTATACATTTGTTATAAGTTTTCTCATATGAAAGCATTCATTTTTCTGGAAAGACATATCACAGAAACATCACTGACAACGGCACGAATCAATACATTTAACTGCCTAACAATGTACATTTAATAAAATTAAAATTTCGAAATACAAATTCCACAAATTTTGATTAAGGTTGAATGTAAGTATGACTTCTTTATCCCCAGTTTTTGGTCGAGTTCATTTGCTTAGTGTTTAGTTTATTATGTTCTGTTTTGTGTCCTGTTTTTATTTTTTATTGCTATAAGCCATGGCGTTGACACTTTTTTCGACGTAGGAGTGAAAGGAAAGGCTTCTTACGTGTCATTCGGTATATCGAGAAAAACTATCATGAAAGATCTAGATCTAGAGTTTCACAAAAAAACTTACGAATAAGATTGATCGTAAGTATACCTCATTGTCCATGACTTAAGACCAATCTTAGTTGTAGTTCGATTTCAGGTATCGGATCGTGGATGCAATTAAGTTTAATTCTACATCAAAATCTGTGAAAAAAATCTATACTATTTTCAAACTAGAGGCTCTAAAGAGCCTGTGTCGCTCACCTTGGTCTATGTGCATATTTAACAAAGGACACAAATGGATTCATGACAAAATTGTATTTTGGTGATGGTGATGTGTTTGAAGTTCTTACTTTACTGAACGATTTTGCTTCTTACAATTATATCTATAATGAACTTTGCCCATTAGAAACAGAGAAGTATATTTGGTAAAAATTTACAAAAATTTACCAAATTAATGAAAATTGTTAAAAATTGACTGTAAAGGGCAATAACTCCTTAAGGGGTCAATTGACCATTTAGGTCATCTTGACTTATTTGTAGATCTTACTTTGTTGAACATTATTGCTGTTTACAGTTTATCGCTATCTATAATAGTATTCAATATAACCAAAAAACGTCAAAATTTCTTTAAAAATTACCAATTGGAGAGCAGCAACCCAACAACCAGTTTTCCAATTCATCTGAAAATTTCAGGGCAGATAGACCTTGACCTGATAAACATTTTTATCCCATGTCAGATTTCCTCAAAATGCTTTGGTTTTTGAGTTATAAGCCAAAAACTGCATTTTACCCCTATGTTCTATTTTTAGCCGTGGCCCCATCTTGGTTGAATGGCCAGGTCATTGGACACATTTTTCAAACTAGATACCCCAAAGATGATTGTGGCCAAGTTTGGATTAATTTGGATCAGTAGTTTCAGAGGAGAAGATTTTTGCAATAGATTACATTAATTTACGAAAAATGGTTAAAAATTGACTATAAAGGGCAATAACTCCTAATTGGGTCAACTGACCATTTTGGTCATGTTGACTTATTTGTAGATCTTACTTTGCTGAACATTATTGCTGTTTACAGTTTATCTCTATCTATAATAATATTCAAGATAATAACCAAAAACAGCAAAATTTCCTCAAAATTACCAATTCAGGGGCAGCAACCCAACAACAAATTGACCGATTCATCTAAAAATTTCAGGGCAGATAGATCTTGACCTGATAAACATTTTTATTCCGTGAGATTTCCTCAATATGCTTTGGTTTTTGAGTAATAAGCTAAAAACTGCATTTTACCCCTATGTTCTATTTTTAGCCGTGGCGGCCATCTTGGTTGGTTGACCAGGTCACTCCACACATTTTTCAAACTAAATACCCAAAAGATGATTGTGGTCAAGTTTGGATTAATTTGGATCAGTAGTTTCAGAGGAGAAGATTTTTGTAAAAGATTACTTAAATTTACGAAAAATGGTTAAAAATTGACTATAAAGGGCAATAACTCCTAAACGGGTCAACTGATCATTTTGGTCATGTTGACTTATTTGTAGATCTTACTTTGCTAAACATTATTGCTGTTTACAGTTTATTTCTATCTATAATAATATTCAAGATAATAACCAAAAACAGCAAAATGTCCTCAAAATTACCAATTCAGGGGCAGCAACCCAATAACCGATTGACCAATTCATCTGAAAATTACAGGGCAGATAGATCTTGACCTGATAAACATTTTTACCCCATGTCAGATTTGCTCTAAATGCTTTGGTTTTTGAGTTATAAGCCAAAAACTGTATTTTACCCCTATGTTCTATTTTTAGCCGTGGGGGCCATCTTGGTTGGTTGACAGGGTCACGCCACACATTTTTTAAACTAGATAACCCAATGATGATTGTGGCCAAGTTTGGTTTGATTTGGCCCAGTAGTTTCAGAGGAGAAGATTTTTGTAAAAGCTAACGCCGGACGACGACGGACGACAGACGACGGACGACGGACGCCGGAAGCAAAGTGATGAGAAAAGCTCACTTGGCCCTTTGGGCCAGGTGAGCTAAAAATTGGAACAAATTAGAAAAAAAACAAGTCTGTCATACTAGTTCAACTTCCTTAATAATACTGAGCACTATGCAAAAGAGAAAAAGCAGTACTTTTATGAAAACATAAAATGCGACAAACAATCCTAGGCGTAACATTACGGAAAAATCACGTTTTGTATCTATAATGGTCTTATTACAATATTATGAAAACATAAAATGCGACAAATATACCTAGGCGTAACATTAAGGAAAAATCAATTTTGTATCTACAATGGTCATATTACAATATACCATGAAGTAAATGATATTTTTTCTTCAGTGTGTCGAATAGTTCAATAAAAATGTATATTATTTCTTGACAAAGTTCAAATAATTTTTTGAAAGGGTATAATCTTGTTGGTTGGTACAGCTGCGGTGACACAAAACTGCTGTCTGTCAGAATTCTTCACTATAGAGAGAGGCTGTAGGCAGGGAGATCCTTTATCCCCTTATATTTTCTTGCTATGTGCAGAAATATTAGGCATTTTGGTAAGAAATAGTAAGGAGATAAAGGGTATTACTATAGATGATACAGAGTTTGTACTTTCTCAATATGCAGATGATACATCCTTGACTTTAGATGGCTCGCCAGAATCGCTTGATGCATCTCTTCGTGTTCTCCAATTGTATGCTGAAATCTCGGGACTTAGGATAAATATAGAAAAAAACAAGTGTTATTTGGATAGGTAGCAAAAAACATAGTCAGGATCAAATTTGTGTAAAGTGGGGATTGAAATGGGGCTCCAGTACATTTAAACTACTTGGAATTACTTTTTCAGTCGACCTACATGTAGGTAGAATGATTAATTTAAATTATAGGCCAGTTTTAGATAATATCGACAACACTTTGAAAAAATGGTCAAAACAGTATCTCACCCCCTTTGGAAAGATTACCATTTTAAAAACTTTGGTCATAGCTAAATTAAATCATCTGTTTCTATCTATCCCTAGTCCAGATGAGAATATGTTACTTAATTTAACAAATAAAATGTATGCTTTTATCTGGGATAATAAACCAGATAAGGTCAAGCGAGATCTTTTATGTCAAGATTATTATAAGGGTGGTTTAAAAATGCTAAATTTAAAAGCATTTATACAGGGACTAAAACTTACATGGGTGAGACGTTTGTATAATTCGAATTCAAAGTGGGTGAGATTAGTCTCTATTGTGGAGCAAATAAATTTTATTGAAATAAGTTATATTGGGCCTATTAAAAGGTCATCAAATAAATTTTGGCAAGAAGTTTTTGATGCTTGGAAAACCCTTAATCAAATTAGAAAGCCAAGATGTATTGATGAAATTCTATCTTATTCTTTATGGGAGGTAGAAAACTTTAAAATTGGTGGTTCAAGAGTCTACTATAAAAACTGGGAAATGCGGGAATTTGGACAGTGCAAGATTTGTTAGATGACCAGGGCAAAGTTATGTCATTTCAAAATTTCCAACAATTATATCAATTTAGGCCAAATATTTTACATTATTATGGAATAGCACACTCGCTTAATGAGTGGTTAAACACGATAAATATTGAAGTAAACGAGAGAGAAATTCATGCAATACTACCTTTTAACATAAGTATCTTTTTTGAATCAAAAAAAGGTTCAAAGGACATGTACAACATATTGAATGAAAAATATATTACATTTGCTGCAAAGGAAAAATGGGAGAACCATCTTAATATGACTGGTATTAACTGGAAAAAAATACACACTTCGTGTACAAAATTTAGTAAAAGCACTAAGCTTAGCTGGTTCCAATATAGAATTATCCATAGAATTTTGGGAACTAATTCACTACTTTACAAGATGAAAATAAATAGTAACAACATGTGTACATTTTGTAAAGAAGGACCAGAGACCATAGAACATTTATTTTGGAGCTGTCCGATGGTCGCGAGTCTCTGGCATGCACTAAACATTTGGATTTTTGAAATGACAAATATTGAAATGCCTTTGAATATTATCATTATTTTATTTGGTATCTTAGAAAATGTTAAATTGAATTTTGTTAAAAATAAGATTATTCTTTTTTCAAAATACTACATTTACCGAACAAAACTACAAGAAGTTTTGCCAAATTTAAATGCTTTAAAAAACTATTTAAAGGAACACTTGAATTTAGAAAAAAATACATTTCATTTAAAAACCTCTCTGTAGGAGAATATAACAAACACTGGAGTCCCTGGGCCCCTATCATAGAATAAATAATAAATGTTAAAATTTGATTGAAACACCACTTATGCATATCGCAAGAACAAGTAAGACTACAATGTTATAAGATATTTATTTATTTTCAAGCTACTATTGCATCATCATATATATTCAATTGTTGTTTTATTATCTAATACTTCTTTTGTGTGAAAATGCCGTTCTGTACACCTTTGTTCATACATGTTGTGCTAGTCTATCTGTTACAATAAAGAAAATTCATTATAAAAAAAAAAAAAAATCTTGTTGGTTGTTTATCAAAAGTGATAGTGAAACATCAGGCAACGCATTATTTAGATCGTTAGAGACAAACGTGACACGACTTAAAGGGGCACTAGCTATGTGGTATATAAAAATTCTGAAATGGGATTATGTTTGTTCAATCATTAATGAAAGTGAAATAGTAAATTAATAATTCGCTTTTAGCATCAAGTATGGTTCAATTTAGACAAACTAAGCTAAGAAACATTAAAGATTAATTATTCACTTGCAAGTGCATAATTCAACCTTATTGAATCCATATTCATGCGAACTTCAATTTAACCCCTTACCTAGAGACGGATAATGCATGAATCGTTGACTCGTACGTGATCAGTCTTTTAAAGGTAAAGAATGTCAACATTAAAGTGAAACAAAGGTAAATCATTTGATTGACTGATTCGAACGACAAAAAATCATTCTTATACTGGTAAATACAATGATTAACAAATATTTTTAATCTATAATATGACATAAGATAGACATAGAAAAGAATCCAATTGCACGATTTCGCTTACTAGTAATCTATTTATATCTATAGTTATGTTTACATACCTTATATGGTCAACAGAGGCTTTTACGAGGTCAACTTGATATTTAATAGATGGCGTCTCGACTATAGAACTGCTGGATAATTTTAAAGTTTCTGTAATTAATTCTAACATAAATTTTGATTTTATAACCCTGCATACAACCATCTCCAGGTGAAATTATAATTGTTTTGAAGATACATCGAACGACATTTTTTTTTTTTGTGAAATTTTAATTTTCTGACACCCAACACGCGAAACAAGGAATGTGGGTTTTTTTTCAATTTGATAGATGCTTTTTGTGTTGTTTTGTATATGTTTGTTTATCTTGAGATAGCAGCACAGTGATGACTGTTGTAACCTTAGTTTGACTATTTTACCGATTATGTCTGTTTTGTTCACGCATCGTTGTAAAAATAAAGAAATTTGATGCGACTGTCATAAAAGTGAGAGGTTTAGCGCTATACAACCAGGTTCAATCCACCATTTTCTACATTTGAAAATCAGGAATATGACAGTTGTTGTCCATTCGTTTGATGTGTTTTATCCTTTGATTTTGCCATTTGATTAGGGACTTTCTGTTTTTAATTTTCCTCGGAGTTCAGTATTTTTGTGATTTTACTTTTTATACACACGAAACGAAGCTTCTTATTATCGAATCCCATGCTTAATCGTTTATTTATTCCTCAGTAAATTGTTTATTTTAGACTTTTAATAATTTGGATAAATGATTTACAAAATGATATACTAAACTCTTGTTCTTGTTTCAAGAGTTATTTAGTTAGTAAGAAAGTAAATAAGGCTTTCATTTTTTCCATTAATGTGTATTTATAATGCTAAATGTATCAACGAATGAGTGCAGCTAGCTTGGATCTGGTTGTTTTCCCCTTGTAATGTCAACTCCGTCTTTTTTTATATTTTGTTTGAAAGGTCGAGATTTAAGAAGCTACATCATTTGATTGTATACATTGAATATATTTTATTAACAATATAAACTGTTCTGATTTGGGCTGTTTGATAGTCCTTAATTACAGACACCACATATTACACAGCTTCTCAATTTAAGACATACACAGAATTTGACTACATATGTCATCTCTATACCAGAGTCTATGGAAAACGAGATAATTCAAATATTGGAAAATATGAAATTGTCTCATCTAAACAGCATTATATCACTTCTCCCGCGTGTGGATTATACATTTATCAAGTCAGACGATCTTTAAGAGCTTGCAGATTCTCTACCTAAAATTTGTAAAACGTCATTGTCTGAGCCAGAAAAAATGAGCCAGGGTGTTTTGGCAAATTTGGCAAAGAACAAAAATAAAATTGAGAAAGGAAATGAGGAATGTCAAAGCGACAACAAACCGACCATAGAGCGGACAACTACCGAAGGCCCCTTATGGGTCTTCAATGTAGCGAGAAACTTATACACCCGTAGATGTCCTTCAGCTGGTCCCTTAAAAAATATGTATACTAGTACAGTGATAATGGACGTCATACTAAACTCCGAATTATACACAAAAAACTAGAATTAAAAATCATACAAGACTAACAAAGGCCAGAGGCTCCTGACTTGAGAGAGGCGCAAAATTGCGGCGGGGTTAAACGTGTTTGTGAGATTCCCCCCTCCCCCTATATCTCTAGCCAATGTAAAAAAAGTAAACGCATAACAATACGCACATTAAAATTTAGTTCAAGAGAAGCCCGAGTCCGATGTCAGAAGATGTAACAAAAGGAAACAAATAAAATGACAATAATACATAAATAACAACAGACTACTAGCAGTTAACTGACATGACAGCTCAATTAAATTGTCAATTAAATTGACCTCAATTAAATTGTCTGAAAGATTATGTCTTTATCATATGAATATTATGCACACGTCCAGTTCCTTTTTTTGAACAAAGTTCATTCAAAAGTACCAAAAACTTATCAATTAATATTCAGTGTTTGCTTAACCAATAATACAGGATAGTCTTAAGTTATAGGTTCTAGGTACTTACTAACAGTAAATTCATGTCGAAGGGTATGGTGGTTACTTGTCTATTAGCGATGTAGTTAAGAATTGTATGTTTTTTTGTAATTATTTGGGGTTTAAAAGTGTTTACTTGAAAGAAATACATTGTGTATGAAGCGTTAAAACATTTTTATGGTACAATCCAATATTTCGTTTGTTTGTTTTTTTCTATGCCATGGTTTATTATTGCGAATAAACTCATCATAGATACCAGAATTTTTTGTATTGTGACAGACGCGCGTTTTGTCTACAAAAGACTAATTAAAAAAGAGGGACGAAAGATACCAGAGGGACAGTCAAACTCATAAATTCGAAAATAAACTTACAACGCCATGGCTAAAAATGAAAAAGACAAACAGGCAAACAATAGTACACATGACACAACATAGAAAACTAAAGAATAAGCAAAACGAACCCCACCAAAAACTAGGGGTAATCTCAGGTGCTCCACCCAATTTAAATCAAAAGGTTAAAAAGGCCAATTAAAGTAAGAAATTGAAGAGCATTGAATATTTAAAAAAAACACATTTGTTTTGTCAAATACAGCTTAGGCAATCTATTCCTGATGTAGAAAAGCCTTGTTGTTTCTAAAATAAAAAGTTTTGAATTTATGATTGATAATTCCATGTCAACACATAAGTGCTGACTACCTGGTAGACAGCACTTCTATGTTGACATGCAATTATCAATTATATATTCAAGTTTTGATACCCTCGGGAAAAAATTCACCAGCAGCGAAATAAACCCAGTGGTTTTAAATAAACTCATCATAGATACCAGGATTGAAATTTTGTTTTTGCGTCAGACGAGAGTTTTTGTTAAGGGGACGGATAGCACATGCAGTCATTGATACGGAAATGAAATATAACTTTAGAAATATCTCTAAAAATCAAAAAAAAGGAGTCATAAGAAACATGTTAATATTTATATATACGCTGATACTTATATTCAGAATTAATAATCTTGATTCTTCCTCTTGGAGTTATTGCAAAATTTGTTCTAGTATTGAAAGTGTCGAAACATCAATTCAACCACTGTGAGAATAGCCCTATTGTGACAAAAGTAGTGCTTTAGATGTTGTTGTGCGACTAGCAATCGATGTTACACGGTTTCTGATTATGGAGAACTAGTACATTTTTATCATTTACAAATTCAACTGGTAACAGACAGTACTTGTAGATTCAACCATTCTGAACACATCTCATCAAATTTGATATTTTGAAACATGAACGTATCATAAATTTATCAACATGTTAAAATTACTAATTATATTATTAATATCATCTTATGCATTCAAAAACAAATACAAACAAAAAACCAAACAAACAAATAATTTATTAGAGTATCAATTCTTTAAACATTTGATATAAAACGCAATATAATATTACCTGTGTATTTTTTTTAATTCATATACGCTAATCGCAATATATTTATATCGTCTAATTGAGTCAATTTTATTGTGCAAAGCTAAGCGCAAATATCGTCTAATTGAACAATAAGTTATTTATTTTATTCATATGACAGCAATATATATGCTGATATAAACAAAGTTAAAACAAACGCTAATAATATTTTTAATAAAATTCGTTATATATTGGTGTATTGCGATGTTGTTGCGGATAAAACATATCAAACCATTGTTCTGATGTTATCCTATTAATTTACAGTGGTTTCTTTTTGTAGAATCAACGCATCCGAAATCTGTCGTTATATTCGGCTCATTCCTATTTATGCTGAATTTGATTATTATTGTATTTACTCATTCACAGATTTTATTCTCTTTTGGCATTAGTTCAACAACTAACCTTTAACTTGTGTCGTCACTTGGAATTGAATCATTCCTTTTGAAGTCTGCGATATATGATAGCAAAAACATCGGAAAAAACCCACGGCTACCAATTGGTTCTAAGTAAGATTTCTTTTTTAGATAATTTAATTGGAACATAGAACACTGTGTTCAGTGGGGTAAAACAATTGCTTGATTTTGTTTTTATAAATCATTAAAGATATTAATTTGGTATTGGAACTCACCGGGGATGATAGGGCCTAAGCATTGAAAAAATATAACAATAGTTTGATTTCCGATGAAAAAACTTGTATTCGTTAGGAGCATATATAACAAATGCCTAATGGACACACACAGAATATGCAACACACGAGAAACGGAAACGTACCGGGCAGAAAGCATGTCGAACGTACATCCAACGGACGAGTACCGTTTAAAACGGACATCTAACGGAAGCGTACCCGGGATAAAACGGATTAAAAAAAATCCTGAAAATTACAGGCGGAAATAATAATAATACATGTAAATCACAAACACCTGACCTCATCTATACGTAAAAGAAAACCCGCATTTAAATCAGTTTTTGTGATACAAATTTACATTTAACGATATTTCTTATAATTCTGTTATAAACAAAACAAAAGGCGAGATAGTTTGATAATTATAAACAACACAAAACGAGAGAAAGTTTGATATTTAGGATTGGGAAAACTTGGGACCTCATTTCGATGATCTGATCAGATGAAAGATCTGTTGCCGCTTAGTTTTTATTGCAAAAATCTGATTGACAATTAAGTCTTAGATGAATGAATTTCTATATTAGTTGTTATTGGCTTTAAACTAGCTGTCAGTAACTGCGATAACTCATAGATGTGTACTTAGTATCTTTTTGTTGTTGAGATGTACAAGAACCCAGTCAAGTCCACGTGTTTTCGTGATATGTGTTTCTGCTTGTATCCATCTGATGAATAAAGCTTACTTCAAATGATATTCATATATCGTTCTCATGATATACTGTTACGCCACTGTAACAGAGGGGCGAAAGATACCAGAAGGACAGTCAAACTCATAAATAGAAAATAAACGACCTGGCTAAAAATGAAAAAGACAAACAGACAAACAATAGTACGTATGACGCAACATAGAAAACTAAAGAATAAGCAACACAAACCCCACCAAAAACTGGGGGTGATCTCAGGTGATCCGCAAAGGTAAGCAGATCTTGCTCCACATGTGGCACCGGTCGTGTTGCTCATGTTATAATTAACAAATCCGGTAAATAGTCTAATTCGGTAGGTCACATTCATGAAAAGGAAGGGGATTGTAGTCATGAAAGGGAAGGCGATTGTAGTTACGACGTAAGGAACATATCCGATATCATCTGTGAAACGGTTATTCTCTATTTCCGAATGTAACCATAAAAATTGTAAAACTTGTGATATACTAATATCTGATACCCACTTTCAAAGTAATTTAACCACCATAAGTTACAAAAAACACAGTCATGAGGATTTGAATTGCACTGCTTCCAATAAAGTGTACGGTATTGAATGCATTTTTTGCGGATTGTTTCTACGTCTGTAAACTCGACAAAGACTTAATTTCAGAATGAATGATCATCGATCTAATGTAAATGATCCTAATAACAACAAATTTCTCTATGAACATTTCAATCAGCCTGAGCATTCATTTGTTTCAATGAAAGTCCGAATTATAGAGAAAATATATCATTCAACAAATGGCCCCATATTGAGTACACCGTATCATTTACAAAGAGAAAACTTTTGGAGAAGAGAGTTGGGAACAGCCAATGATTCCCTATGGATGCAATGACAAAATTGATGGTGTAGGTATTTTGTCTAGTCCGAGGTGTAACACTGTCAATACATTACAATCATTTAATATTTCTTCTCCACGTATGTTCAAAAACCTTTAGGAATTCATCATATCAGAACTAAATTATACTCCATTCCATTGTCAAAACTTTTTTTACAATTTCAAGAGGACCAAAAAACTTCTGTTACTGATTCTCGTTCTGTTTTGTATAGATTAGTTGCGATAATCATGGACATTGCTAACCATAGACTTTTCGTACCAGTATCTACTACATCCAAAAATGAAGAGAAACGCATTTCTTTTAAGGTACAATTTGCCAATAAAGGTTTAGATGCTGTAAAAAGACCTTTTCAACAACTCTCGACACCAACTAATGACACATACAGTATACAGGTAAAATGGAGGGTTCGTCTCAAAGACAAAAACGTCTGATTATTCATACGATATATACATTCGGTTTGACGGTTACATATAGCTACAGAATATATAAAAAATTAAATAAAAATACTTCTCTATCATACAATATTCTTATAACATGTATCCGCATTTTTGCGCCTGTCCCAAGTTAGGAGCCTCTGGTCTTTGTTAGTCTTGTATTATCTTAATTTTAGTTTCTTGGGTAATTTGGAAATTAGTACGGCGTTCATTATCATTTAACTAGTATATATTTGTTTAGGGGCCAGCTGAAGGACGCCTCCGGGTGCGGGAATTTCTCGTTACATTGAAGACCTGTAGGTGACCTTCCGCTGTTTTTTTTTCTATCTCTTCGATACATTCCCCATTTCCATTCTCAATTTTATGAACAGTTACACGACATTTCACGTTGAGTTGATTAAAAAATTACTGCAATCATTCCGCATCCTGATCAAATTTCTCTTCAACTTTATGATTATGCCGCATGCCAATAAGAATAAATGTGTATCTGTTAAAGGTTTTTTGAAAACATCTGAGAATTTCTGAAACATTATTACTGAGTACTTGACTGTCTGTCCGTCTGTTATCACAATTGTTAACACGGTCGAGCCTTTATTTAACGATCTAAACCTTACCGGATGTACATATTCAATCTTAGGAGGGGTAAGCACATATTGATTTCAAAGGTCGAAGGAAAAGATCAAGATACCTAGTTAAAGTTGGTGTATTTACTTCTTGAATAAAGGGAGATGTATCAACATTTAAGCAGTACATAGCTGCGTATGGAATTTATAATGCAACATACTAGTTACTATAGAACTTTGTCATGATTGTGAATTCTTTTTGGATAGTGCTAAGTAGGAGTTGGGAGTTCAATGGCTTATTTGTTTCCCTCATTTAATTATGTGGTCGTCCTCATGAACTGATTGTCCAATATAATTGGCCATGTTCCGAAAAAAAACAACAGACGTTGTCCTTTCGTCGTAGAGCCATTCCCCTGTTCTCAAAAATGACCTCTGAGCTTCTTGCAAGAAGCGGGAATTACTTAGCAGTGAAGTTTAATGGGTCAGTGTTGATCAAGTATCGTTGGTTTTATAAGTTACACTGTCATTGGTATATTTTATTCTGTTGTCAACGGGTCAGAAATTGTTTCGCTGGGTTGTTTTTCCTTAATTAATCTTTGCCGGTTTTATAATCGTACTAATGATTCTTTTTAAAAAAATTTATGACCATGCACAAGGGAGTTTTTTTTTAGATAAGTAAAACCCCGTCGCATGTTTTGTGCGCCTGAACCACGTCCTCAAAAAGTTGATATTGTGTACGGCCTTCATATTTGATTCCTTTTTAGTCGATGAGAGAGCGCTGGTTTTTTCTGGGTTTTTTTATCTGATTTTTTTCTGGTTTTTTTTTTCACTGTACAGAAAATGAGATGAAATATTGTTTTATTCTTCTAAATTTAAAAATCCAGGCAATTTACTCTGTTGGAAAGTTATATCATTGTCAATCAAAAAAAATGTAGGCATTAAATCTCTTAGTGATGTATAGTGTAATTTTTAATTTTTATTCTTGAGACGACCCCTCACATATTACTGTCGTAGTCGTACTCAGCTGTAGGTGTAGACAATTGTTGAAAAGGTCTATATTAGCAATATTTTCCATCAGAAATCTGTATAAAAAACTATATCTGATTACTTCAAAAATAAAGCTACATCTGTTATTTCTTATACTTACACCAAGTCTATTCCATCCAAGATTTTCAACCACAAGAGGGTTTTAGAGGCCTTTAACCTCAAAGATGTGAAATCCAAGCATCCGGATTGCTCATGCGCATCGTCACAATACAATTATAGTCCAGCTGGTCATGTTATTACTGGTGACCTTGGCATCGTTCCCAATGGACAACTAAAAGAATTGTTAGCCAAGGGACCAATAAAGGCAACAGTAGTATACTGCTGTTCAAAAATCCATAAATCGATAGAGAAAAAACAAATCCGGGTTACAAACTAAAACTGAGGGAAAAGTATCAAATATAAGAGAACTACGACACAAGAGAGACACAACACTGAAATGTAACACACGACAGGGCATTTTATGAAAAAATGGTGGAGTGAACCTGTTTTGTGGCATGCCAAACCTCCTGCTTTAATAGAAGTGTTAATTATAACATTAAAATGAAATCATTACACGACAGGGACCTGGTAACAATAAATAAACAGATAAATGGGAGAAAATATAGGACAATGAAACAAACGAATAATGGCCATCAAAAGGTAACAGGTTAAAAAATATGTTTATACGCCAGACGCGCACTACGTCCACACAAAACTATGCCCAGATGTAAAAAGTTTGAAAAGCCATATCAACTATAAAGTTAAAGATCGCAGGGGACCAAAAGTTCCAAAAAGTTGTGATGCCAGGGTTATCCGCCTGGGACAAAAACATCATTATTATCAAGAATAATACATAGTCTTTCAAACAGTAAATTTTATAAAATGACTATATAATAGATACATGATTAAACTGAAGTGGTGACTAGCTATAGAAAATAAACGAATACAAAATCACAGCCCTGTTAGCCATATAAGTCAATACAACGCCCAAAGTGACGTATACATTTAAATTTCTTAAACGTGTTCCGAAAATTAAGAAAGAATTTGGATGAAGTTCAAGATTAGATGTGTATGACTTATCCAACTTATATTAATAACAGTGAAAATTATAATACTAATTATTTGTAGTAGTAATTAGATAATTAATTGTATTATCTAGCTTTGATCAATGAAAACTTGTCACTCCTTTGAAAACACTTATTCTAAAAGGTTACCTATTCAACACTCTAATAAGATCATTGAATATTGTTTTTATTGGTATAAATATTGATTTTGTTATCCGTAGATTAAAATCTAACTAAATTTTACCAGTATGTTATATATATATACATATTCGTGGACCTACAATCTGTCGATACCTGTAACTTGACATTGCACAAGGTCATGTTTTTTTCTCTGGCTATTTATGACGTCTTTACACTAAATCAATTGGATGTTGGATGTGAACGGATTGATTGTTTCGTCTTAGATGCATGATTTTTTTATTATTTGGTAGTGGCTTTGAACTAGCTGTCCGATAACTGCAAGTACTCTCAAATCTGTTCATTGTGTCTTTTTTTGACGGGATGTATAAGTACTCGGCCACGTTCACTTTTATATTTTGTCTATCTGATGAGTTAAGCCTTTTACAACATATTTTTATTGTTCGTTCTTATGTTGTACTGTTATACCACTGTCCCAGGTTAGGGGAGGGTTGGGATCCCACTAACATGTTTAACCCCGCCACATTATTTATGTATGTGCCTGTCCCAAGTCAGGAGCCTGTAATTCAGTGGTTGTCTTTTGTTTATGTGTTACATATTTGTTTTACGTTCCTTTTTTTACATAAATAAGGCCGTTAGTTTTCTTGTTTGAATTGTTTTACATTGTCTTATCGGGGACTTTCATAGCTTACTATGCGGTATGAGCTTTGCTTATTGTTGAAGGCCGTACGGTGACTTATAGTTGTTAATGTTTGTGTCATTTTGGTCATTTGTGGATAGTTGTCTCATTGGCAATCATACCACATCTTCTTTTTTTATATTGTGGGTGTTTCTTCTGATCAAACTGCAAACCAAAGATATTGTAAATTTCGATGATCCAAAATTAAACTACCAAATGAACTGGATGAGTAGTTATCCCCAACACAACACACGAATACAACTACAAACGTTTAGACATTTGACAAAATCCGATGACAGCAACAAACACAACAACAAAACCCAACAAATTAATTTGGGATGGAAAGGTACCGTGCCACGTCTTAAAGCAATACGAATTCACACTCAGCAAAACAGTCACAATCGGGAAACAGTCACGTTCAGTAATAAAAAGATCAGACGACGTAATGACAAACCACAATCTAACATGTTGTAAAAATGTCCATAGTTAGTTTGGACAAAGATACATCGTATGGATCAACCAATTGGTGTGCGTAAAATTTACGGAGTGTAATTTTTAAATTGTCCTCCTCATAACTTTGTTGGAGCAGTTTCTGCTGCGTTAGGAGCACACTCCTGTATCTGAAGTCCGTATAGTGGGAAATTGATAATTGGGAAGTTGAAATCGTCCCGTTTATCATAGATTTTCGTGTGAAGTCGTCCATCTGTGTCAATATTGAGGAAAAGATCAAGGTATAAAGCAGTCCTTCTAGTATCAGTAGTATCCTTAATTTCAAGTTCACTTGGATATATGAGATGCAAGTTTTGGCCGAAATATGGGTTATTCAGTGATAGGACATCATCAATATATCTGAAAGTGAAATTGAAGAATTTCGCAAGGTGCTTTTTCTGTTTTTTTAGAAGTGTTTGAATGAATTCTGCTTCATACGAGTACAAAAACAAACCGGCTATTAGGGGTGCACAATTAGTACCCATTGGAATACCGATTGTCTGTTGAAATATGAATCCTCCAAACTCAACAAATATACTGTCGATCAAAAAGTCCAGCATTTTGATAATATTTTCTGGTCGATTCAGTGTTGTTCTTCACAAAATATGAATTATTGTAACCCAAAACAAGAAATTTGTATCTATGATTCCCATCTTCATAGAAATAGCTCAGTCTGTTTAATGAGATGGTGGAGTCGATCTTTCAACTGAGCATGGGGAATAGTAGTGTAAAGGGTAGAAAAATCAAAGTCTTTATGTTGCTGCAAAATTTCAAAGATTGTAATCGAAGATTAAGCAGTAGATCTTTCGAATTTTCTAGAATCCACATCTGGTTAAGACCACTGGTAGAATATATCTCATCACAATATTTTTGAAGCCCATCTTTAACTGTAGAAAGAATAGTAGTCAGTATTTTAGTCGAACATTTTAACGATCCAGCTATGTATTGTTCTTTTTATGGAGTTTGGTGTAGTTTTGGTATCCTGTATAATGGTGTTAAATGTTGATACAAAAAGAAAGAAGGACAGATTTGTGATTTTGTAAAATCTTGTCTTTGGTAAATGATTTTTCTACGCTTTACACTTCTATTCCCCATGCTCAGTTGAAAGATCGACTGCACCATCTCATAAAACAGAGCTTTTTCTATAAAAATGGGAATCGTAGATACAAATTTCTTGTTTTGGGTAAAAATAATTCATATTTTGTGAAAAAAAACACACTGAATCTACCAGAAAATATACTGAAGACGATATTATCAAAATGCTGGACGTTTTGATCGACAATAATTTGTTGAGTTTGGTGGATTCATATTTCAGCAGACAGTCGGTATTCCAATGGGTACTTATTGTGTACCCCTACTAGCCGGTTTGTTTTTGTACTCGTATGAGCCATAATTCATTCAAAACCTTCTAAAAGACAAACAGAAAAAGCACCTTGCGAAATTCTTTAATTTTACTTTTCGATATATTGATGATGTTCTATCATTGAATAACCCATATTTCAGCCAATACTTGCATCTCATATATCACAGTGAACTTTAAATTAGAGATACTACTGATACTAGAAGGACTGCCTCATACCTTGATCTTTTCCTCAATATTGACACAAATGGACGACTTCACACGAAAATCTATGATAAACGGGACGATTTCAACTTCCCAATTATCAATTTCCCATTTCTCAGCAGTAACCTACCCTTTGCCCCTTCGTATGGTGTTTACATATCTCAATTGATACGTTATTCTCGTGCATGTTCATACTATACGGACTTCATATAGAGGCGTGTGCTACTAACCCAGAAACTGCTCCAACAAAGTTATGAGGAGGACAGATTAAAAATGACACTCATGACGAATTGGTTGATCCATACAATAAAATTGAGAATGGAAATTTGGAATGTATAAAAGAGACAACAACCCGACCATAGAAAAAACAACAGCAGAAGGTCACCAACAGGTCTTCAATGTAACGAGAAATTCCCGCACCCGGAGGCGTCCTTCAGCTGGCCATTACTAGTTCAGTGATAATGAACGCCATACTAATTTCCAAATTGTACACAAGAAACTAAAATTAAAATAATATAAGACTAACAAAGACCAGAGGCTCCTGAATTGGGACAGGCGCGAAAATGCATGGTTCAACATGTTTATGAGATCTCCCCCCTCCCCCTATACCTCTAGCCAATGTAGAAAAGTAAACGCATAACAATACGTACATAACAAACTACTAGCAGTTAACTGACATACCAGCTTCATACCTCAATTAAACTAATTGAAAGATTATTTCTTCTTTAAATGAATATCAAGCACAATCCCTCCCGTTAGGGGTTTAGTATCATACTATCATAAAATATATGAGAAGAACATAACCCGTGTCATGCCAACAACTGTTTTTTTGTTTTTTTTAAGTAAATGTGTTTAGTTCCAATGCAAAGACCCATAAGTGAATCAATATTAAAGCCAATATATGCAATCTTTAATGACCTGACCACAGTATCGTAACTATATCCCTTCCTAATAAATCTGTTTAAAGCTTTTGTAAGCTTGTATGTCTTTATTTCTCAACAAACCAAATTATAATGGTAAAAAGATAAATACAATAATTACTATTTAATGTATATGAACAGACATACAAAAGTTATATAAAAGCAAGACAGAGGCAAATATCATATATTACAGTAATATTAAATTAAATGGTTACAATTATATGAGTCACCAAGGCGAGCCTACATGCACAATTATTAGTCTTATGAAAGAGGGGCGAAAGATACCAAAGTGTCATTCAAAGTCATAAATCGAAAATAAACTGGCAATGCCATGGCTAAAAATGAAAAAGAGAAACAATAGTACACATGACACAACTAAGAAAACTAAAGAATAAGCAACAAGAACCCAACCAAAAACTGGGGGTGATCTCAAGTGCTCCGGAAGGGTAAGCAAATCCTGCTCCACATATGGTTCCCGTCGTGTTGCTCATGTTATAACAAATCCGGTAAATTGTCTAATTCATATTCATCGGAGGGAAGGGGATTGTAGTTACGACGTAAGGAACATATCCGATATCATATGTGAAACGATTATTTCATAACGGTCAACAAACTCGTGATGGTGTCCGTAAAATTTACTACGAAGGGATGATTTCAACTTCACCATTTGGAGCTCTTGTTTTAAAAGCTTCCTTAGTGAGCAGCAACCCTCTATAGTCCAGCGGATATCAGAATAATTGATCACTTTATGGTAAAAGCATGAAACTTGGCATAGTGAAAGATTAAGGGGTATAGACAAAATTCAGATATGGAGCCACGAAAAAAAAATCCAATATGGCCGCCAAATTCAAGATGGCCGACATAAGTATAACATCATTCATTTGATGAAGACTTTCAATTTTAATGAGTTCAGAAGATGTAACAAACTTAATGAAATACAATTAAGATATGTCAGTTATTATTTTTGTAAAACTTGTAATAAAGAAATCATCAAAATGGCGTCCAAATTAAAAATGGCGCGTCAAAATGTCTAAGTTTGACAGTACTCGTATGTGTACACCATCATTGTGTGATAGAAAGTTACCAAATCCGTGAAACTGGTCATTGGATATAAATAAAGGCCTTCAGTGTATCAACAAAACATACGTGCATAGATTATATTTCCAAAATGGCGGCAATATTCAAAATGGCGCCGTTTAACATGTCAAAATTTTACGTTTCTTTTTAAATATGGTATAAAAACTATTAAAAAATAATGGATCATTTTTTTCAATACAAGCACGTATATACAAACATATTATTATTTAATGTAACAAGTGACATTAGCTATGAAATAAAAATGGTCGATTCAACTCAAAATGGCATCTTTGACGAGTTTTTTTTCCCCACAGTTACAGGTAATAACCCTAGAAAATTTAACAATTTTCCTGAAATGAAAATAAAAAACAAAACATATGCAGTATTTAATCCTACAAAGAGAATTTATTTTTTAGAAATAAGGTAAAAAAACTCCCAAGTAGCTATTTAACATAAAGTTAACATAGATTAAAATTATAATGACAATATGATCAAAATGCAGGAAAATCAAAATAAAGCACAATGACTCAATCAGTTTCTCTTTCACAGTCCGTTGAGCAGTTGCATAATGCTGTACAATTTAATGCTGCTTTCAAGCATTTACATGCTCCTCGGCATCATTTCTTACAGTGGATGAGATCTTGGCATGACATTGAAGTGTCAGCAAGCACAGAAAAGAATGGTACCCAAGTACCATCAAGTCTTTGCCAACCAAATAAATCTGGTGATGGCATACTTGGATTTGCACCTAAACTATTCCCAAAATAACACTACCTTGGTAAGCTGTACGTTTCGTATGTTGAAGAAGTTCATCACGTGTTGGAGGGATATTGTCAATTGTTCTTGTCTTCTGTGTGAATAACTATTTTCTTAACTCATTCATCGTATAATTTGTACTAGACCGATCATACAAAAGCACAACATACCGTTACTTTTAAAATTTCCACTTCATTTGGATTCTCAATAACCTGCAGAAATGCTTCTGAAATCTGCTCATATACGGACCATGTGTCCAAAGCTGATTTCTTACATTTCACAGAAAAAGCTGAGGCTATGTCACAACCGATAAAAGCATGACACAGTGGAAAGACTTTCGATTCAATGGTCCTAGGGCAAGGCACAGTCCATGAACGGATATATCGTAAGTTCTTCCTAGTGCCAAAACCTATCCACAGCTATTCAATCTGCAGTCTGTTTGGAATGATTCTTGGAAGGATAATAGTTGTTCATGATGAGGTTTATTAGATTCGTTAGTGTATACAAAGCATTCAATGACATTTTCAAATTCATTTACCAAACTAGCCACTTCAGGCCCAGCAACCATCCATCTGGATTTTCCGTCAACAGCACCACAATCTGCTTTAACATACGCATTATTTGGTCGTCCGCTTGATTAAAAGCCATACAGGAAAATTTCTTCTCGGTCTTGGTAACAAAAAGGGTTGCCGCTAAGGATTGCTCTGTGGGTTTCTGGATTCTTTTTTGGCAACTGAAGCGTATCACGCAGACGAATTGGCGGCCCTCGTGAATAGTTGTGATCCAAGTCAAAGAACCAAGGAATGATCTTTGAGAGAGCTTCAATATATAATAAAAAGTTAGCCTCACGTATAGACCTTATAAATATTAATAATGTAAATTCAAATTTGAGAGTTATATACCAGAATTTAAAGTGAGGAGATTGTTTAGATAGTTCCAAACACCACTCTTCAAATTCTAAGATAACTTCATCATACCTCAAAACATCTTTGTACTGGCAGTACGCGTTTGACAATAAACGGTAAAGTGTGTATGCTGTAACTTGGTGTGTTCTACGTGTTGTTGTAACAGGAGAAGCCTTTAGGGATGAATCAGCTGTACCTGGTGATGTAACCTGCGCATTTTCTAAAACACTTGTCCATTCACTATCTTCAAGCCAACTACCAAATGCTTTGAACACAGCCATTTCTATGTGTAGGCCGCCGAGCATCATTACAAAGTGATCCTCGCCATACATCTGAGGCCAGTTTCATTATATTTGTTTTGCTATTGTGAAAAGGGGTTGGTCAAAAGAAACAACTGGAGTTTGACCTGGATTTAGCTTTCTTACAGCGTTGCAAATAGAATGAAATTCAAAACAGTGTGGCTGTGGCCATTGATTGACACATCCATTGACTGGGACAATTTACATGAACGTTTGTCTGTAACGACCACTGTTCACGACGTACCTACGATAGACATTTAAACTGTGGGGTCACCAAAGGTTTCTTAACGCCTTTAATTATAAAATAATTCAAAAAATTAATCAGGAATAACCTTTATGTTTTGATTTATATAATTGATATAAATCAAAACATCGTGTTATTTCTGATTAGTTTTTCGAATTACTTTATTAAGGTGTTGAGAACCTTTGGTGACCCCATAGTTTAAGTGTCTTTAAAAAGTAAATAGTGAGCAGTGGTCGTTACATACAAACGTTCACCTAAATTGTCCCAATCAATGGATGAATTTAATGTGTCAATCAATGGCCACAGTCACACTGTTTTGAATTTCATTCTAATGTTCAATGAGTGTCGTATCAATGCAACAGATTTTGCTTGCTCATGAAACAGAGGTAGAAGGGAAGACACCGCTAGTAATTTATTTGCATCTGGCAGTACTACAGCATGATAGGCGGACCATGAAATATTTTTACCCATTTAGCCTTAACACTTGATATTTCTGCAACATGTTTCAGCCATTTGAGTTTCCCTTTTAATTCAGCTGGGAATGAGGACATATCAATTGAAAGTTCTCCTTCAACCAATGGGATATCTGGTTCGTTGAATCTTAGTACAGCTGGTGGAAGATTTGAATAACTCTTTGGTAATGGTAAAAGAGAAACTCTCTTTGACTGGCATTTCAACATAGGTTCAGATTGGAGAAATGTTTGAACAACGCCTTGAACATCTTCTGAAATATGTTGGAATAAAGATATACCTGTACCATCGAATGAATCTTTTGACGATATACTGCTTGAATTGTGATCAATATTGTCTACAGTAGATGAAGTAAATACATTTTGTAGTAGATTGGTAGGGCAAACTATACCGTCTTTTACATAACGATCATAAGCCATGGAAGTTGAAATTTCTTACACTCGGTGGTAGGACACAAATAGTCCAAGTTTGAAGAAAGTATCTACTATATGTAGATCACGTTTTCTAGTCTTACAGAGGATTACGATTCCCAAATAAGCACAAACTGTAGGTTCATGATCTTTTATGACCGTTCTTGTCTATTCGTTTTTGATGCGTTTTGTTATTTGATTTTACCATATGATTATGGACTTTCCGGATTAATTTTTCTATAAGTTCAGTATTTTTGTGATTTTACTTTTTATGTGACGGTTTGATAGTTTCTTTGTACATCTATACATCAGAAGCGCGGTGCTATCGTTAATGTCGACTGAGAATATAAACTATCCTAATTGTTGGGTCCAAACTGAATCTTACTGACCTAAGAAAGCAATGACTGGGGTACAGAATTTTCCTGACAACACTTTGGGAAGGTTCCTTTAAATTCATAATTTGATGCGAAAATAACTGTACGAAACAAACGTGGCTGCTTTTGATATGTTGGAACAATTGATTATCTTCAATGCAGGACTTGTGTCATATTTGAAAGCAAGAATGTTTATGGTTTCTGATAATAAGACTTTTGACGGCCATTTTGAATTTGTCGGCCATTATGGAATTATTTTTTATTGTTCCATATTCATAAAAGATTAAGTAGCAATATAAATGTATAACTAGCAATATGCAAAGTGTTGTGCTTTTATTTTCGAATGATAAATTAAGCCATATTTTTGGACTCTGCCTCATGACTGTTGGCCACCATTTTGAAATTGGCGGCCATTATGGAATTATTTTTGAGTGTTCCATATTCAGAAATGATCAATTATCATCATAACTAGCAATATGCAAAGTTTTGTGTTTTTATTTTCCAATGATAAATTATACTATATTTTTAGACTCTTCTTCATGACTGTTGGCGGCCATTTTGAAATTGGCGGCCATTGTGAAATTTTTTTTGATGGCTCCATATCCAAAAATATTTATAAGCATCATAACTAACACTTTGCAAAGTTTCATGCTTTTACCACAAAGTGATCAATTGTCCCAAAATATTGGACTTAGCTGCTGGACTACTACCAGGAAAATGATGATAGGAAATACAAGCACGGGAATATCGTATCAACTGAAAGACATATACCCCGTATGCAGGTGCTGCTGGAATGTTTCTACTTAGAAATGGAAAGTTCACAATTTGAAAGGTAAAATCATCTCTTTTGTCGTAAATTTTTGTTTTCACATGATCCTCATTGTCAATTTCTAGATGAAAGTCAAGATATGAGGCCGTCTTAACTGTATCTGTTGTATCCTTTATCTCTAGTTCAATGGGATAGATATGTTCAACATAGTCACCAAATTTTGAATTATCTTGTGAGAGAACATTATCTATGTAGCGGAAAGTAAAGTTAAAGGATACTGTAACTTTTTATCTTTTTTCCTAAGAAGTTCCTGTATGAAGTCAGACGTAAGTCAACATAAAAAAAATATTGTGTCAATTAAGAAATCAAGCATCTTGATAATGTCAGTTTCAGAGAATTTTTTGTTTGAATCAGAATGATTCTTCAAAAAGTAGGATTTAACCCTCCCTCAGACAAGATACTTGTATCTACGTTGGCCGTTCTTTTTTATGAAACAAAACAATACCAACTCTTTCAATTTGTCTTTTAGTTTGGAATGTGGAATACTTGTGTAAAGTGTAGAAAAGTCGAATGTTTTAATACTATTACAAGATACAAGAGAGTTAAATTTGATGTACTCATAAAGATCTTTGGAATTGTTTAGTATCTACATCTGATTCACGCCACCTCTAGAAAAGGCAGTTTCACAATAACTTTGATTGCTTATAAAATTAGATGTTAATAATATAGAAAAAGGTTTTGTGGAGCACTTGGCAGACCCAGCTTTATACCGTTGTGTATACAAAAGATTGTTGATAATTTTGTTTTCATTGCCATGTTGGGTTTCCAGTGAAACTGTAAATTGTCTTCTGATTTTTAATTTGAATTCTCAGTCCTAGATTTGCGACTCAGCTTCCTACGAAACTTCCGTGTTGATAAACTCGCGATTGCAATAAACAAGCCATGCAAACCGCACAAAATTGTAAACAAATACTTTAACCAGCCTAACTCGAACAAAGAGGCAAATATGCCGGTAACCCAGAACAGGTTAGAGAGACATAAAATCCTAAGAAAAACTACTGCATTCGTAAATGCGTTCGATTTTGACACATGACCAATATCAATGTTAAGTTTAGTAACTTTGAAAACAATAACGAGCAAAGAGAGTAAACCAAGAATAAGTGACACCATGACAGGCCCAGAGAAGAAAATCAAATTTCCTGGAAACTGATTTGGAAAACAAACCCCGTCTCCATATCCTGGTGAGATTAAATCTGGTCCAAATTTGTCTGATATAACTGCTGGAATCACGAATACCAATGGAATAGCCATACCTAAAACCGTTAAAACTCGGCGTTTGAAATTTAATGTGGTTTCCTGTTGTTGCTTATTCATACTTGATTTAAGTTTGGTAAGATTTTGGACAATACACACATTTCCTATGCACATGAAAGAGAACACTGTTAACCACAGATAGTGAAGCAAAACACCAATGACGTAACAAACAGTGACAATATCCTCGTGTCCTATACCTGTCATAAAAGCAACATTCGACAAGCACATCGAAATTGACAAGTTTTCCAAATTTGAGCCCGCAACCCCAGATACAAAACTATATCTTCTGTTGATCAAAATCGTAAAAATCAATGCTATAGTTGATATCGTTAAAGTAAAATACGTGATTATCGTTTCTAAAGATAAATGTTCACTCTCATCCGTGATGAAACTACTGCCAAGTGTGCAGGAAATTAATTCAACATGAATGTGGCCAGTACCATTGCGAACAATTTGCACAAAGATTTCGTTACAATTGTCCAGATGTGATATGTTTGGTAAAACAACATTCTGCCAAATAAACAAACTCTCTATAGGCTCCTTGTCGCTTAATTCTTTTGTATGAACATTTTTATCGGAAGAATAAAATTTGTTTTCTAACAACTCATGATGTAAATTCTCTTTGTGCAGTTCAAAAGTAGTATTACTCATTTCATCGAAGAAGACTGCTGCCCATTTCATTTCGTTTAAAAAACGCGCAAATATATCTACCTCATGAAAAAACATTGTTCTTAACACCGTTAGCCAAGCAATATCTATCATGATTTTGTCTCCGTGTCGTTTGAACAATATCTTATTTATCTTATTGGGGCCAATTAATTCTATGGACCAGGCTAAAATAGAGCCAACGGTAAAGAAATCTTCATCAGATAATAAAGAATCTACTTTCAATCCAAACGTTACCAGACTAATAACTGGGTCAACATATGCTTCTGGACAAGTTTCCTTTTCTTTATTCTGAAAACAGAAAAAAAACAATGATCTTAAACATACATCTTCTTATGACAATTGCATTTAAGAATTGAATGCTTCTTTTTGTAACTTCATAGGAGTGTAAAAGCGTTGACCGAAGTACAATTGTATGAAGCGCTAAAAATGTGCGCACGGTCAACGCTTTTACAACCGTATGAATTTACAAAAAGAAGCATTCAATACTTAGAATTACATTTCTTAGCTAGGGTCATGAAAACACGGATTTTATAATGTTTTTATTTGATTCACCTGTGCACTTAATTGTATGACCTCGTGTTATCATGGTGTGCTGGTGGTTGTTCCACAGGGCAGTAGTATGCATCTAGTGTGGTTGTTTTTCTTATGAAAAGCAGTTGCCGCTGGCTAGCTTACATATGTGAGCGAAAAGAGGGCCGAGTGAGTAAGCCTCTCCTGCCAGTACATAGCCTCTACACTGTCAAGACTTCTACAGTGCCTCCACGCGACAGCACATGGTAACTGGGATCTAGTGTCTCAGGCTTTACTGTAGAGGATCTTGGAGTAGCAAGGACCCCAAAGACGCAGTGTGTAGGCCCAACGGTGTGTGGATATGCCCTAGCACACGTCAACCTTGCCCAAGCTATTGGTAAATAGTCAGCCAGATAGGGGTTGTAAGGCAGGTAAGGCAACCTATCTAGGAGATAGAACTCTAAACAAACTGGGTAGATCACCACTCACCAGCCCAGCAAGACAATTGATCTAGAGGACGGGAACCTCAACGACAAAACCCCTAGTACTCCAAGTTGGGGTTAAGCATTAGGCTAAAAACCTCATTTTATAAAACAAACAACTTATTACAGAAATCAACACAAGAAATCAACAAACAGCAGGTATCCATGATATGGCGGGCTGCACAGGCAGCAATATGATTGTACAAGGAGAAAGCCCAACTCGGGAGACCTTAGACAGGAACCAGAATCTCATGGATCCCAAAAAGACCATTATGATCGGCGCGTGGAATGTAAGAACTATGTTCCAGGTCTCAAAAACTGCGCAAATTATAAGAGAGATGGGAAGGTACCAACTAGGAATATTAGGCATCAGTGAATGCAGGTGGACAGAGTCAGGAAAAATAATCACACAGGGTTATACCATCATATACTCCGGCAGAAATGACAACCGACATACAGAAGGAGTGGCAATCATTATGAATAAGGAATGTACAAAGAGCTTGATTGAATGGGAACCTATAAATGAGCGATTGATCAGAGCTCGCTTTAATTCCAGCTATGCCAAGACAACAATAATTCAGTGCTACTCGCCTTCAAACGATGCAGAAGAAGAAATCAAAGACGCTTATTATGAAGCTCTTCAGGCTCAGATTAGCAAAACACCACTTCATGATGTCCTTCTTATTATAAGAGACCAAAATGCTAAGGTTGGGAAACTAAATACAGAACATGAAAGAGCTATGGGAAAAGAAGGTCATGGTGTGATGAATGAAAATGGAGAGAGACTGGCAAGTATGTATTCGAATAATTGATTAGTAATTGGAGGAACCCTATTTAAGCATAAAGACATACACAAAATCACGTGGAATTCTCCAAACAACAGGGACAAAAATCAGATTGACCAAATCATCATAAATAGCAAATGGAGGCGATCTTTGCTGGATACCCAAGCATATAGAGAAGCAGATGTGAACAGCGACCATCATTAAGTTATAGCTTAACTCCAACTAAAGCTGAAAAAGGTAACAGATAATAACAAACATGGGAGAAAGATCCTTAATGTCAATCGTCTGAAAGAACCTGAAATCAAACAAAAGTTTGTCATCGAACTCAGAAACAGATTTCGAGTATTAGAAGATTTTGATCAAACTGAAGACAGTTCCATAGAAAAGAAATGGGAAAACATCAAAGAGCTATATCAAAACACAAGTGAAAAGATCATTGGGTTCCGTAAGAGCAGTAGTAAGCAATGGTTAACATCAGACACATGGAAAGCAGTCGATGAAAGAGCAAAACTTAAAGAAAAGGTCCTCAGCACTGGGTCATCAAGATTAAAAGAACAAACACAGAAAGAATATGCAGAGAAAGATAAAGAAGTGAAGAAAAGAGCTAGAAAAGATAAAAAGAACCATCTGGAAGAACGAGCTGAAGAAGCAGAAAAGGCTGCCGCAAGAGGTGACTTAAGTACAGTCTACAAGATCACAAAAGAATTGTGTGGACAATCTAAACAACCGCCTCCAGTAAAAGACAATAATGGCAAAATCATCACAACTGAAAGGGAACAAGCTGCACGTTGGGTAGAACACTTTAAGGCTTGTTTGATTAGACCAGAGCCAATAAACGAATTCCAGGGAGCACCCCAACTTGAAGAATTAGATATTAGCATTGACCCACCATCTAAAAAAGAAATAACAAAGGCAATTAAATCCATGAAATCAGAAAAGGCAGCAGGCATAGATGGACTTCAAGCAGAACTACTGAAAGCTGACATCAATACAGCAACAGCCATACTACATGATCTTTTCAAAGACATATGGGAAGAAAATAAAATCCCTGAAGACTGGGCAAAAGGTCTTATCATTAAACTAACAAAGAAGGGTGATCTTGGGAACTGTGACAACTGGAGAGGGATAACATTACTCTCAATCCCAAGTAAAGTGTTTTGCAGAATACTATTAAACAGAATAGACTCCATACTGGATGACAGGTTGAGACAGGAACAATCTGGGTTTAGAAAAGGGAAAGGATGCATTGATCAGATATTTGCGCTTTTAAGAACATTATTGAGCAGTGTATAGAATTGAAGACACCTGTATATATCAACTTTATCGATTTCAAGAAGGCATTCGACAGTTTACAGAAAGACTCTTTAGACAATTCTTATATCATATGGAGTACCACAAAAGATCGTCACAATGATAAAATTCTTTTATACCAACTTTGAATGTGCTGTGATACTCAACAACAAGGAAACTGACTGGTTTGAAGTACAATCTGGAGTACGACAGGGCTGCATCATCTCACCCATCTTATTCCGGGTATTCATTGACTGGGTGATGCAGAAGACCACCAGTGACAAGTTAAGAGGCATCACATGGTCCATGTTTACAACCCTAGAGGACCTTGACTTTGCTGATGATGTAGCACTCCTTTCATCAAAACAAGATCATATGCAAGAAAAAACAGATCGGCTCAGCCGTTTTGCAAGCCAAATTGGACTGGAATTGAATGCAAAAAAAGACTCAAGAAATGCGACTCAACACAACATCAAACTTATGACTAGAAGCTGAGGGTACAGAAATCGAACAAGTAGATAAATTTACCTATCTAGGAACTGTCGTTAGTACAGAAGATTCAACCAAAAAATATATTAAAAGTAGGCTAGCCAAGACAAGATCTGCATTTCAAAGACTACTATCCATTTGGAAGTCCAGCCAATACAACCGAAAAACAAAGATCAGGCTATATAACAGTAATGTTAAATCCGTCCTTCTGTATGGAAGTGAATGCTGGAGAGCAACAAAAACAGATATGAGATCGCTCTCAAGTTTCCACCACAATTGTCTGAGGCGAATTGTAAAATCTTTTGGCCAAACAGTATCTCAAATGACCATCTCCTCTAAACGACCAAGTCCATGTGTATCCTCAGAGATATACAACAGAGGCGCTTCAGATGGCTGGGGCATGTTCTCAGGATGCCTGTTTGCAACATATTAACCAGGACAGCTCTTAGATGGACACCCCATGGGAAGAGACCAAGAGGAAGACCCAAAAACCACCTGGCGTCGAACAATTGAGGCAGAACTAAAGGAGCTTGACATGACCTGGGGAGAAGCCGAAACAAAGGCTAAAGACAGAACTGGATGGAGAAATCTTGTGGCGACCTTATGCTCCACCAGGAGCGAGGAGGATAGGTAGGTAGGTGTTATCATGAATGAAAAGTGTTATTGAGTAATGCAATTGCTTCATGAAAAACACGTGATGTGCAGTTAGCCAATCAAAATTACGTATTATAATGAAACATACATCTAATGTAATTATTTCCATTTGATAAAAGCACATAGCAAATATAGCCATATTTCACAGGACTGGCCCATATATGTATATTCAACGTCCTGTTACAAACGGGATATTTCGTCTTAATTTTTACAGTACTTACTGTTATTTATGGAGCTCAAAATTTGTGATACGATCCAGGTAATTATTTTGAAACTTGAATTCTTATTGTGTTCTTCTTAAAATAATTTTAATACGCTCTTTAATTATCTTTACCGGTAGAAGTAATATTGTTTCTATGTTCAACTTTAAAAATAAAAACCTTCATAAAACGTAACAAAACATCTATTGCTATCAAGCTATATTTAAAACTAATTAGCCATCGAGGTGACCTTCCGATGACTGCCAAAAATCATATAACCAGATGTAAACATAAACATAGATATAAATAGATAGCGAACTCGTGCAGTTAGATTTTTCTAGGTCTGTTTGAATTTGTATAATAAGCTAACTCAATATATTTATAACCGTTTTTACCTGTATAAGAATGAATTTGTAGATCAAATCAAGCAACCAAATACTTTAGTCTTGTTTCACTTCCAATTTTGGCATTATTTTCCTTTTAATAGCCTGGTATAATTATTATTCGTAGTAGTGATCCGTAGTCCGTCTCTAGTTTTTAGGTTTAATTGAAGTTCATATGAATACGGATTTAATGAGATTGTTATTACAAGTGAATAATTCATTTGCGATGATTCTTTGTTTATTTTGACAAAACTGAACCAAAGTGGATGCTGAAAGCAAATTATCATTTCACTATTTCACATTCATAAATGATTGAAAGAATAAACCTATATCTCATAGATAGTGCCCCTTAAAATTAGGCTTGGACAATTACTCTAAACTTCAAGAGAGGAAAGACGATCTATAAATTGAAGTTCATCATATGTTAAAGATGTTAAAGCAACGATTTGTCTTTCTGTTTTTTTGGCAAGTCATATCAATGAATGTTGTGTGATAGTTTTGATCGAATTATTTGGAGCTCTACCGTTTTAAACAAAACATTTGGTGCAAAAATCGTTTTCATTCTTTAATTTGTTTTTGTAAATACCTGTCGAAAATTTTATGCAGTTAATACAAGTGTGTAAATCAAGCCTTCACAAAAAAAAGATTTGGCCAAAGTAGTTTTATAATTCAACACACTATTTACTCTTGTAACTTAGTATTCATTCTATAAAGAAAAATCATGCGATGTTAATTAAAGATTTCAGTTATACTGGTTGTGCAATAGAAAATTGGGAGAATGTGGGTGGTTTAAGAAGCTACCATGCATTTGATTTTTATGGGCTAGGTTGAAAAAATGATGTCGTGCTTTTTTTTAAATTGTAATCTCTTTCCTGTCTTTTAATTTTTTCATTCTATATACTATTCTGCATTTTATCCTGGCTTTTTTTAACATAAATTTTCATTTTCACCCCCTTTTTTTGCCAAGTTTCTTATCTTGACTTTTTTTTTTTTTTTTAACTCAAAACACCTGTCATGCCTTTGTTTTTTTTACAAATGTCGCCCTAGTCCCTCTCCCCCTAATATCAAATGGAAGCTCCTTTATTAAGATAAGCATAGGTGTGTACTTACCTCTTCAGTCCAAATTTTACAAACATCATTGTCTTGATTTTCATCCTCCGGTGAGAAGCTGAACATTACAGTGAGTGGGAAAAGAGATTTCATGAAATCTACAAATTGTAGAAAATCGTCATTAACACATATCAAAGATTCCCTAATGTTTTCTGGTGCGCAAAAAATATTCCTGTAAAAATATGGTAATCCTCTTCTATATCGGTACACTGGGTTGATGGGGGATTGCCGACAAATTACATCTGTACTTTCAATAAGCGACGACATACAGAAACGAGACTTTGATTCAATTGGTAGATCGACAAGAAAGTCAAAATTTATTGTCAGAAGTACCTCAAGTTTTTCTAACTTTGTTTTATTCAAATATCCGATTTTATGAAATATACTGTACGCATCCGGTCCATAAATGCTCAACTTACAAAACTTGAATTCTGTTATATTGTGACACAGAGCACAGAATCTATTTTGGAAAGCGATTTCGTTGTCGTATACGACACATGGTCCATTTTTTAAAATATCAATTTCATGGCATCTAGAAATGACAGTTCCATTTTCATACCCATCCGGACACGATGCTACAACGAAGAAACCACCAAAGTACTCGCGTATATTGGAGTGAGCATAGCAGTTCCAGTATTTATGGTATTTTGATATATAACTAACATTTTTCGAAGCCTCCGAACAACAATCGTCATAGTCAATGCACTGCGAGTCGCAATTACAATATCCACGTTCAGATATTCTATCAGAATTACAAATTCCTTTTTTAAAACAAGGGTCAGATAGGTAGTGTGACGTAGATAGTTTATTTGAGGCAGTCGTTTTTTCGTCTCCATGAGGTATCGTGTTGTTGAAATTTATATCTGGAGAGGTTGACAATTTTCCGTCGTCAATTTCAAAAACTGGTTGTTCTTCTTCACTTGTGAACGGTTGAACCGTTTGTATTTCAAAGATTGTGTTTGTTTTACCCGTTTCGTTTTGTATGTAACTAGCTCTTGTTCCGAAAAGAGAGGCATTGGTAGTTGACCATGCAAGTACATTTCTGAAAGAATTTCAGTTGTTGAAGTTTCTTGATTAGAAATCGTCGACATTCCTAAATCATTCGTCGTTCCATGAACCCTTATAATCATATTAAAATATATGAACAAAATCCGAAGAATTTGTGTCATTTTCAATCAGTTTTCAATATTAGATTTCTTTGGATATATAAATATAAGCATGTCAAAGCAACGATCCACTGACTAGATTTGATGTGAAGTCACTAAATAATTTGTGTATATGGCAGTTTGTGCCAATTACGCATGACATTTATTACAGTATTGACTAAGAAAAATATGTTTCTTACTTGATACAGGCAATTATTCAAAACCAATTATTGAATGCGCATGACAAAAAATGTAGTATAAACAACACAGCAGGTGATTGGAACAAAAAAAACATCACGATATTATAATATATAAATATAGGTAGAAGTCCAGAATAAACAGAATTTGATTAACACCAACCGTAGACTTAAGTAGTTTTACAGTAGTTCTGAACCCCGGTTTTGATTGCTGAAAATTAATGTTAATCATTTGAAAATAGGTTTTGTTGAGCATCTGACAGATCCATCACAATAATATTGTCTATATGGACACTTAAATAAAATGTTGGTATCCAGTAGAGAGAAGGAAGTTCCAGTTCTTCATCATTGCTTGAAATTACAAAGGAACATACAAATCGATCAACAAATGTTGCGATATTTTTTGTATGTGCCATGAGAGTAAATGTTGGGTTTCCTAGTGAAACTGTGAATTGTCTCCTAATTTTTTATTTGAATTCTCAATCATCCTACATTTGCAACTCAGCTTCCTACGAAACTTCTGTGTAGCGATTGCCATAAACAAGTCATGCAAACCGCACAAAGTTGTAAACGAATTCTTTAACCAGTTTAACTCGAACAAAGAGGCAAATATACCAGAAACCAATCACATGTTTGAAAAACATAAAATCCTATGAAAAACTACTGCACTTATAAATACATCCTATTTTGACACAATACCAATTTCAATGTTAAGTTTAGTAACTTTTAAAACAATCACGACCAAAGAGAGTAAACCAAGAACAAGTGACACCATGACATACCCTGTGAAGAAAATCAAATTTCCAGGGATCTGATTTGGAAAGCAAACCCCGTCTTCATATCCTGGTGAAAATAGATCTGGTCAATATTTGGTAAAACAACATTCTGTTCAATCAACAATCCCTTTTTAGGCTCTTTTTCACGAAATTTTATTCTATCAACATTCAGTTTATCAGCAGCATTATACAGTTCGGTTTCTGACAACTCATCATTTATATTCTCGTTATGAAGTTAAAAAGTAGTACTAGTATTACTCATCGAATAAGCCTACTGCCCAATTCATTTTTTTTTAAAACGCATAAATATATCTACCTTATGAAAATACAGTGTTTTTTTAAACACCGTTAGCTGAGCAATAATTGTCATACTTTTGTCTCCGTTGACTTTGATCATTATATCGTATTGATTTTAGTTGGACTAATTATTTCTATGGACCAGACTTAAATAGAGCCGACGGTAAAAAGACCTTCATCAGATAAAAAAATCTACTTTCAAGTCAAACCTAACCAGACGAATAACTGGGCCAACATATGCTTCTGTACAAGTTTCAGTTTCCTGATTCTGAAAACAGACAAGACAATGAATGATCTTACACATACATTTACGAAAAATGTTTTTTTTTAAAATGTTCATATATCAAGATTATAGGATAGACAAGTAAAGAAACAAAGAAGGAAATTACTTCGATGTTGGGTGTTGGGTGTGTACCAATGATATTGTTGACTTTTTTTTTAAAACTAACTCTACCCTTTTTTATTGGGAACATATGCGTTATTTTTATCAAATTTGTAAATTTGTAATAAACCTTGAATTTGACTGAAACTTCAATTTGCAGACCCCCTTTCAAGAGTCAAATAGTTATCAAAGGTACTAGGATTATAATTTAGTACGCCAGACGCGCGTTTCGTCTTCATAAGACTCATCAGTGACGCTCATATCAAAATATTTATAAAGCCAAATAAGTACAAAGTTGAAGAGCATTGAGGATCCAAAATTCCAAAAAGTTGTGCCAAATACGGCTAAGGTAATCTATGCCTGGGATAAGAAAATCCTTAGTTTTTGAAAAATTCTAAATTTTGTAAACAGGAAATTTATAAAAATGACCACATTATTGATATTCATGTCAACACCGAAGTGTTGACTACTGGGCTGGTGATACCCTCGGGGACGAAACGTCCACCTGCAGTGACATCGACCCAGTGGTGTAAATAGTTATCAAAGGTACCAGGATTATAATTTAGTACGCCAGACGCGCGTTTCGTCTTGTACAGTCGTTTAAAAATTAAAGAGATAATGTTGCATGGTATCTTTCTACAGCACAGGCATTTGTCTCAGAAAAAAAATTCCTCAGAAAAAAAATTCCTATATAGAATCATATTCAAAACAGTGTGCTCCTGGCCATTGATTGACGACCCAAATTATCCCATTGACTGGGACAGATTAGGTGAACGTTTGTCGGTAACAACCACTGATCACTATGCACTTGTTAAAGACACTGAATCTGTGGGGTCACCAAAGGTTCTCAACAACTAAATAAAGCAATTCAAAAAACGAATCCGGTATAATACAATGTGTTGATTTATATCAATAATATAAATCAAAACATAGAGGTTATTCCTGAATAATTCTTCGAATTCTTTTATTATTAGAGGCGTTAAGAACCTTTGGTGACCCCACAGTTTAAATTCTATAATAAGTAAGAATTGAGCAATGGACGTTACAGACAAACGTTCACCTAATCTGTCCAAGTCAATGGGATAATTTAGATCGTCAATCAATGGCCAGGACCACACTGTTTTGAATATGATTCTACTTTAATAAAGGTATGATAGGATTTTTTTTTCTGAGACAAGTGCCTGTGTTCTACAGTACTATCATTTATACAGTTTTATAAAAAAAAATTGTACATATATTTGCCGTCTTTTCGATCAAATTCACATTCAATGTTCCGTTTGAATTTGATTAGTAATTTGCTGCAAATCCAAATTAACCGACTCGATTCTTAATTTCGGGAAGAAGACACTACCCAGTACGGATTGTTTCACCAGAATTGTGTCCAAAACTAGTCAAACAGCGGTTCCCTGTTTAATTCTACAATTTATTTAGGTTATGACTTAACTTATGGATCCAGGTGAACAATAGATCTAGGAAAATGTCATTGAAAATTCCGTATTCGCAGACCGCTCGTAAATTCAGGGGAACCTTCGGAGTGGGAAGTGGACCCAGTGGACGAATTAAGCGTTTGAGAATGTGTGTTACAGGTCTTATACGACACGAAAGAATAGAATCAACGTTTGCACGATGTGATGAAACACGTGGATATGCAGAGAGAGTAAGTATAAATTATTTCAGTGTTTACTGTTCCTTCACTCAGCCAGGGACTTTCTATAGTATGCTTAGTATAGAAAGTCCCTGACTCAGCTAGACGCAGACACACTTGAGTTAAAGTTCATCATAACTGTTGACAACTAAATCATAATGATTATTTACAAAAGGTGAAAGGCCTGGTAGCATCAAGTAGTCCAAATAATTATGACGTCTTGAAAGGCTATTATATTTTTTTTCTTTGACGCCTTAGGGTGCAATCAACAGTTTTTTTCTATGACGTCATATTTTGAGGGACCATGTATAAGTGACCCTTAGTGGTGGACTGATTAATAAAGATACCTGTATAAAACTAGATATCACTGGAATCAGAATGTTCTCTAGTTTATAATGGAATTAAAAAAAAGTATACTTTTAATAGTATAACAAAGTTTTATCCAGAGAAATTGGGAAAAACATTGCCTAATTTAAGCTTAAAAAAACCTGAAATCAGGTCATGTGCACACCCCTGAAGACATGATACCTGCACATTTTTCATATAAATCAAAGTTGTATGAATTTCATAGATTTTTACCTGGTCTTTCAAAAAATTCATGCTTCAGGCTACGTTCGCCTGCTCCGAAAAGAGCTACAGTGGCTGCAAATAAGTTTTGAATTTTCACTGCCAAAAAAACAGACTGTTTACAGTGTTGTCTCCCCTCAAAACATGAAAATTTAATCTATTTTTTTTAAAATTATTTCAATCTGACATTCAACCTGTTTTAATTGAAGTTAATTAACATATCTTTACAACCAAATACAACAACATGATACTTTTTCACCAATTATGTTATATTTTTAGTTGGGGAATAACCCCTAGTTTTTTATACGAAACTGTTTATAGCACCCTTAAAGGGAAACTTCGCAAAAAAATCAAAAATTGATATTATGTTCATTCTGTATAAAAATGCTCAAATTCATGAATATTAAAGTTTTATTCTGCTTGATAAGAGATCACCATCGATTTTAAATTTAGAGTATCAATTCTCTCCGGTCGGCCATTTTGTTACCTTCTCCGAATTGCTCCCAAGATATTTCTAAGGACCAAAACTACAGTAACCCGATGTAGTCGTAATTGCGTGTTGATATCTTGTCAATCGTACGGTTGTTTTATCCGACTAGTTAACTATAACTAAGTTGATACAGAAAATTTTCTTATCTTTTTTTTTTAATAACCGTGATCTGTTATTTTTAACAATAATGATAATATTGGAATTAGTTAAAAAGTAAAAGTTTCAAATCATAAATAAGTGTTCCGTGAAACTTGAATTGTTTCGGAAATCTAATTAGTTCATAATTCTTTTATGTAATAAACTTTATTCAAATAAATTAGGATCTTCGCTCCACTGATCACCTGCATGGCTAAAGGTATTACTCCCAAAGGTATTGCAGGGGGTGTGACACGTCCAGGTATTCAAGCGATTTCCTGTCGAGCTTGCAAATTCATGCATCGTTTCACTTCTTAGGGTATTGGTCAGTGTACACGGCCGATAACTTATAACTTTCCATTTTGAACTATTAGGTGTATAATATGCATCTCTATCTTGCGTGTCCGAAAGTGATATTATATACTAGTCATTACTAAACTCATACCAAGGAATTGTATAGTTAGTCTAACTATACAAATCCTTGCTCATACGCTTGTTTATGAATAAAATTTCTGATGTAAAGAAAATTATTTATAAAAATATAGATAATACCTAAAAATAAACAACAGATTTGATGAAATAAAAATCTATATACATATTTTTTGTCAATGGTGAAGGACAGATTGGACCATACCAGAAATTTTGATTTAAAAAAATGTACGCACTTGTCGACCATCGTATATACGCCAGGATAAAAAGTTACGGAACTATAGCGCAAATTCAAATATATACACGTATACATTGTACATAAGAAAGAAACATACATTTTGTGTAAATTGTGGTAAAAGTTTTGTTAGTGGACTAGTCCACGTATGCCAACAGTATGTAATCATCAAATGTCGAAAGACTATTGTATACCAAAAGAAGAAGAAGAAGAGATTTAAATACAGGTCGATATATAACTTTCTTTATGGACATTTATATATCAATTAGATTGTTCTCAAATAAAAGAAGAAATTCGTCATCATCACAATTGTTCCGACATGCATGTTATATGTACGCAACTGGACGTACACTAATAATCCCTAAGGGATGTGAATATTTTCCAGGAAAACTATAGAGTATCAAAGTTTCAAATCAATTTCGGGATTTATTTTCTTTCTTGATATATTCAATGACAGCAATTTAAAGAACAAACTGCTTGTCCGCTTTATAGGTATTCTTGCCAGTTGAAACAGACTTATAATAACATTAAACAATAGGGAAAGATGACATTAAATTCGTTCTGTTTTTTTTTTATACATTGTTGGTCAAATAGCTAAAGTATTATATATAATTGGGCCCGATATAGTTACGGTGTGAGACGAAGACTATTTTGTTAAGGACATTCCGATTATGTAAAACAAAATGTTTTTGTTTTTCACACTTGAAAAGCATATATGTTCGTAAATTTCGATTCCATTCCAAAAAGATTCTTAAATTTTCTGTCAATTTTTTTAAAAAATTATCAAATATCTGAAGTATTCGTGCTTTGTGAGATTTGAAATATTTTGATGAAAACATTAATTCCTAAATAGGTAATTAAAGATAACTTTGGATGGACTAAATTATATAATTGCAATTGTTAATGATCTGTTTGAAATATTTAAGGCTGCCGATCCTAATCTAAAATAGTACAATTTTTGGTTCATACACTCGTAATTAGAAGGCTATTTTTATTATAAATTTATACTTCAATTAAAATAATAAAGTATTTTATCGTTACTGAATTAATCAAAAGTCATAACTCATTTAAAAGTGATCTTATCATGCTTAGGCAAAATATAAAAATATACAACAGCTATCCAGTTATTGTGCGACCTTATTATTTCCGTTAATTAATTAACTTTTTTTTACATTTCTGCAGGGACGTCTATATAAGTCCTTGATTTCTGTGTCTAAAACTTTGACTGACTCCCGTTTTCAATTCATACGAAATGTTGTTCACACCTTCAAGCCAGTAAACCGTGACGCCTAGATTTCACTGAATGAGGATCAAAGGATTAGAATTACATAATGCTAATCCTTTAATTACCTTGAGTTAACCGACGCACTCAACATTCTTTAGGTGTCACAAAACAATACACATTTTATTTCCTCCGTACAAGCAAGTGAAAATGTTTGCTGGAATGAAGCAAAAAGGTCAAAATACAAACGTGTATTTTTATTACACTATTGATCATGTCAATTTCATATGTTTGTTTAAAGTATTTGTAGAAAAAATCATAAAAATGTTCTCTTGTATGAATTAATTTTATTATTAAAATTCGATTTAAAATATCCACACGATCTAATTTTAAAAGTTGCATGGCTATCACTTATTTTTCGTTGGTTAACAGCTACACCAAAAGTCGTCGATGCGCTTTAAATGGCGTAATTAGATGGTTAACGAACAAGACTTAAATGAGATATTTTCACTCCCGGCATGCATCAAAGACTTAAACTACGTCACATAAGTCAGGAAGTTTCAAGAAATAAAATTAATAATTCCCAATTTTCTCCTTTATTAGATTTCATATCAAAATAAAACTTGGTGAATATGTTTTTTATGGTATTATGAACAAAATAAGATGAAAAGTGAAAATTCGCGAATTATCCCTTTAAGGCAAAACCTTGTATGTGATATATAAAAAATTCTTAGCTTTTCTGAATCTGTACACTATACTGATTAAAATGATGTCTTACTTTAAGGATTGTGACAACAAATAGTGGAACTACAGCTCTTTTTTTATGTCGCGCAGTAGTGGCATATTGGCCAGTGGCAACAGTTTAACTGGCAAATCCCAAACATTTCCTGTATCACATTTTCATCAGTTTTACAAAGAAAATAAATCATAAAATAGGGTTTCTTTTGAATAAATAGAATAAAAACTATGAAATAGGCATGAATAAAGTAACTTTGAATAGATTTTGTCCCTAGTACTATATGAACTAAGTTATAGCTGAGTTGAGAAAATATTGAAATAGTGTTTTTCTTAGGAATGGCATGTGTACCTTTTTGACTATAAAAAGTACCAAATATATATTATAATGAATAAACTTTATGTTACACTGATCAGGAGTAAAGGTCAAAGTAGAAAAAATCTACACTTTTCATATGCAACTTTTGGTTCCAAATATATGAGAGATTGAATGAAAATATAACGTCGCAAAAAATTAAAAACCTTCAATATTCGCACAGAGTCTGGTTTTCTTATATCTGGTTGCTATGTACAAATCTGTAATATTTGCATTAAATATACCAAACTGATGCTTTTAAATTAATGTATACATGCCGAACAATATTTTTCAGAATTATTTTACTCCATTCGCAAACACATTTCTATGCTAAAACATCACTATATTTTATATTTGTCCCTTAAGGGTGCAATCAACAGTTTTTTTCTATGACGTCATATTTTGAGGGACCATGAATAAGTGAACCTTAGTGGTGGACTGATTAATAAAGATACCTGTATAAAACTAGATATCACTGGAATCAGAATGTTCTCTAGTTTATAATGGAATAAAAAAAAAGTGTACTTTTAATAGTATAACAAAGTTTTATCCAGAGAAATTGGGAAAAACATTGCCTAATTTAAGCTTAAAAAACCTGAAATCAGGTCATGTGCACACCCCTGAAGACATGATACCTGCACATTTTTCATAATCAAAGTTGTATGAATTTCATAGATTTTTACCTGGTCTTTCAAAAAATTCATGCTCCGAAAAGAGCTACAGTGGCTGCAAATAAGTTTTGAATTTTCACTGCCAAAAAAACAGACTGTTTACAGTGTTGTCTCCCTCAAAACATGAATATTTAATCTAATTTTTTAAATTATTTTAATCATTCAACCTGTTTTAATTGAAGTTAATTAACATATCTTTACAACCAAATACAACAACATGATACTTTTTCACCAATTATGTTGATAAAAAGGGACTTCCCTCTATGTCTATTTTTAGTTGGGGAATAACCCCTAGTTTTTTATACGTAACTGTTTATAGCACCCTTACTTCCACGTCATAATGCTGAAGCCACCAATTTAGGTTGGACTTTGAGAGCATATTTTGCTCTCAACTTTGAGACCAAATTTAGCCATCAAATTTTCATTGAAGGTTAAAAAAATTTGCAAATTTAAAAATTCTTACCTTTAAAGTGTTTGTTTGTGCAAAATAATTCCAATTAATCCCTACAGAAATAATAATATAAGTAACAATTCCATCCGAGGCGGGAACATGTCGACTGCATTTTTTAAAACGTTTGTCTGACTTCTTTTTAGGAGATTATAAAATATTTTTTAGACCAAACTCGGTAAAACCCAAATTTCCGGAACCCTTGTTTTACATTATCAGGAAATTCAGGTCAGTCAAAATGATCTGAGTTTGGTTCAAAAATTTATTTTATACTAAGAAAATGAAGCATCTTGAGGAAAAATCAGCTAAACGTTTTAATAAAGCAGTAAATTCCCTCTCAAAGTCCAACTGAACATATGAGTTTGGCGTTATGACATTAATGTAAGGCGTCAAAGAAAAAAAATATAATAGCCTTTCAAGACTCATAATTATTTGGACTAGGCACCAAGCTGCTTTAAAGATTGACCGAATAATCTGTCGTTCAAAAGCTTGTTTTTTTGGTTGGTGCTTTTGTCACCCCAAAAAAATAAAGATTTGAACGACAGATTATTCGGTCTACGGTAAAGCAATGTTAAGAGACTGTAATTCTTTAAATTTATATAAAATATTTACACCGTATGTTTGTGGCATAACATCGTGGCCACAAGTTAAATTTTTTTTTCTGTTTAGTATTAAATTTATATTAAAGGGAAATTCCGCGATTTTTTACTTATCATCTAATTATGTTCATCTTAACATAAAAAACACATTTGCAAAGTTTTAAATTTATATTCCTTCTAATGACGAAGAAAATCTAGTATTTGTAACTTTTTTGGTTGAATTCTCGAGTGGGTCGTGACGTATTAGCCCGATTTATTGAATTCTGGGAAAAAATAAAATCTGTTTAACTCTTATAGCTTGTTGACAATATACGTAATTAAAAGCGCACAGCTGACGAATGGTCGTAGTTATTAACCACAATATAATAATGAACGAAAATGAATATGCATATACCGTTTTGTATTGATTGAATTAAACTCCCATAAAATTATCTCTAGTAAATGTTCTTGAATAAATTTAATTAATTATTGTTGAGATTTTATTCATAAAATATTTATTGAACATTTTTACTGATATTGAACTGAAAATATTTCAGTTCTATTTACCATTATTGTTTTGATAATCATTTCAATGCAACTAATGTGTGAGCAGAGTGTGTATATTATTTTGTAAAGGTCACTGTATATTTCTCGGCTTGAGGTCAATTCGTTTACCTTGTAGCTATTAAGCCGCAGGTGTGAGTTCAAGCGTACACAGGTATAAATGATGTTATTTGGAAAGGATAAACAGAAAGGATTAGAGTATGATGTCACGATGTTAATACACTAAGATTTAATACACGATGAGAATAAAGATTCAATAATAAAATTGTGTAAATTAATTGAAAATAAAATTCAGATTCGTAAATCCGAAAATGTATAAAAATAAAAGGAAACAATTTTTTATTACTTTCTTAGCGGCAATTGGCGTAAAGATTCAAATATGAAGTAAAAAATAGTAGTTCTAATCTTTATAAAAACTAAATGCAATATTACCCAATTTGATATACCATTGTACATCTGTTTGATATCATTGACTTTACCGGAATTTCTTAACTTGTATTCAAATCTGGCTGTGTTTAAATGCTAATAAAACTATTGCAATTTTAAAGTTTTTAATTGACAAAAAAATACAACATACATGATTTTGTTTTAGTTTCTTTTTAACATTTTATTCTTACATAATTAAATTCATTTGACAATCATTTACACGAACTTTTTGTGAAAAAATACCAATTATCTAAGCTAAGGCATTATTTTTTTTAAGGATTTTTGAGGATTTTTTTTTGAATTCTATGATAATATTTGGGCAATGTTGAACATGATAGCCGTCATTAATCCAAATAAGTAATACAGTAGTTGTAATAAAAGTTATATTTTAGTCATGCATAACTGATATTGACGAATTTAGAATAGTTCGTCCATACATCGTTGTTCTTGAAACAATCATTATTAGTATACATGTAAGTTTCCTAACGTATAAGAGCCATTGAGGATGAGCTCCAGAGAAAGCAGACTAGTCGCGTTTTGTTCGTTTGTTTGTTGGGAAAGGAGAGGAAATGCAACTGCTTGTACAGATAAACGACAGAATTACCATACAAGCATTTATAGTCAACACAATCAGAAACAGTTCCCATCGTTAGAGGGGGAATATGAAGGCTTTCAAGAATGAACAAGTGACATGTCTAACTCGAACAGTTAGAAAACGGACTATCGACATCGACCGCTTGTTCTTGATATTTGAAATTGTATGCATATATACGTATACGTTTATGATAGTGATGAGTTCTTGTGTTTGACAAAAACTAAATTCCTTCATGGTTATATCTTGCCATACGTTTATATTGGTTTGTAAGGTGATTACTCAAAATCGTTAGTTGTTTGTGAGATGTATATTCATTTCAATACAGAAATTTCGTCTATATATTTCACAAGTGTATAACACGGAGAAGCTCTGAAGGTCCATTACTCCAATTTTGTTTGGGTGTGAACCATCGATGTTGACAGCAATATCAAAGAATAAGATGATGATGGTAGAAAGAACTATGGGCGTCATGTGGCAAATATTACATGCATATCGGACAATGATTTGTCAATCTGTATGAAAAGATTTCCAATACGGCCATATTACTGAGAAGGAATGTTTACATGCTATACTCTCGTACTTGTATTACAGGGTTCTTGTGACGTTCACCTTAGACACACATCTTTTTAATGATGTTGAAAAAAGACAGAACCAATTTAATGTCATATTTCCCTATTTTTTAAATATAACTAAAAGTCTTTCATCTGACAAGAATACCCCTATTTAGCGGTCAAGTAATTTATTCTTTTTTCTGTTAATGAATACCAAGAAAAAAAAAATCCCAAAATTAATTTGAAACTTTGATACTCAAAAGTTTCCCAGCAAAATATTCACATCCCTTCGGGATAATGAGTGTTCGTCCAGTGGCATATATAACAATTGTGATGACGAATTCCTTCCTTTGTTCGAGAACAATCTTATTGAAATATAAATCTGTGATTTTACTATGTCCACTACTTCAATGAACCAAAGCAAAAGTTATACATCGACCTGTATTTAAATCAAATTGGTTCTCTTCTTCTTCTGGTATACAATAGTCTCTCGACATTCGATGATTACATACTGTTGGCATACGTGGACTAGTCTATTTACAACACTTTTACCCCTATTTATTTAAAATATATGTTTTTTTTCTTAGGTTCAATGTATACATGTATAAATTTTAAATTGCGCTATAGTTCCGTAACTTTATATCAAGTCGTATAAACGAATCGTCGGCAAGTGCGTACATTTTTTTAAATCAATATTTCTGGTATGTTCCAATCTGTCCTTCACTTTTGACAATGAGTATATATTACATTTTCCCAAATTCACCCTTGGAAAAAATATTTAAATAGATTTTAATTTCATCAAATCTTATTTTTTGGGTATTATTTATATTTTTATGAATAATATTCTTTACACCAGAAATGTTATTTATAAACAAGCGTATGAGTTTGGTAATGATAAGTAAGATAGAGTTGTATATTATACATCTGATAGTTCAAAATGGAAAGTTAAATGTTATCAGCCGTGTACACTGATCAATACCTGCAGAAGTGAAACGATGCGTGAACTTGCAAGCCCGACAGGAAATCGCTTGAATACCTGGACGTGTCACCTCACACCCCTCACAATACCTTTGGAAGTAATACCTTTAGCCATGCTGGTGATCAGAAGAGGGAAGATCAAAATTTATTTGAAAACAGTTTATTACTTTAAAGAATTATGAACAAATTAGATTTTCGAAAACAATTTTCACGGAACACTTATTTATGATTTCAACTTTGACTTTTCACCTAATTCCAATATCAAGTTTAAAAACAACAGACCATGGTAATTTAAAGAATATTTTCCGTATCAAGTTAGTTAGTCGGATAAAACAACCGTACGATTGACAAGATATCGACACGCAATTACGACTACATCGGTTACTGTAGTTTTGTTTCTTTGTGGTTTATAGACATATCGTTTCATTAATCGGGAAAGAATACAAAATGGCGGAACGGCAGAGAATTGATACTCTAAATTTAAAATCGATGGTGATCGCTTATCTAGCGGAATAAAACTTTAATATCTATGAATTTGAGCATTTTTATACAGAATGAACATAATATCAATTTTTGATTTTTTTGCGAAGTTTCCCTTTAAGATCCATTTTGTAACATCTTGTGATCAAATTTATTTGGCAATCGCCAATGGCAGTCAGCAGGGTTAAAGAACATCAGTTGTTCGACCTGTTAGAAAATGGTTAGTCAAATGCGTTTTGTTTAAATATACTTTTTCACTTTTTAGTCTTTTGGAAAATGTTGTTTGTGCTGTTTTTAGACCCTTCTACAACGAAATTTGTTTTACATGCAAAAGTATAAAAATTGCGGTTTTTATCCAATGCAATCATTGGTTTAAACGTAGTTTTCAATTTAGACTTGTATATATATATATTTATATAAGCGAAAGCAAATTTACAGATCTAACATTGTTTGGTTGATGTTTAAACAAGTTGTATATAATTTACAGACCGACCTAACAATGTTAGATCTGTAAATTTGCTTTCGCAAATTTATATATATATATATATATATACATTGTATGTACATTGTATATAACAAGTCTAAAAGGGTACAACATCACCAAACACCAGTATCAGTTCATTATGTAAAGCCATTATTATAGCATTTTTTCAACTTAAATGGAATTTTCAGGTAAATGAAAGCATCAAAGGCATAAACCTTGCTACTTAAAAGAAGCAAAAAGTTCATATTTTTTAATTTTAGGAATTAAAAGATTTTATTTAAACCTATAGATGTGTTTAAAATTTTGAAAAAAAATAAAAAATCCCAATTTGTGATAAAACCTCGAATTTGCTACTCAAATAAGTGATTTATTTCAGTAAGTCCCCTGACTGAATATGTTAGATATTTCCGATAACAGATATCCTTCATCGGTAATTGCACGATGACAAACGAATCATGTCAATTCAAATTAAGAATCTATCAAAATCTTGAATTTATACAATTTAAGCGAACGCTGGAACAATTATAAAATTTCCAAACATTCCGCAAAGACTACAAAAATATGCCAAAATAAAAATAGTTATTTACGATGTGAACTGGCACAACTCTAAATTTCCAAAGGTGGTGACAGTTGAGATGTTAAACAACTCCGTGGAAATACAGTCCCAATAGTCCTGACCGATCTAAACTGGTATGATATTTAAAATATGACAACGGTAGAGCAGTTGCAACAGAGACTGCAAATTTAAACATCCCAAAAATAACCATCACTAATTTCCTGCCATTACTTGTGTCCAGTAACTCCGGCTTCCGTACTGGACTCTTACACTTTTCAGCAATTTTTGAATTATACTAGTAGTTTTGATTACAGTTGGCAAGGATGCGTAAGTACGCAGCCACGTTCTATTACTTAACCTTAGTAAAAATTTATTACTCATTTTTCCTATCATCAAATTAATATTTTTTTAGGATGTATCATGTTTAAATTTGCAGTCTCTGTTGCAACTGCTCTACTGTTGAGAAGTGTAAAAAAAATGCTGATTTTCTATATGATCCATCGCCCCGTAAGATTTATCGTTGACTATTTATTCAGTCATTTTATATATCATGTATATATATATATAAACAAGTCTAAATTGAAAACTACGTTCAAACCTATGATTGCGTTGGATAAAAACTGCAATTTTTATACGTGTGCATGTAAAACAAATTTCGTTGTAGAAGGGTCTAAAAACAGCACAAGACCAAAAAAGTGAAAAAGTATATTTAAACAAACGCATTTGACTAACAGGTCGAACAACTGATGTTCTTTAACCCTGCAGACTGCCATTGGCGATTGCCAAATAAAATTGATCACAAGATGTAACAAAATGGATCTTTATATAAATGCAATACTAACAGAAAAAAACAATTTAACTTGTGGCCACGAAGTTATGCCACAAACATACAGTGTCAATATTTTTAAGTACACCAGATCCGGATTTCGACATTTAATGTCTCTTCAGTGATGTTAGGGATCGAAACGGTATTTGGAAGGCCATATTCAAAGAACCCTCATTTTTAGAAAAAGTACCTTCATTTTTAGGTAAACTCTTGAATTTTAAGAGTCAATATAGGATGAACGGATCATATAAACTGGAGGGAAAATATGATACAAGCCCAAACAAAAAAATATAAACGAGTCTAAATTGAAAACTATATATATATAACGATCCTACATGTATATATATCATTATTTAGGCAGCGGCCACAAATATTCACTAGGTGGTTAAAGTTTTTTTGGAATTTTAATAACTTTCTTAAAATATCCTGGATTTCTACCAATTAAATTTAGAATGGAAATGGAGAATGTGTCAAAGAGACAACAACCCAACCATACAGCATGTCAGTGTTCCAGCTAGGCCACTTTCACAGGGTGGTTAGCCAGACCTTTCCCAAGTGCCTGTACCCTTTTTACAGTTTCCAGGGCGCTCTGCCTTTCTGAAGATCGATTTCATATTATTTTGTTAGTTTTGATATGATCCCTCAATTTACAATTACGAGATTTTACCTGGCGACAAGTTTATGTCTTTGTTTATGACCCCAAACTAATCAACGATAACAACAGGTGTCATAATCTGTTGTTACAGCTAATCCTTTTAACGGATGGGTCATTAATGATCATCATTTGATTAATCATTAATTGATTCAAATAGAATCGTCAGTCAGCATTTGTCTTTGTAGAAATGTTCATTCAACAATTTAGGCACAATTTGCAATGACAACTGTAGTTTCATGGAGAGAACGTAAAAGACAGGAAAGTCCAAAACCATTATCAACCTGTTAAAATTATCGTTTTACTTGTTTTCCATAAAATAAATAGCAAATTCAGACGTATTTGTCTTTTACTGCCCTCATTTTTGATACAAAAATAACAAAACCGACCGCCATTGTTGATCGATTTATCATATTTATATATATGATTTATATCAACATCATTGTGTCAATTATAAAAATCATTGCAATAAATTACTTTGCTCTTCGTGGGATAGAAATGTCTTATCTTATCTTATCTTATTTCGTACTGTTTATAATCCTCCAAAGACGGAGCACATCCGAATAAAGAAAGATAACTCAATCTTATTTTTTCCTAGCATCAAGTTAACTACTAAAGATACATGTATGTATACATACTTCTGGCTTTATAATTTATATGTTTAGGTCTTTTGAGTTATGGGAAAGGTAAAGAGGGTCTAAGTAACAGAGTTGGTATGGTGGCTTGGTCATCTTTTTTTGGATTCTTTATTTTTAATTACCGGTATACAAATGTTCACTGTTCACTAATTCCTAACATTGTGCATTTACTGAGCACAGCTGTTTTGTGCTGTATTGTCTTTAACCACAGCAGAAGAAGAAAGGGGTTTTCCTATGTAAAGTGTGAACATAGAAACAGACAGAACAAGGACACCTTTCAAAACATACTGCATATAAGGCTTAACTGTGCCAAGCAATGCATGCTTTGAAAACTTGTGTGACAAGGTGTTTGACAAGTTTTTCAGCCCAAAAAGTAGAGAGATGTAGTTTTATATGGACTTATGATCTTGCTCTTGTATATAAATAACCAGTGATTTAATGAATAAACACAATGTTTGATTAATATCTTTATTAAAACATGCCTTTTTCATATTATCATATAACACGTTAAATGCCCTTTTCAGGATAGGCAGCCTGCCCTTTTGAAATCCTAGCTGGAACACTGCATGGACAGAAGCTTGTTTATGATCATAAGATAGGATCGATCCAGATATAAATTTTTGTAAAAATAATCCTGTTTATCCATATTTTACTAATTTAAAAATGGACTTAATTTTTCTTCCAGTTAGACCAACCTGGATTTTCTCCCAAACTTGAACAGAAGCTTGTTTATGATCTAAAGATACATGTAATATCCAGAAGTTAATTTTGTAAAAAAAATCCTGTTTATCAGAATTTTACTCATCAATGAACACTCTCTGTGGTTAAAGTTTTTAACTTTTAATAAATTTCTTAAATTGTCCTGGTTTTCTACCTTACTTGGATAGAAGATTTTTTTTGAAGAAAATTTTGTAAAAAAAAGTCTGTTTTTTTCCGTACATTGTATGTAACTTATATATATATATGGACTAAGTTTTTCTTCCAGTTAACATTACATACAGTCTGCAGTTAAAGTTCTCTAAACATTTATTTGATTCATAAAGTAAGTGAAACACTGGGTTCTGTGGAACCTTACACATTTTTCTACACTTCTATTAAGATAAAATGATATTTCCAAAAGATATGCATGATATGTTTGTAATAAGTTTGTCACTTTTATCATTAAAAAAAAAATGTCTGATGCTCCTGACAGCCAACAAACATGCTGCCAAAGCTAAAGGTATTTAACATAGGGGTAAAATGCAAGTATTGTATATTAAATTTGAAAATTGATTTATATCATGTATATAGAAGGGGGGATAGGACCTTTATCTGGACTCAGGGATCAGGTGTTTTTGAGCTCAGGATTTCGGGATTGACCCTTTTGGAATCCGGGAATATCTTTATTCGAATTTCGGGACCTCAGGATTTCATGTTTTTAAGCTCGGGATTTCAGGATCAGGACTCCTCCTATTCCCCCTCTATATAGATAGAAAAAAATTGTCAGTTATGAACATTAATGTTGGACACCTGCTATCATTTTTAAAGGCAGTGCTTTAAGGCCTGACTTTTAAGTCATGAGGTTCATCTTTTCATACTCAATCTATGCTGGGGGTCTTTTGGCCAGAAATAGATCCGGAAATGTTCGAATTTCTCCTCTTCTTTTTATGGTATGATATGGTTTTTGTTTCTTTCATTTACATTGGGGACTAAAGAAACGATCAGTGTGTATTGTTCGTTTTATAGAACTTGTTATTAGTGTGTATTTTGCATTATAAGCAGTCAACCTGACTACAAACTATCATTATTTGTATATTCCGTGAGGAAAGAGGTCGGGTCAATTTCAAGTGTTATCTGACATATAAAGATTCTTTAATTAGTTCAGACGTTGATATAACAATGAAAAGTCGACTGAACATGATTAATATTGCATCTTCTATAATTCAAAGCGGAATTCGGTTTATGAACGAGAAACCGTAAAGCGTTTTCAATTTCGGTATTAGTTATGTATGTTGTCTACGTATTATCCTGGTTCCCGGTACTACGTTCCGGGTATTAGCTATTTGATATATTTGATGTGTAACATTACAATCGGGTACCAGCCAATCTACGTGTGTATGTGTACATGATTTCCCGCCAAAATGACCGACTTAAAAAATAGTCCATAAACGTTCCGTATAATGATATGCAAATTCATAATTAATCGTAACTTTTTTTTATCTTTGTTTAATTGATATAACAAAATGGATTCAACAAAATTGAAAATAGCATTATTTTACGAGGATTTCTCATATTTTTTTCACTTCCGGGCGCAGTAATACGTATGTTTTGAAGAAGCTCGAAGAATTTGACAAAGTGAATTGAGAAGGAAACGGATAGATATACGTCCTTGCTATCAGGTAAAACAATTTAAATGTACAGAACAAACACATTTACTTCACACAAATAGTACAGGCTTAAGCTTTTTATTGTCTAGCTTATACACGACTGTAGTCAAGTGTTTAAACAGTTAAACGACGGCGGTGACCTACAAGGTACGGGTCATACTGGGTCAAGTCTAAATATGTAAACATATCCACGTGCTATTAAGTAGAACGCATCGTAATGCAATATCTACAATTTTTTCCTCCTTTATACATCGTTTAACCAGATATATTTCTCCTTTTTACATCGTTTAACCAGATTTATTTCTCTTTCAAATACACTTAAACACGGGTTTTATGTACGTATCTTTTCTAGTGTTTTCTTGACCTTATTAAAGTTCATTTGTTGATGTTTAAATATTTTTGAACGACTGAACACAGGAGTGAATGAATGCAACAATTATATATACTGAAGACTTGGGCTGTACAATGATAGTGTACGTATATCATACAGATAATTATTCTAGAAGTAATTATGTTAATTTAGGATGTAATGTCTAATGACAGGAATTCATGAGCTATGCCTCAGGCTTTCTGAAAAAATATCAATGACAATGTAAACAGGAACAAAACATTGACACGAATGATGCTTTCTTCTATGTTATATAGTTATTTAGGTATATGTGTTGCACAAGTTTCAATTAAACTTAAGTTATAAAACTTTTTTTCAGGGCACAAACCCACTTTAAAGAGACTTGTCTACTGCCATACCCATCCTATTTTCATGCACCATTTGCAAGCAAGAGACTGAATGGTTTGCAAAATTAAAAATCAGGACGGTGTCCAATTAAAACAAAAGAACTAAACTGGATGAATATTGTAGGAGAAATCTAGAGGAAAGTTTTGATTTGTGAAATTGGTTTTTCCTGAAAAGTCATTCATCCTAGCCTGCAGAAAGGAACTATAGAAACTGTCCACCACCAACTGACAAGCTAATGTTGAGGTCCACATATGGAATTACTCAAATACCATCAATGTCTATGTTTTCAGCACAGATTTCACAATTTATGACACAGCTGTGCTTTTTTTTATACCTGTTAAAGAGTTGTATACTAAATTTTATTTTTATCAATAAATATATATTATATTAATTGTGTCATCTAAGAACTTGTATTTTGCCAAAAGATGCATACTAGTGAATGAAAGTGGTGCAGTTCATTTTGCTTTGGTATATAGAATTGAATTACAATTGTTCATGTTATTGGAATGCATATAAAAATAAGGAGATGTGGTACAATGTATATGATATTAAGTGAGTTTATCAAGCAAAAGTGAATAAGAAATCGGTAAAAGCAGTTACAGGTACTACTGTACAATCTCAAACAATGAGAAAAACTCATACCGTAAAGAGAATTTCATATTTACAAGTAAGTTTTGTTTTTGCGTTGAATAATTTTCTTCTATTGTTTTAATTGCAAATATGGGAAGTGGTTAAAATGCTAATGAGACAGCTGTTATGGCCACAGAGCCTTAATTGAAAACTTCTTTTTCATTCATACCGGTAGATTTTGCCTGGAGTTAGAAACATATCTGCCAACTTTTCAAAATGCACATGGGGGTTTTACGTGAAAGATGGTTCATATAGTCATACAAAACCTTCAAGGGGGCCTTCAAATGGAAGCAGGACAAGTCGCCCCACTTTTTAAAAAAACACCACAAACTGATTTATCAAATCGCCCCACATGTGAAATTGGTTAAATCATGTTAAATATTACTCCTGCCAACTCGCCCCACATGTGAAATTGGTTAAATCATGTTAAATCAGGGTTCTCGCTAAGGATTTTTGAAGGCGAGTCCAGGGACTCGTCATTTTTGGCCACGGTGAGTCATGGTAACTGTGTTCAGTTTATACAAAATATTTCAATATTGATGTATTTGTGGACTCACCAGTTTTGAAAATGGTGAGTCCAGACAGATTTTGATGAGTCCAGGACTCATGGACTTGCCTTAGCGAGAACCCTGTTTAATATTACTCCTGCCAACTCGCCCTACTTATAAAAAAAACGGTAATTTTTAGATTAATATATATATAAATAATTAAAAATAAAAACTCGCACCACTTTAATGAAAACTAATCTACACAGAATACAAACAAACCGAAACTTAATTTAATTACTATTATTGATATATACTGAAATTATAATTCTAAAAAAAAACTGATTGTTGAAGAATAAATGTAAGTTTTGAAGCTTAGTTATTTTCATAACAATTGAAAAGAAACCTGTTAATTGTATCATAATGCAATATAAGGAATTAAACTTATATTCAATGGGATAACATCTTTTTCCATACGTGGGGCGAGTTGACATTACTAAATTCATCCTGGTTAATAATATATTTATCTAGATTTCACCGATTTCCATTAGGTGGGACCAGTTGGCAGGAGTAATATTAACAGAATTTAACTTATATACAACGGTATAACATCTTTTTACATAAGTGGGGCGAGTTGGCATTACTAAATTCTTCCTGGTTAATAATATATTTATCTAGATATTATCATTTCTATTAGGTGGGGCGTGTTGGCAGGAGTAATATTAACCGGATTTATCACAGTTCACAAGTGGGGCGATTTGGTAATCCAGGTTGGGGCAGTTTTTTTTTAAAGTGGGGCGAGTTAGTGAAAAAGTGGGGCTATCTGCTAATGGGGCGATTGTCGGATGATGGATTCCCTTCAAATATATTCTAATGTGGTTTTTGGCTTCTTCTTGCATTAACAAGCTTATAGCCATTGTTGAATTAATTGTTTTCTTTAAATAGTCGACAAAATTGCACTTACAAAATTTCCATTTGGGAGCCTCGAGCTTGATGGGGGAATACTCTGCAAATACTGACAGTTGGCAGGTATGGTCATCAAAAAAGTTGACATGTTACTATGTACATTTACCATTATGTTACTTGATGTTCTTGCTATACACACAGTACAGAGACTAGTCAATCTTTGTGAACTATTTTTTATGGGAGTCATAGAATATGCGTATACAATCAATAATTAAAAATAGTCTATTTATATTGAAAAGGAAAAGTTCTTATATGTCTAAAGAAGAGGGACGAAAGACACAAAAGGGACAGTCAAACTCATAAATTTAAAGCAAACTGACAAGGCCATGGCTAAAAATGCATTTCATGGCGAGGCACAGAAAATATACTGTAAACAGTAGACTATAGATATAGGTGAACTAGGTACAAAAGAACTCTAAATCTTAAATTCTACAAACCACCTCTGTTCTATGGAAGATAATGATATAACTGGACTAGAAATACACACAACCTGTAATTAACTGCCTTTACAGCGCTTTCGCGCTTTGATTATTGTAATTATTGTTTTTTTTAACAGGGATATTTTGATATTTTTGGATTGGAATGGGCCATAATTATTATATTGATAAAACCCTCCAAACAGAAGAAGTTCCTGATTTAGTGAAAAATTTTCAAAATCATAAATTTATTTTACAGTTAATAAATATTGCTTCAAGACATGGTGATAAAGACCAGTATGCAATGGAAGTAGCAGACTACTGGTTACTTGTGAGTAGTAATATATATATATATTTGTTTTATCATGTCTATTGCTATAGTTTTAGGTCATTATAATGAGTATATCATATATATGTTTATCATATGTTTAGAAGTAAATACAGTATTTTTGCATGTTTGATTAATAGCCTGCTGTTTTATCAATATTGAGCAACTTTGATGCACACCCTTTATCGCATACCCTTTATCACACCCCTACTTTTCTTTTTCTTTTTTTTTTACATTCACTGATTTTGCTTTTAATATAATGAAAAGGAAATCATTAGTGTCTTCTCACAAGGTTTGAACTTTGAACACAATTTTTTACAAATTAATGGAAGTAACATTGTTCACAAACATATTGTATGGATATTGTTAATTAAGCAGAACAGATTCAACAGCTGTATCAACAAGATTTACACAGGATACTAGAAACAAAAATAGATCAATTATTTTTATTTTGAGGTCATATTTCATGTATCATTTGATTAATTAAACCACTAATTCTTGATCAACAATATCAAATGAACTTTACCTTCTAAAGGTTTTGATTTATTATAATGTAAAGGCAATCATTAGTGTCTGCTGAGACTTTACTCACAGAGTTAGAACCAATTTCTTTCAAATTAATGGAAGTAACATTGTTCACAAACATATTGTATGGATATTGTTAATTAAGCAGAACAGATTCAACAGCTGTATCAACAAGATTTACACAGGATACTAGAAACAAAAATAGATCAATTATTTTTATTCCGAGGTCATATTTCATGTATCATTTGATTAATTAAACCACTAATTCTTGATCAACAATTTCCAATGAACTTTACCTTCTAAAGGTTTTGATTTATTATAATGTAAAGGCAATCATTAGTGTCTGCTGAGACTTTACTCACAGAGTTAGAACGCAATTTCTTTCAAATTAGTGGAAATAACATTGTTCACAAACATATTGTATGGATATTGTTAAGCAGAACAGATTCAATCGCTGTATCAACAAGATTGCCACAGGATGCTGGAAACAAAAAATGATCAATTATTTTATTTTGAAGTCATATTTCATGTATCATTAGATTAATTAAACCACCTGTGCTTGAACAATTAACGATAAAATTGACAGTCTGCTTAAGGCGCATTTTGTATGTTTAGTTATTCTTATACTGTAGACATGATTCAAAATTATTCTGATGTTTTTAATATTGCAATAAAATGTCAATGGGATTTCGCAATTATTAGTATTGAAAGAATAAAAGCTCTTATATTAAGTTTGATGGTGTTTGTTTATTTTCAGCATTTCCTGAAATCAGAATAATAAATCTCACCCTTTTGTTCATTGTACATCAATTACAAATACACACAATATTTTTTTTTGAATTTTCAGTATACAAAATTCAGTATCAAATCTGCAAGAATTAATTTTGGTGTCTGTGCTTCCATTTTATGAACATGGTGAATGTCATGTATATTATTTTTTCAGGAAAAAGATTTAATTCACAAACTTTTCAAAGTCATAGTACCAAGATATGAGAACCAGAGGTATAGCTATACAAAGTTATACATGTTACCCAAGGAGCTACCAGGTTATGGCAAAGATATGGGAGTTCTTGAACTAAAAGGTACATTTGTAATTAGTAACAGACAGTCTGTATGTTACCATACGGGGCACACTGACTGATATTTGTCATCAGCTCATTAGTCATTGCTTTGCAGGGACCAACTCAGCCATCTTAAAATGGTGTCTGTGTTTTTCCAACCCAGGATAAAGGGTGGTTCCAACCATATGTCCCAATTCAAAAGCATTTATCTTAAAAAAAAAGTGTTTTTCATCTTGCCAAGAATACCCCCACCCCTTGATCCACCACTGCTTTGGTACTGACAAGATTTATAACATACTTTTTATTATTTTATGTTTTCTGGTCTGTGCTTCCGTTCGTTTGTTTCGCTTAACTCTCCATCTTTGCCACTTCTGTTAAAATGTTTTGGTCAATGTAGTTTTTGATGGAGTCCAATCAACTTGAAACTTAGTATAGCATACATGTTCCCTATGATATGATCTTTCAAATTTTAATGTTAAATTTAGAGTTTTTAGCCCAATTTCACGGTCCACTGAACATAGTTAATGATAGTGCGAGAGGGGCATCCATGTACTATGGACACATTCTTGTTTTAATGAGTGCTGAGAAACTAAGGTTTAAACACCCTCAGGCATTCTAACCTTAGATGATCCTTGCAATTCTTTTACAAAAAATGTAGTCATATACAATGATCATCAGGGTTTCCGCTGGCGGTCGCCATTTTCGCAATTTGCGAAAAAATAATAATTGTGGCGATAAAAATTCGTCATTTGCTAAAGAATTTGGCGAAAGAAATATATAGAACGATTTATTTTCCACCATCTTGTTTATTTACTTTTTTTTGAGTTTCCCGATCAAACAATACTAGGAATTCACCTTGACCTCATTAAGATTTGGACAGAAAATCAATAATCAGCTGATTGCAACTTATAGCTATCGACAACAATGGACTAATTAATAAAGGTGTTGATTGAATTGTTCGACAAAATGATATGGTTAAATGGCTTCCGATAAATGTCACATACAGAATTTAATAACCACTTTGCGACGCAACGTGTTTTCGTGTTTGAAGCAAACTTTTGACGTCCCTCTCCTTATAAAGATAGTTTAGAAAAGAAAGCTGTTGTTGTGACGAAAAATGTTCAAAAGCCAGAAAAATCTCTGATTTCAAAACTTTAATCATCCTTTGACTTTAATATAGTTAATTGATATGGGAGACTTCTTTAAAGCGTTTGAGTGACACGCGTGTTTCAAGCATAGTTTTACGTCTCAACTTTTTCATTTACGAAATCTATCCAAATGGTTGGGTACAACCCCTCGAATGAGAGTAACCCTTCAGTGTTATGACTACACTGAAATGAGGGATCAATTTCATGTGTTAAAGGCTTTTGTTTTGTTGTAAAAACCACTTCTAAATACAAAAGGGCACATCAGTCATGTCAGTATTTTTCTTTACAATAATCTTTCCTTACAAACTATACTGGTATTATATGACCAAAAAAGTAAATTTTAAACGAAAAATATAGTTATATGTTATTTGGCGAAAAAAATAATAAAGTGGCGAAAAATATATTGTTTTGGCGAAAGAGGTGGCGAAAGAGATAATTGACCCAGGGGAAACCCTGATGATCATGTAGCCCCTCATGTATTGAGTTATTTACACATTCTGGGATTTCAAATTCTGGAGTGTCAGCATCATGTGGAAGTAAAATTCAGAATAGCACTTCTGTTGCACAAAATTTGTTGTATTCATTTTGATCACATTATAAGGATAAACTAAATACCAAAAAAAATAAAAAATTGACAGAAAATTATATTTTCAACCATTATAAACACCTGACACCTCTTGTAAAGTTGCACAATTCAAGACAATCAACACCAAACAACACCAAACAACATATGGTCAAAGTAGCTTAATTTTGGACATTTTCAAATGTAGCGGGATATAATCAGTTATTAATCTTTTATCTTGAGATGGTCATGAGTTTGACTGCCCCTCTGGTATCTTTCGACCCTCTTTCATACCAGTATGAATTTATTTTTTACTTCTGACTCCTTTGAAAAGGCATCTTTTTAATTAAAAAAATGTTATCTATAAATATGAATTATTCCCTTTAAGGTGGTACCCAACACTTTCACTAAAATTGATTTGGCTCGTTTAATTTTCATAAAATTTTGTTAAAGTATTTACTTTGACCCTTTAACAAAAATATTGAAAAAATCAAAAATTTTGAACCAACCGTTTTGTCAGAAAAATTACACTGGTTATATAGCAGTTTGACAAACACTAATTTTGATAATTGAGAAGCTTTATGTTCTCTTAACAAGACAACGTTATTAAAACGTTTAGCTGATTTTACAGAGTTCATTTTACACCTGACACTTCTTGTAAAGGGGATGCACAGTTCAAGACAAACAACACTAAACAACACTAAACAACATATGGTCACAGTAGCTTAATTTTAGATAAATTTCAAATGTAGCGGGATATAACCAGTTATTAATCTTTTTTCTTGAGATGGTTATGAGTTTGACTGCCCCTCTGGTATCTTTCGACCCTCTTTCATACCAGTATGAATTTATTTTTTACTTCTGACTCCTTTGAAAAGGCATCTTTTTAATTAAAAAAATGCTATCTATAAATATGAGTTATTTCCCTGTAACATAATAATAATACTTTATTCAGAAGCAATACAGCTTATAGAATATACAATTTTACAATATTTTTGAATGCATCAGTGAAATATAAATACAATAATTATACACAATACATGCATGGCGGAGAATGAAAATAAATTCATATGATCAATAAATAATACAACTACATATTACGATTTTTTTCAATATTAAACAAAAATTTACCTAAATTATTAAGTTCTTTCACAATTGTCTTTTAAATAATTAAGACATTGATAACAAAAGAAAAGATTAAAAAAGAAAAGATCAAAAAGGAAAGATAAAAATAGAAAAGATAAAAATAGAAAAGATAAAAATAGAAAAGATAAAAAAATTAACTTATTTTAGTTCATATGGCTGATGCACATGAAAGCAATTGTCATTACTCAACATCCTTTGTCTTTCCATTGTCATTTGAAATTTTGAGAACCACAGCATAGAGTTAAAACTGAACTTTGCAAACAAGATTTTTTTAAGGTGTTGATACTTTTATCCATTGATAATTCTTATTAAATATGGCAACCTTGGTCTATTCTCGTTTCTGATTAGGTGAACTTTGGAAAGGTTCTTGTCAAGAACACATGAATCAGTTAGAATCAGACTTAACAGATATTTAATTAGAAGTATTTTTAATAAGTTTGTTTTTTTGGGTGCTGATTAGATATTCAAAATGATTGCCAGTGGAAGTTGAAATTTATACTTAATAAAGAGTGGGAGTCAAAAGGTTAAATTCAAACTAAATTGAGAATTTTGATTTTATTTAAAAAAAACAGATTTAGACAATGTGAAATGCAATTAAGCAATATATAAAAATAATGAGATGTGATATGATTGTCAATGAGACAACTATCCATCAAAGGTTAAAATAAAACATGTGTTTTCACTAACCCTATTACCCTAATTTTGTTTGCCTACCATAACACTTTATGCCATTTTGGAACAAGCACTGTTTAAAGTCAGACTGATTCAATTGTAGTCACCAACTAAAAAATGTTTATAAAATAAAATATTGCCAAACTACCTACCATATTTTTTTTACAGCACTTTATTTTTTTGGCCTAAGTTACACAAAACATAAAAATAAGGAGAACTTACTGGAAAGATTCACAATGAGATAGATACCAATGAACTTAATAAGACAAATAATACACCTGTTGTCAATAAAAATTAAATATATTTTATTTTTTACTATGGGACACCTTTTACTAGCATCTGTTTGTATTTAATTTTTAGCTCACCTGGCCTAAAAGGCCATGTGAGCTTTTCTCATCACTTGGCGTCCGTTGTTGTCGTCGTCGTCGTTAACAGTTTTTCAAACATCTTCTCCTCTGAAACTACTGAATGGATTTGGATGAAACTTATCATGATTGTTCCTTACATTATCCTGCACAAAGTGTGTGTTTCGATTTTTGATCTGTCAAAAAACATGGCCTCTGTTACTTAAAATAGAACATAGGGGTCAAATGCAGTTTTTGGCTTATATCTCAAAAGCGAAGGCATTTAGAGCAATCGGACATGGGGTGAAAATGTTCATTAGGTGAAGATCTATCAGCCCTGAAATTTTCAGATGAATCAAACAAACCACTGTTTGGTTGCTGCCACTTAATTGATAATTTTAAGGAAATTTTGCAGTTTTTGGTCATTATCTTGAATATTATTATAGATAAAGATGAACTGTAAACAGTAAAAATGATCAGCAAGGTAAGATCTACAAATAAGTTAATATGACCAAAATTGTCAATTGACCCCTTAAGGGGTTATTGTCCTTTAATGACAATTTTTCACAATTTGTTCATCATATTTGCTAACTTTAAAAAATCTTCTCCTCTGAAACTACTGAATTGATTTGGATGAAACTTAGCATGATTGTTCCTTAGATTATCCTGCACAAAGTGTGTGCTTTGATTTTTGATCCGTCAAAAAACATGGCCGCCGTTACTTAAAATAGAATATAGGGGTCAAATGCAGTTTTTGGCTTATATCTCAAAAACGAAAGCATTTAGAGCAAATCTGACATGGAGTGAACATGTTCATTAGGTGAAGATCTATCAGCCCTGAAATTTTCAGATAAATCAAACAAACCACTGTTTGGTTGCTGCCACTTCATTGATAATTTTAAGGAAATTTTGCAGTTTTTGGTCATCATCTTGAATATTATTATAGATAAAGATGAACTGTAAACAGCAAAAATGATCAGCAAAGTAAGATCTACAAATAAGTTAATATGACCAAAATTGTCAATTGACTCCTTAAGGGGTTATTGTCCTTTAATGACAATTTTTCACAATTTGTTCATCATATTTGCTAACTTTAAAAAATCTTCTCCTCTGATGAAACTACTGAATTGATTTGGATGAAACTTAGCATGATTGTTCCTTAGATTATCCTGCACAAAGTGTGTGCTTTGATTTTTGATCCGTCTAAAAACATGGCCGCCGTTACTTAAAGTAGAACATAGGGGTCAAATGCAGTTTTTGGCTTATATCTCTAAAACAAAAGGATTTAGAGCAAATCTGACATGTGGTCAAAATGTTCATTAGGTCAAGATCTAACAGCCCTGACATTTTCAGACGAATCAAACAAACCATTGTTGGGTTGCTGCCACTTTATTGATAATTTTAAGGAAATTTTGCAGTTTTTGGTCATTATCTTGAATATTATTATAGATAAAGATAAACTGTAAAATTGTCAATTGACCCCTTAAGGAGTTATAAGGGGTTATTGCCCTTTAAAGACTTTTTTTCACAATTTGTTCATCATGTTGACTTACTTAAAAAAATCTTCTCCTTTGAAACTGCTGTATCAATTTCAGCCAAACTTAGGCTAAATGAGTTTCAGAGTATCTAGTATAAATTTTATATTTCATTTCCTTGTATGTCAAGAAACATAGCTCCTATGGCTAAAATAGAACATAGAAGAAAATGTTTTTTTTGCTTTTGAAAAAAATAGGACAATTCAAAGAACATTTAAATAAATTGAAAAGCCAAAATAATCATTGATGAGAGATTTAACCAAAAAAATTAAGGTGAGCGATTCAGGCTCTTGAGAGCCTCTTGTTTTAATTCATATATTTTCAGTTTGATTTACAAATATATTTTATTCTCTTTCAGATAACCCATGGCCACAGGTTGTTCCAAAGCAAAGAGAGACAAAATATTTCCTCACAAATATGTTAGTTGATGAACTACGGAAGGAACATCACAGAACAAAAAGATCACCATTTGTAAACAAAATATTAGAGACCTCAGCCGATAATATAGACATTGATTCAATACAAAATCAGTACATACTAGACAATCTTGTAGACAATGATGAAGGAAAGACAAAAAATGATCAATCGCATGAAAATAAAAATGACTGATAGTGTTTATTTAATACCTCTTCCTATCTTTGATTGGTCAGATAATTTTCTATGAAACATCTAATTACCTGACACAAACTTGAAATTACAAGTGATCTAAAAAAAATCACATACCACATGCAGGACTTGAAGATATTTACATGTACAGTGAAACCTGGCTAAACCGAATTCTGCATAAAAACCTGTATAAACCAAACATGTTCTTTTAAAAGCACCTTCATATCAAATTGTATTTGTGCAAAACCTGATAAAACCAAATATCGTCCAAAACGGAGCAAAATCTAAAGTTCAGAAGAGGTTTGGTTTAAACAAGTTTCACTGTATACAAAGAGGCTTTAACTATTAAAGAAAACACAGGGTTTTAGCTCACTTGGCCCTCTAGGCAATGTCAGTTATTACCATCGTTTGAGGTCAATAATCTTATAGGTTTGATGGCAGGGGAATTTTAACAAAATACCAGTTTACATTATAGTTATTTCCTTTCAAAAATGAGAAATGACTGGTTTTTAAAATACAGACTCTTGTCTGCATTTCTTGTTCCAGATACCTTATGTTACAAAGTTTCTGTCTGTCATATATGCAAATGCTCTTCTCCTCATTTTCCTGGTTAGCAACTGCTTGTAAAATGTTTGAGTTTTTTGTCATGTGAATTTCTCAGTTAAAAACCTTTTCATTTGACAACGTTTGCTTTACACATCTTTTTAACCTTTTACATAACACGTACAACTCGTTTTGTCGTTGCTGCAAACCAGCTATACTGGTAATGGGTTCATGACTTCTGAATTTGACAGTGTCCATGAAAAATAAACTCCACATGATTTTTAACTCCCATAACAATTACCAAAAATAGCAAGAAAACTACATGGGGACCTAAGTGATAGCTATTGGTCGTTCTCGACTAAGGAAAGGGAGGGTGCATGAGGGCTTGGCCTTTGAAGGGTTACAAACGGATATTATTTAAAATATATAAACTTCTATATAGTATTTATGTAAATATAATTTAAATAAGCAATGAATTAGCCTGTTCACCTATCCTTATGTGGAGGGATGAAAAAGTTTCGATCATGCTAAACTGTACTGTGTGGATATGGTTTATGATGGTGAAAGTTCCTCCATCATGCAATTTTCATCCATGGAGATCCCTGAGTTATGAGTAATAGGATTACCATATTTGGTATATGGGTGGGTTCCTTGCAACATATACATGTCCATGGGACAGAGTTCACATGTCCTTGATCTCATTTCAAATACTATAAGCAGTTGGTCAACTATATGTTGTGTATGGAAAGACTGTAATGTGTACAGTCTGCCAGTTATCATCTAACCTTGACCTCAATTTCATGGTTCATTGGTTAATGTGAAGTTTTAATGTTTTGGTATATGGAAAAGTTGTAAGGTTTAGATGTCTGTCTGGTGGTTTCATCTGAACTCAACCTCATTTTCATGTTTTTGTCTGTTTTTTATTCCCCTACCGACTTCAGTTTTCCACTTTTTTATGTCCCATTTATGGGCATTATGTTTTCTAGTCTCTGCATATGTCCCTTTAGTTCATCTCTCAGTTCGTTATTGCGTCCATCTGTCCCGCTTCAAGTTAAAGATTTTGGTTGAGGTAGTTCTTGATGAAGTTGAAGTCCAATCTACTTTAAAATTAGTACACATGTTCCCTATGTTATGATCTTTCTAATTTTAATGCCAAATTAGAGATTTTCTCACATTTTTAGCTCACCTGGCCCGAAGGGCCAAGTGAGCTTATGCCATCACTTGGCGTCCGTCGTCGTCTGTTGTCGTAAACTATTTCAAGAATCTTCTCCTCTGAATCTACTGGGCCAAATACTTCCAAACTTTAACTAAATGTTCCTTAGGGTATCTAGTTTATAAATTGTATCCGAAGTTTTTATCTATCAACAAACATGGTCGCCATTGCTAAAAATAGAACATAGGGGTCAAATGCAGTTTTTGGCTTATAACTCAAAAACCAAAGCATTTAGAGCAAATCTGACAAGGGGTAAAATTGTTTATCAGGTCAAGATCTATCTGCCCTGAAATTTTCAGATGAATCAGACAACCCGTTGTTGGGTTGCTGCCCCTGAATTGATAATTTTAAGGAAATTTTGCTGTTTTTGGTTATTATCTTGAATATTATTATAGATAGAGATAAACTGTAAACAGCAATAATGTTCAGCAAAGTAAGATCTACAAATAAGTCAACACGACCGAAATGGTCAGTTGACCCCTTTAGGAGTTATTGCCCTTTATAGTCAATTTTTAACAATTTTTCGTAAATCTTAGTAATCTTTTACAAAAATCTTCTCCTCTGAAACTACTGGGCCAAATACTTCCAAACTTTAACTGAATGTTCCTTAGGGTATATAGTTTATAAATTGTATCTGAAGTTTTGATCTATCAACAAACATGGTCGCCATTGCTAAAAATAGAACATAGGGGTCAAAGGCAGTTTTTGGCTTACAACTCAAAAACCAAAGCATTTAGAGCAAATCTGACAATGGGTAAAATTGTTTATCAGGTCAAGATCTATCTGCCCTGAAATTTTCAGATGAATCAGACAACCCGTTGTTGGGTTGCTGCCCCTGAATTGATAATTTTAAGGAAATTTTGCTGTTTTTGGTTATTATCTTGAGTTTAATTATAGATAGAGATAAACTGTAAACAGCAATAATGTTCAGCAAAGTAAGATCTACAAATAAGTCAACACGACCGAAATGGTCAATTGACCCCTTAAGGAGTTATTGCCCTTTAAAGACTTTTTTCACAATTTGTTCATCATGTTGACTTACTTTAAAAAATCTTCTCCTTTGAAACTGCTTTATCAATTTCAGCCAAACTTAGGCTAAATGAGTTTCAGAGTATCTAGTATAAATTTTATATTTTATTTCCTTGTATGTCAAGAAACATAGCTCCTATGGCTAAAATAGAACATAGGAGAATTTTTTTTTTTTTTTTTGCTTTGAAGAAAATAGGACGATTCAAAGAACATTTAGATAAATTGAAAAGCCAAAATAATCATTGATGAGAGATTTAACCAAAAGAATTAAGGTGAGCGATTCAGGCTCTTGAGAGCCTCTTGTTACCGTCCATTGAACATAGAAAATAATAGTGCAGATGGGGCAGTCGTGTACTTAGGACACTTTCTTATTTCTTCATGCTTGAAGATAGATTTTATATTTAGTATATTAAATTATCATGACAAGTAACAGATCGAGTTAAAATTTTGTTCTGGTCGAATGATTTTGTGCAGAGTTTTGTCTTATGACTTCACTCAAATAATCTGTTTTCTTCAGTTTATTTTGTCATGCTTAAAGATATTGGCCTTATATTTGTTAAAAAGTTTACAACATTTACAAGTTAGAGATCAATTTCAAATTTTGTTCCAATACAATGAATTTTTAATTGGCACCGACTTTCAACCTAATATCAATGGTCAGTAAAGCAGGCGAGACATTTCACCATGTGAAAGCAAGGCCGTAGCTACCATTGAGGCAAGTGAGGCAATTGCCTCACTAAAATTTCGACACTGATTTTTTTTTTTATACATATATATAAATATAATAGTCATTTGTTGTTCTGTCTCAACCTTAATTTCTATAACTTGTCATTATTAGTTTTAAACTATTCTTCCTGGATATAACTAAGCATCTCAACGGGCGATGTTTCTCGATTACATTAACCTATAGTAACGATAATCATCATGGATCTTGAGTTAAAAACAGGCTCTTGCAGAAAAAGGAAAAGCGACACTGAAGGTAAAGAAGGAACAATATCTAGTAAACTAATTTTTTTTTGACAGAGTCTGAGTATAGCATATAACTTCATTAGAACAATCAAAAAACGATAAGTAGACTGACAAATACAGTACTGGTCTTCGGAAGGGGGCAGTCCTGTCTGCGTATTCATTTCTCCGAGTCCGTTTCACCAACTTTTGACAAATCAAGTACTGGGCATCTCAAAGGGGGGGGGGGGGGGGGGGGGGGGGGGGCAGTCCTGTCTGCGTATTCATTTCACGAACTTTAAACTTTCTCTTTACAGATAAATGAAATATAAATAATACGAAACATGAATGCATGGATTTGTTTTTATCCATGTTTCTTTAACCTTAAAAATTGAAAGAATATCCCATATTCCAATTTGATATTATTGAGGAATGGTAGAACCTTTAACACAGGATTTTGTCTTTACTTATTCGGGACTACGGAATTTCGTTTCTTTATATTCGGGGTTTCGGAATCAGACACCCCCAAACCCTAACCCCTAAATTTATAGATTCTGGAACTAAAATACCACCAACTATTTTCAGAAATAATTTGAAATACGGAACTACATGTACAAACGTCAAAAAATCCATTCCAATTCTCCTGTACCCATATATACTTACTCTATAGATAGAATCATATACATGTATCTTATCTCATTCTATCCCTAGTTTGTCTACTCTTTGTCAGCATAAAAGCGATTTTAATATTTTGTAACTGCGACTGTATGATGGTGCTTACTGGAAAGCTTATTTCCCATTTGCAAACAAAACTGTTAATACCGATGCTGCTACCAGATTGCTGATGGAGAAGGAATTGGAAGAAGACATTGATCATTGTGTTGATGATGATGTGCTACCTTTAGAAACACAGACTGCCCTGAAACAACTGAAAACTTGGAAAAGAGCATGCATGAGTGGCGAGAGATTGTGCGGTCTTGCCATGCTCCATGTTCATCGCGATAAAGACATCAGCAGACCAAAGTATGTTTCTGAAACGATTTGACTGAACCGGCCATAGAAAACTTTGCAGGGGCGTAGCTAGAAAGAAACAATGTGCAAGCAAATTCTGCCGAGCGGAGCGAGACGAAAAAATTTTGGGACCTTTTTATGCAGAAAAATGTTTTCTTTTCCGGTTTTCGGTCATAGGACGGTTAAAAGAGGAGCTATATGTAGATGTCAAACTATTAATAAATCTTCTGAATAGAGTAATACATAAACAACAAAATCGAGAACGGAAATGGGGAATGTGCCAAAGAGACAACAACCCGACCACAGAGCAGACAACAGCAGAAGGTCACCAACAGGTCTTCAATTCAACGAGAAATTCCCGCACCCGGAGGTGTCCTTCAGCTGGCCCCTAAACAAATATATACTAGTTCAGTGATAATGAACGCCATACTGAACTCCAAATTGTACACAAGAAACTAAAAGTTAAAATAATACAAGACTAACAAAGGCCAGAGTCTCCTGACTTGGGACAGGCGCAAAAATGCGGCGGGGTTAAACATGTTTGTGAGATCTCAACCCTCCCCTATACCTCTAGCCAATGCAGAAAGTAAACGCATAACAATACGCACATTAAAATTCACATATTTTTGATACAGAATTTACTCAAAATTGTCCAAAATCTGCTCTTCGGGTCTAGGCAGAAACAAACTTCTCTATTACTTTAATTGTCAATATTCACACTGAAATGCCGATGAATATGCAGTAATGCTAGTAACTGTCGTCGTTCATTGTTGATCGTACATTTGTTTTCAACATACGCAAAAAATAATGAGACTTTCCAATACTGTTTTGGCGTGTTTGCAGGGTGATTGGCTCTGGTAGTCTGTCAACCACATCGCCTCGGCATATTTTCAACGATCTCGAAGGGTTCTGATAATTCTAATGCCGATTGGTACATCTCATTCCAAATTGATGAACCGTAAACTGTAAAATGTGCTCCAAAAACTACATAGACTGAGTATTACAAATTCAAATCATAATCTCCAATAACACTTTTATTTTGAAACCAAATGCCGTTATTTAATGATATTTCATCAATTTAAAAAGTGACAACATCGGTGTTTCCTTTAAAAGAGGGACGAAAGATACCAAAGGGACAGTCAAACTCATAAATCTAAAACAAACTGACAACGCCATGGCTAAAAATAAAAAAGACAAACAGAAAAACAATAGTACACACGACACAACATAGAAAACTAAAGAATAAACAACACGAACCCCACCAAAAACTAGGGGTGATCTCAGGTGCTCCGGAAGGGTAAGCAGATCCTGCTCCACATGTGGCACCCGTCGTGTTGCTTAAGTGATTACAAATCCGGTAAATAGTCTAATTCGGTAGGTCATATTCATGAAAGGGAAGGGGATTGTAGTTACGACGTAAGGAACATATCCGATATCATTTGTGAAACGGTTATTCCATAACGGTCAACCAACTCGTGATGGCGTCCGTAAAATTTACGAAGGGATGATTTCAACTTCACCATTTGGAACTCTTGGTTTAATAGCTTCCTTGTGAGCAGCAAACCTCTATCAAGAAAATCATGATAGGAAATGCAAGCACGGGAATATCGTATCAATTGGGAGATATATACCCCGTATGCAGGTGCTGCTGGAATGTTGCTACTTAGAAATGGAAAGTTCACAATTGGAAAGCTGAAATCATCTCTTTTGTCGTAAAGTTTTGTTTTCAACCGACCCTCATTGTCAATTTCTAGATGTAAGTCATGATATGAAGCCGACTTAACTGTATCTGTAGTATCCTTTATCTCTAGTTCGATTGGATAGATGCGTTCCACATAGTCACCAAATTTTGAATTGTTTAGTGAAAGAACATCATCTATATAGCGGAAAGTAGAGTCAAAGGATATTGCTAACTTCTTATCTTTCTTCCTAAGAAGTTCCTGCATGAAGTCAGCCTCATAATAATAAAGAAACAAGTCGGCGTGTAGAGGGGCACAGTTTGTTCCCATTGGAATGCTGACCGTCTGTTGAAAAACACGTCCTCCGAACGTAACAAATATGTTGTCAATCAAGAAATCAAGCATCTTGATAATATCAGTTTCAGAGAATTTTTTGTTTGAATCAGAGTGATTCTTTACAAAGTAGGATTTATCCCTCCCTAAGACAAGATACTTTTAACATTCAATCTATAAATTTTTATCTTGCCATTTTATTTTTTTTTTTGCATGCCGAATCGATGTGCACGCAACTGCGTGTTAGCGTATAGGGAGCTACGCGCCTGCTTTGGAAAACTCTACTGAATCGATGTTTGTTCTATGTTCTGGCAGCAGACTCAAATCAGTGATATTTGGATGATTATCTTACATATAAATTTAAATAAAGTTGTTAAAAATTTGGTGTTAGTAAAAGCAAGGATTTGTATAGTAAACTACATACAAATCCTTGGTAAAAGTCTAAAAAAATGAAAAATTTATATAAAAAGTGTCCAAATTCAAAACATTATCAAACTCTCTAAAAATGCCTAGAATGCAGGATTTTGCACCATTCATTACATACCCTCCAAAAAAAAATTCGCTTCGCTTCGCTTGGCTCAATTATTTTGCCTCACTAAAATAAGATGCCTAGCTACGGCCTTGGAAAGCATTGAAAGGTGTTAAAGCATTGGTAACTTATTTTTTTCAGAAAATGTTATGATATCCTTTTTCATTGGTTTTTATTGTCGAGCCTGCAACTTTTGTTGCAGAAAGCTCGACATAGAGAAAGTGATCTTACGGCGGCAGCCTTAGCTTACTTTTTAAAAGCTTTGTATTTTAGAAGGTGGAAGACCTGGATGCTTCATACTTTGTATATAGATGACTCATGTTACGAAGTTTCCGTCAGTCACCTGTCAAATGTCCTTGACCTCATTTTCATGGTTCAGTGACCACTTGAAAAAAAAGTTCAGATTTTTTGTAATGTTGAATTCTCTCTTATTATAAGTACTAGGATATTTATATTTGGTATGTGCATACGGTGCAAGGTCTTCATGCCTGTCAGACAGTTTTCACTTGACCTCGACCTCATTTCATGGATCAGTGAACAAGGTTAAGTTTTGGTGGTCAAGTCCATATCTCAGATACTATAAGCAATAGGGCCAGTATATTCGGTGTATGGAAGGACTAAGGTGTACATGTTCAACTGGCAGATGTCATCTGACCTTGACCTCATTTTCATGGTTCAGTGGTTATAGTTAAGTTTTTGTGTTTTGGTCTTTTTATGCCCCACCTACGATAGTAGAGGGGCATTATGTTTTCTGGTCTGTGCGTCCGTTCGTCCGTCCGTTCGTTCGTTCGTCCGTCCGTTCGTTCGTTCGTCCGTCTGTCCCGCTTCAGGTTAAAGTTTTTGGTCAAGGTAGTTTTTGATGAAGCTGAAGTCCAATCAACTTGAAACTTAGTACACATGTTCCTTATGATATGATCTTTCTAATTTTAAAGCCAAATTAAACTTTTGACCCCAATTTCACGGTCCACTGAACATAGAAAATGAAAGTGTGAGTTTCAGGTTAAAGTTTTTGGTCAAGGTAGTTTTTGATGAAGCTGAAGTCCAATCAACTTGAAACTTAGTACACATGTTCCCTATGATCTGATCTTTCTAATTTTAATGCCTAATTATATTTTTTACCAATTTTCACGGTCCATTGAACATTGAAAATGATAGTGCGAGTGGGGCATCCGTGTACTTTGGACACATTCTTGGTTTCTCATACTTTATGCAATAGATCTACTTTATTTATTGTATGAAATTATTGTAAGGTGTACATGTCTAGTGGGCAGATGTCATCTGACCTTGACCTCATTTTCATGGTTGAATGGTAAAAGTTATGTTTTGGAGTTTTGGACTATTTATCTAATACTATATGTCAACTTTATTTGGTGTATGGAAATATTTTATGGTCTATGTCAGTCGCACAGGTTTTATTTGACCTCGACCTCATTTTCACGGTTCATTGCTCAGTGTAAGTTTTTGTGTTTTGGTCTATTTTTCTTAAACTATAAGTAATAGGTCAACTATATTTGTTGTATGGAAGCATTGTTAGCTGTACATGTCTGCTTGGCATGGTTCATCTGACCTTGACCTCATTTTCATGGTTCATTGGTCTTTGTTTAGTTACCTTGGTTAATGTTAAGTTTATGTGACAGTTTTTAATAAAGCTTTATACTTAGGACTCAACATAATATCAATGATAAGTAAATAAGGCGGGACATTTCAGTGTGTGCACTCTTGTTTTATCTTGGTACTGTGTTTACAATCATTGCTGCCAGTCATGGTTAATTAAATGTTTTTGTGTTTAGTTTTCATGCATCATTTTTCACGATTGGTACATATTTTTTTATCACAAGGGGTGTCTTTTTCTGTACAACCAAATAACTCAATGAATGATTTTTTTTTCAAGAAGAAATTTAAAAACCTTTATACAGTTGATTTCAAGGCCAAGGTAATTTCTTTGGTTAGCTTGCGTGCTAGCTGAACTGTGAAGTCATTATTAAGTAAGGTATACTACCCTGATTTTGAAGTAGTCTATATATAACTAGTCCTACAGGCAGATGGATTGGTTATCTGTCGGACTACTCTACCCTTAAAAGAGGGTAGTTATGCCTACACACTCAATGAAATTGGCTGTAAAGCTAAATGTTATGCTAACTTTACAAATATTGTATAAAGAGATATAAGAAGCAAATGAGACAACTCTCCCTCTGAGCCACAATTTATAAAAGTAAACCATTATGGGTCAAATTAATGACCTTCAACACAACCTTGGCTCACATCGTACATCTAGCTATAAAGGGCCCAAAAAATGACTAGTGTCAAACCAGTGAAAAAGAAAAACTAACGGTCTAACCTATATAAAAACAAGAAACACTTGTTAACTACATCAACAGTCAGTGAACATCAGTTTCAGACTTTTGACAGGTGTCAACGTTTTTATAGGCACCAACCTTGACCAACTTGAAACAATAGTGCTGAGGTCCAAAATTGGGTTATGAAAATTAAAACGTCACAATGTTGCTATGGTGGGCAGCATTATAAATAGCAACTGAAAGAGAAAATAAGAATATATGGAAGTAAACTATTAAAATAAATAAACACTGTGAAGTTTTAATTTTCTCAACCCAATTTTGTACCTCAGTATGAGTTTATGTATGGTTTTCTATCTTGGTATATAGCCACCAAAACCTGTCCATCTCAATGAACTTCTGGAACATTCCTTGAAGAGTTGTTGTTACAGGACGTTCTACATTATATGTTTTTATTGTAACAACTTTAAATACCTGTGGTATCCACTTTATGGAACCTACTGACAGAAGATTAACAAAGCATTGATTGACTTGTATTTAATTTATTTGGTGAATGCCAATGCCAATACAACTGCATACCAAATATGATTGACCAACCACTTGTGGTTCACCATAAACAAAACCTGATCACAAACTAATACTTTGTTGATGCTGCCACTTGGGAAACAGCATACCTATGTCTCACTTTTGGACTCCGTAAAGGCGAGAGTAAAAACCTTTAGACACAGTTTTAACCTATTAAAATGTTGATAATGACAATGACAGAATGCTGATCACTGTCTCACTGCTGCCATATAATATAGAAGACTCTACAACAAGGCAAGTAAATACATCCATTTCTGTAATGATGTTAGGTTTGATTCAGAGGAATTAAGTTTGAAAAGTCTTATAGTTGTTAATGTTTGTGTCATTTTGGTCTTTTGTGGATAGTAGTCTCATTTGCAATAATACCAAATCTTCTTTTTTATATTTAATGAATGCAATTTGACATCTACAAGCATTCTGTGAGCATTGCATTGCAATACATAGTCCCCTACCAATTAAAAATTTATTGTATTAAAACTTGATTTATTATTTGTCATGGTAGAACTTATATAACAATTATCAAGTCAATATTTTCAAGCATGACAAAAAGTGTTGAAACTCCTCACATATCTTTTCATCAAGCTTAAATATTGTGTCCATACGTGTGCCAACTTTTCAGAGTTCAACCTCTGCGGTCGTATAAAGCTGCGCCCTGCAGAGCATCTGGTCTTATCCTGGTAAGCTAAATATTATAGAAGTACAAGTGTGCTTTGAATAAATATTTAATGTTCTATGACGATTTTCACATAATGTTTTAATCTATATATACAATTACTTTACAAAAGAAAAACATTATTTTTGTTTTAGTGTGATTTCATTTATACAAATTAGTCTGTATAACTGTAGTAGCTACTATTTAGTTCTTTAATACACATCTACATGCTGGTATATTTAACAACTATTTATAAATCTTGAATGTATTATACAACATATTGATCTATTTGGTTGATAGATTGTTGCTTACAGCATCCAGTAACTTGATTCTTTTGCTCTGAATTTATAGTGATTTCATTCAGCAAAAGGTTTTAAATCCTTCATAACAGTGTTCTCCCACTAATTTTCAAAGAGCATCAAAGAAATTAGCAAAGCACTGGCTTTCCAAAAAAAAATTAGCACCATGGCCCCTATACCATCTTTATTAAATCATCAAAGATAACACCAGGGTACCAAGGTGCTTTAAGGCCCTTGGGAGAACACTCCATGATCAGATTTGTAATTTTTGTAATACAGTAGCATAGGAAATGATGTAAGGAGACCAGTGTTTTTCTAATTGATAATACTCATTCATTTCCTAAATAAGAATATTTATATTAGCACTGTTCATACATTTTTAAAGTACAAGAAAAACTGCAAATTTACTAAATGAAGGATGCACAAAACTTGTAGAATAAATTAAAGGAAAATGTAACTAAAGTTATCCTTTCATTAAACTTATGCTATTATTTCATGATCATGAATACATTTTGAAGGTAATAATAATTTAAGAATTACATTGTTTCAATCAATTTATGAAAATAATTTCCAAATGAATCTTTACAGAAAAGAGATAACTCTTGTATAGCACTAAATATTTTGGCACCTTATGAAACGAAACTGTAACATATTTCATTTACATACATCTTTAAATAACACAATCAATGATAACATACAATGTATAATAATAAAAATATTGTATACATTACAAATAGAAATATTGTACATAATCTTTGAATGTTCTATTACAAAAAAAATCATAAACAATGACCTCTTTAAAAATTTCAAATAACATAATTATATTTATAGCATCAATGTTAAATTTAATAACGATATATTAGGTAGTCACCTTAATTCTATTTTGTAACATGATTTCTGCAACATCACCTCAATCTTTCATATTCCAATATTGAATACAAATCTTTGGATTTGCTTTCAATATTCAGGCTATAAGATCATTGCTAATTTGCATATTTCCATTAACAATTTATATGATTCATATAAATATATATTCCTGAATGCACCACATCCAACCAATATTTAAAATACATTTGTAACAATTCATAGGAGTCATATCAATATCTATTCCACAATGTATTACATCTAACCAATATTAACATCAATTCATATCAATATCTACCCAGAATGCACCACATCTAACTTATATTAACATCAATTCATATCAATATCTACCCAGAATGCACCACATCTAACCAATATTAACAACAATTCATATCAATATCTATCCCAGAATTCCATAGTTCCAACCAATATAAACAACAATTCATATCAATCTATATCCCAGAATGCATCACATCCAACCAATATTTATAACAATTCATATCAATCTCTATCCCAAAATGCATCACATCCAACCAATATTAACAACAATTCATATCAATCTCTATCCCAGAATGCATCACATCCAACCAATATTAACATTTAGATGAACCAGCTTTGACAGGTGATTCTTCAATTTTAGGTTCAACTTCCATCCCTTCTTCTTCTTCTTTCACAATTTCTTCCTCTTCTTGTTTTGGCTCTTTCAGTGCTTTCCATTCAAGACTTTTCTTTAGTTCTAAACCAATAGCCCTTCCCATTGGAGGTGGTACAGCATTTCCAACCTATTCATATATTAAGACAGCTTTATTTGAATAACACATACAATGTCTGCACAAAAATGGCACCAATGCTAACCTTTTTATGCCCTATCTATAGGCATTATGTTTTCTGGTCTGTGCCTCTGTTTGTCCAGCTGTCCATCCTTCTGTCTGTTCGTCAGTCTGTCCTGCTTCAGGTTAAAGTTTTTGGTTGAGGTGTTTTTGATGAAGTTGAAGTCCAATCAACTTGAAACTTAGTACACATGGTCCCTATGATAGGATCTTTCTAATTTTTTATATATATATATATTAAAGACAGTTTTCATTTTATTTATATATACATTGTCTTCAAAAAATGGCACCAACCTTTTTTATATATAAAGTTGAATAATACATAAATTGTTTGCAATTTGGCACCAATTAATGTTTTTCAGTAATACACATTGGAAAATTATGTGTAAATTAGGATCAATTTTATAAATAAGTATAATCACCGTGTGTGCGATTTTTTACCTTACACAGTAATGAAAATCTTTGTATTGTTCACAAAATATCAATGTGTACTTCAATCTAAACATAACTGTTGTTTTAAGAAATGATTGCCGGACAGACGGACAAACAAATGGACGCACAGACCAGAAGACATAATGCTCATAAATTGGGCATAATAAAACTTAATATCGAAGTGACAGGGATATCGATATAAAGTCAAATAGCCCTCTCTCTAGTCAGAAACACCTAAATAATATGGATTTAGGATGTTTAAATACACAATTCAGACTGCTGGTTTTTCACGTTTGCATTTTTTCACGTCTTGAAATTTTATAGCTGACTATATAGTGTGGGTTTTTTGAATGCTGTATAGTGTCCTATAGATGCATACATCCCCATCATTAAGACTCGAGTGCCAAGTTGTCTCAGTGGCAGCATTACCACATATTCCTATTATATATGGCCATGTCGCATCAAAACGTGATATCAGATATAGTAAAGCTGACAAAGATTATGTGATTACTATGGTGATCCAAAGACTAGTCTGCAGGCCCCTTACAAGTTTTGACTCATTTAAGAAGTCATAAGGTCATTTTGATATCCACAAATTGTCCAAGTCTTCTCATGGTAAAATAGCTGATAAATAATAAGCTGCATCACTTATTTTTTTTAATCAAATTCTGCTGTATAATTTACTTACCAAAAAAATATTGCAGTTTTTTCTTATTAAATAATACTTTAAATACCTGTCTATGTCTGTCTAGTATGGTTCCAAAGAATCTATATGTGTCTGGAAATCCCTGAGATCTGGCACATTCTCGTACACTTACAACTCGGTGCTGTTCTGGATGTAACACACGACCCTGAAGATTAGTATCATATTATTAGTTATAAAAGTCTCTAAAAATAATGTTGATACTTAGTAAATAACATTAACACAGCCTATGGAAACTTTGTGCTAAAAGTTAAAATGTTTTCAAAGTATTTAGCAACATCTTTTCAATTTGGAATCTTTAACCCAATTGTTGTTATTAATTTTTTATTAAATAAAAAAAAAGTATTGGCCATGTAAGCAATAATAGTCTGAAAATTTGAAAATCATATGTGGGTTGAAGATAGTCTAATCACAATGTCCTAAATAGATATAGGAAGATGTGGTGTGAGTGCCAATGAGACAACTCTCCATCCAAATAACAATTTAAAAATTAAACCATTATAGGTTAAACTAAAGGTCATTTGATTGTGATTAATTACAAAATGTATTTCCTGGCCAGTTACATGAAAGAAATATACTTAAAGAAACTTTTCACAAAAATGTATGGAATAGCATAGACAAATCTTTCAGATAATGTAAATGTAAAAGAGTTCAATATCTACTCTTTCAATTCATAATCATATAGACTAACTTATATTAAAACATTTTTGTTCAGTTTCTATTTTGTACCCACTATATATTTTTATTTCATTCCTATCTGACAGTAATTTTTTAAACATTCAATTTTTTTTATGTAAACTTCATTATTTTCAAAAATAAACATTTGTTAATCAAATTAAAGCTTTCTAATCAGATGTGAAATTAATTAGCATCACTAATTAATAATTGATAAAATTTACCAATTCTCCAATCAAATAATCAAATTTTGACCCAAGCTTAATTAACAAGCAAATAATGAGTCACAACCATGACTAAAAATGTTAGACAGAATGACACAAATCTCACTTATTCATCTTGTCAACATCATCTCTATGTCAGAACAGGAGCAAATCATTTCATAAATAAAAATATAAAAACACAATGTTCAAACTCACAGATATCAAAAGCTCAATAAGATAATTTTAACATTAAATTCAACAGCAATAATTCACAATGGACAAATATGAATCCACTTTAGCTTTGGTAGACTTTGAACAGATGGATCTTGAGGACTATTCTTCTGGATATGAATCCACACCATCCGACACAGAATCATCAACACAATCACAGAATTCACATCATGCCGAACAGGTACCAGTCAACAGGGATCCAGTGAAAATCAAAGAAAAAATGTGTTACAGAAACACTCAAGCTCTGACAGAACACTTGAAGACCATATCATCAATACCAGAACTTTGTGATGTTACATTTGAAGTTGGTACAGAAAAGGTGAAAGTTCATGGGGTCAAGGCAATTCTTGGTACAAGAAGCAGAGTACTCTATAATCTCATTTTAAAGAAGCAGAAGGAGGCTGAATTTCAGAGTAACGTTGACAAAAAAGACAAGAAAAAGAAAAACGCTGTGAAATCTAATAAAGTTACAATAGTTGTGAAGAAGTATGAACCAGAGGACTTTAAAAAGATTATACAGTTCATACACAGTGGTTCTGTGGATATCAATTGTTCATGTCTAGCTGGACTTTTATGTGGTGCATCACAATTTGGTTTAGATGACCTTGAAAGAGCATGCTGGAATTTTGTAAGAAATTTGATTGAATCTGAGACTGTTTCAAAGTTGATTCCATCAGCAAAAAGATACAGCCACCATAAGGCTGGACAAAGACTTATGGAGGAGATATTGAGCTGTACACAGAAAAGTGTTGATCTATAACTTTAGGAATTAAGTATTAATTGTTATGTTTTAAACCTAGTGCTATTATGTTACTTGTTCTATAAATGACATGTAAATATGACAAAATAAATGTTAAAAATATCATATGTCAATTTTGTTTTTATATTTAAGGTTAAAGTTATCAAAATTAAATTAAAAACAAATACATCAGGATTTGTTTAAACAGATACATCAGAGTCCATACAGGAGTTATTCACTTTTCTATCCAGCTCTCAATTTCATTTAAATTCAATCAAGAGTACAAAACCAAATAAGAACTTGGGTACAGGAAAATCTAACAGACAGTCACCTTAAGCAAAATTTTCCCCTGTGCCATAGTGTTTCAATACCTTACAAAAGGCTGTCAAAATACCAGTTAAAAAAACATTATTTACATATTTTAGTCTCATTGTTTAAGCAATCTAGTCAGGTGTAAGTGAAATTACCAAAACCACTCTTTACCATTATTCTGTCATAAAAGGCAACATATTAAATGGACCAAGCACTTCCAAGTGATCATGAAGAATAATTAAAAGTTATTTTTTTTTAAATCAAAGACCATAACTACTGAATCGAAAAAATGAAAATTGTCAATATCAAACTTTTTTGTCAAGAGAAACAACATATGAAAATATGAAAAGGATTGGATCAAGCCTTCTCAACTTACCACACAGAAACCACATATAGTGCCATTTATTAATTAAGACCCATAATTTTGTAACAGAAAAGGTAAAAATGGTCTCCAACAAACTTGAACTTTTGCCAGAAGAAAACATCATATCATTTTTTGACAAACATTTGTTGCATTGATCTGAGTTATATTCACAGAGTGGCCAAATTAATGAAATGAAAATTTTTATATAGAGGCAAGTTGTCTAGTATACTAGACAAAAACTCTGAAAAAGGATAAGGTGGAAACATCTCTGTATTGGTCACTTGTTCATGAGGACAAATGCAATATCTAAATTAATTCACAAATTCAGCATAAAATATATAAAAATAAATAACCTGTTTTCCCATAGGTTCTGGATTGGTTACAGTTGTGCTGAAGAATCCATCCCATTCCAGCCTGCCATACAGCCCAGCCCAGTGATTATGTCTGTTTCCTGTGTGAGGTAAACACCAGGGGACAACAGTATTGAATTGTCTGTCCATAGGATCACACTGTTTCCCCTCAGCACAGGAACACACTCCTCTCAAGCTTCCGTTAGACGCTTTTCCATTTCTCTTGTCATGATGTGTATATTGCCTGTTAAATATCATATATGAATTAGATGCTGTTTAGGGCTATTCCAGAAAAAAATGTATGGGGGGGGGGTTGGAAGGCACATTGTATTAATAATACATGGGTGATGGGTATCAGAGCAACTTTTCACAGTAAAATGCACTATAATTCTCAATTACAATTGTCTGGGTGGCAGGTTCCGACAAAAACTGCCTTCCACCCCCCCCCCCCCCCCCCCCCCCCCAATACATTTTTTTCTGGAATAGCCCTTATATAAAATAAATGTTTATTAATTATTGTAGGTATTGTATAAAAATTCTTAATGAAAAATTAATAACATCAAATAAGAGGCCAAAACTAAGCTGAAATGTTCAAACCAACACTTGCAACTAGACATATCATACCCAGATCTATTCTATCCATACCAGCCTTTTAAATTCAGCTTTACATCATAAATATATATACATATGAAGTCAGAAGAATATCACTTCTAATGGTGAGTTTATGAAAAATGACTGTCAGCTATTCTAAGAATTTTCATTTAAAATGAAAGAATTCTTTCAATATCGATGGCATTTAAGAATATGATAGTTGATTAATTATTCTCTAAATATTCTTCTTGAACGATTTCTTAATGTTTAATGTGAATTATTGCATAGATATTCAAGACAAAGAGTAGTTCAGCAATAAATAATTAAGTCAAGGATAATGGGCAAATAACTTGTACCCCAATGGAAAAAACATACTTGAATAGAAATCAGTATGCAAGTTGGATATATATAAGGCTTTCTGCAATCCAACTTGCAACAAGCCTTATATATATTTTTCATGCAAAAACATAATAAAGTAAAGAGGACCATAGAATTTTCAAACCTCAAAAAGACTTACAATTTCTTTGACTTTGTCCCATCAGAAAGTCTGACCTCAATATTAGGAAGAGATCTCCAGTCTGATCCTGGAGCTAAAGGTATATGCTGCATCCTAGCATGAACTAATGCATTCATATCCTTACAAATATGATCTCTCAGTATTGGCTGGTGTTGTCTACCTCTAATCTGAAATTATAATATTGTAATGATATACCTTTGTATAAAATGTTACACTTGGACAGCTTAAACACTAGTTATCTGTCAGGGATAATGTGTTTATAAACCTGTACATTCAATCTTGATCAAGCCAATTTTTGGTAGGTTTAGTAGCTCATGACTACAGCATGAATTGTTTTGTTTGTATCTACCATATTCAGTAGCAAAGTCAACAATTCTTTATATAATTCATTTTTTTTTTTCAAGTATAGAAATCCTGAACACAAATGTTTATGCACTGGAAATATCCAACCATCCTATTAAAAAAACAAAACAATATTAATGAAATCCCTGTAGGAACATTTCACAATTTTGTCAGTTTACAAACAGACAAATTATAAACTTCAGAATAGCTTATAAATAATACAAAACATTTCAATACTAACCAGTTTTTGGAAATGTGACTGTGGATCTCCTTGGTAAGATATCTCTTCTGCCTTGGCACCATTCCTTATATCAGGTAAATCAGACATTGTGTCTCGAATGGTTATGGTCTTAAATGGTGCTGATACCATTCTTGTAATGTTAGACATGAACTGCAAAAAGTAAGAATACAAGTGGAAATAATGTTTTATAGTAGATACCTCAAAATTTACATGGTAAACAGTCTGGATTCTCTTTATCGTTCTTTTGAATTTTTGAAAGGTTTTTATATATCAAAACATGAATTTTACTACAAATCCAATTTTTCTAAGGGCAATATTTTTGTACAAAGTAAAGAACTAAAACCTGGTTCATCTGTACTAATTAGTGTGCATCATACTAGCTTTTATTGATAACATAAGAATGCAAAGTACTATAGCTTTATATCTTCTCCAATGTTGTTACTGGAAAAAGCTTTGAACATTCTGTCTGAGGATGGGTAATTAATGCAACTGCTTTCGTTCTGTATTTTTGAAAATATTTTCATAGAGAAAATAACTCCATATGGCTATAGCCTTAGCTTACCCTTCTCTCATCCACCTGAACAGATAACTGCATGGCTCTTGGGGAGAACACATGTTCTGGTTCTGGGTAAAATGGTAACTTTTCACCAGGTGCAGCTGCCAAAATTATAGCCCTGTAAATAAAATATTAAAATTTAATTCTTATTTAAGACTTCATTACTTGTAAGCACATCAAAATGTAATGTATAATTAGGTCATACACTGTTTCAACATAGCTGAGTGTATCAAGCATTTCTAACCATACGCTACTACATAAAAATTGGAGAAGGTTATTTTTGTTTGACTTCTGAATTTTCAAGTTGTGTTCATAAAAAGATTCCAAATGGAAATGATGCAGTTGTAGTTCCTTATCCTTTATCTCCAATGATAAGTCTTAAGATTCAACTTAAGACAGTACAAATGTTACATAAGTTACATAAGTTGTAGCCAATCTGAAAATAAGGTACACATTATCAATACTGTATAATTCTTGCATGCATTTATTATTACAATTTTGTAATTTTAGACTAAAATAAAATTTTTTTTTTTTGCAATATTGAGAAAAATCATGTTTAAATGATATAAAAGATTTCAAAATGAAAGTTTAAATTAATGCGATTGTAACCCTCTTGCATTTTTCATAATAATAAAAACATCACAATCATTTCTGAATTTTCAATACTAAAATCTTGATCATACTGGTTTATAACCTGGGATAAATCCAGAAAATTTCATCATCAAATTAAAAGGATCAAAACCTACCTCCTCCTTGTTTGGGCAACTCCATAACTGCCTGCCTGTAGCACTCCAAATGTACATTGATATCCCATTCTTATCAAACACTGTAGAGCCAATTTCAATACCATACTTCTTTTGAATGAAACAAAATTCCTCACATTTTCCAGCAAGAAAAATTTTGGTCGATAATAATCACAGTAACTCAAATACGATGAAATTAATGAATTCTGAAAAATATTTAACAAAATATTTCATTATGAAACTGAGAAAGTAATAGTATTGAATAAACTGTACTAGGAGGGAAATGAGCAGTGGTTCCCTGGGTGTATAATACTTGTCCCTTAGTTGTCCTACCATAAAAAAAATTCAGGTAAATATTGCAAAACAGACGGGAGTTTTCAGCACAGATGAATATATGCATGAAAATATTGTAAGGATCAATAAATAACTTATTATGAGATATGCTTTCAAATTAATAAAGAAGTATAGTTCCATAACTCTGAGATGAAATATCTAAAAATTGTGAAAACCAAAACAGAAGATTGTAGTAACAAGACAAAAAAAATAGTACAAAACCTTTTTAAAGATCTGTAGTATCCAGATTAACCCGGGAACTCACATCATACACATCCGCAACTCTTATTATTACGTTACGTTGCTACAGCATTATTTGTATATTGTTTTGAGACAGCCATTATTAAATTACTATCTAAAGAAGCTAGTCTTAGATGTTTCATTGGCAACGAGGATGAACAAAACTGACGATTTTGAAGAAAGGAAATAAAGAAGAATACGTTAAAAGCCGAAATCAAATCAGGAACGAATTTACCTTAATACCAAAAGACGAAAATGGACGGCGGAGACCCGCAACGGATCACAGTTGTAACGGAGACGAGAAATTTAAGAACAATTCCATTTATTCAAAGTGATGATCCATTATCTACTGGAAAACAATGGGAAGACTGGTTAGAAGGAATTGAAAGAGAATTTAGATACTTCAAGATAACACAGCCTGAGGATAAAAAGGATGCACTTTTGATTTATGGAGGAAAGGAATTAGTGAGATTGGAAAAAAGTTTAAAGAATGATATAACAGCTGGGACAGATGAGTATGATGTATTGAAAAATAAGATAAATAAATATTTTTTGCCAAAGAAGAATAAACATCATTCAAGATATATATTTTCAAAAATTAAGCCAGAGAGAGGAGAAATGATAGGTTGTTATGTATCTAGACTTAGAGAAAAAGCAAATGATTGTGAATTTGGAAACACAACAGAAGAAAGAATACTTGAACACTGTATACAAAATATTGAAAATAAAGAATTGATTAGAAAAGCCATTAGTAAAGGTTGGGACTTTGATAAATTTATTGAGGAAGCAGCACATGTAGAAGACACAAATCTTCATCTTAAAGAAATGAGGAAAGAAGAACCTAATGTTGTATATAAAGTGCAGAACACATCTGAAAGGAGATTCGAAAGGAGACAAGACAGTAACAGACCAAGAAGAACAATGGGAACAGATAATCAACGTTCACAAGATTTGTGTAACTACTGTGGATTTCGTCATGAAAGCAGAAGATGTCCAGCATATGGAAAAGATTGCAGGTCTTGTGGGAAAAAGAACCATTTTGAATCAATGTGTAGATTTAGGAACAAACAGGATAGTAAATATAATCAAAGTAAAGGAGGAATGATGCAGAATATAAACAGAAAAAATGTGAAAAAAACTGTTGAAGACAATTTCAGTGAGGATTCCGATCAGTATGAGGAAGATGATTATTTTGATGAATCTGTAAAATATGTTGCAAGGATAGGAAAAATGAAGTCAATTTGTAGAAAAGGTCACAATGAGAAAACTGTGAAGATTCATTTAGGAGATGTAGAGATGAAGGTTGAACCAGATAGCGGTGCAGATGTGAATGTTATGGATGAACATCATTTTTCAAATTTAAGGAAGTTATCTAAAAATAAACTAAAATTGGAGAAAAGTAAAACAGTACTTTGTACACTTCAAAATTCACTTCCCGTCAAAGGAGAATTTAAAACTATCGTACGGAACGAGACATGTGGAATGGAAACAAAGTTTATCGTTATTCAAGGAAGAATAAATTCACCACCATTGCTTAGTAGAGCAACACTTAAGGAATTAGGAATGATGGAAATAAGACCAGATGGGTCATTTGCAGAACCGAATGATCTTAAAGTAACAAACGAGAAAACTAACGAAGATGCTGATGTGATGCTTGTAACTGAAAATGGGAAAATAGAAATGACTCAAATATTGAACGAATTTGAAAGTATTTTTGAAGGGATTGGTAAAATAAGAGACTATAGAAATGACAGTGAATTATACGTTAAGTTCAGCATGAAACCAGGAATAGCACCAATTGCTCATAAACCAAGACAAGTTCCATATTACTTGCAAGAACCACTTAAACAATGGTTGGAAGAGGGAGTTAAATCAGATATATTCGAAGAAGTGCCATCAGGAACACCTGTGCAGTGGTGTTCTCCATTAGTTGTATTACCAAAACCCAAGTTCAGTGAAGTTGATAAGGACAAATTAGAACCGCATATGATAAGAGCATGTGTCGACATGAGGATACCAAACAAATTCATGGAAAGGAACAGGATAATCCAGAGCCCAGTTGTAGAAGATTTCATATACAAATTCCATAAATGTAAAGTATTTTCGAAGATGGATTTAAGACAAGGATATCATCAACTTATGTTGGATCCAGAATCCAGAGAAATTGCAACTTTCAGTACACCTTGGGGAAACATGAGACCAAAAAGACTAATATTTGGAGCAAAGTGCTCACAAGATTTATTTGACGAACAAATGTACAGAATATTTGGAGACATATCAAATTGTTTGAATCAAAAAGATGATATACTTATAGGGGGTGTCAACACAGAGGAACATCACAAAACACTGAGAGAAGTATTAAAAAGAGCAAAAGATTTTGGAATAACACTAAATAGAGAAAAATGTGAATTTGGAGTTAATGAGTTAGAATCTTATGGATATAAATTTACAAAGGATGGATTGAAGCCAACACATGAGAAAGTTAGAGCTGTAAAAGAAGCAAAAGCACCAGAGTCAAAAGAAGCAGTAAGAAGTTTCTTAGGAATGATTGGATATTTATCAAAGTTTATACTGAGATACACACTACTAACAGCACCACTTAGAATACTAACGCATAAAGATACACAGTTCAGATGGGGACACGAAGAGAATTCAGCATTTGAGAAGCTAAAGGACAGTATTACAAATGAAAGTACAATGGCATTTTTCAATCCGATAAGACCGATAGTGTTACGTTGTGAAGCAAGTTTAAATGAAGGACTGTCAGCAGGATTATTTCAACGAAAAGAGAAAGGATTACAACCAGTACATTTCATTAGTCAATCAATGTCAGATACAGAAAAGAGGTATAGCCAGACTGAAAAAGATGCATTATCTATTCGATGGGCAAAGAATAGATTCAGTATATATATTCTGGGAGCACCCAAATTCAAGATAATCACAGCACATAAACCATTGATACCAATGTTTAATAAGACGACAATTAAGCTACCACCACGTATTGAAAAGTGGGTAATGGATATGCAGGATGTAGACTTTGAGATAATGTATGAACCAGGAAAAGATGAAGCTGACCCGCTAGACTTTTTATCAAGACATCCTTTGCCTGAAAAGGAACACGATGAAACAGAGAGGGTGATAAAAGCAGTCATTCACAATGAACATGCTGTAATACTAGAACGATTACAAGAAGAAACTAACAAAGATGAACACTTAATTAAATTAAAGGACTGTATATTGAAAACTAACTGGGAAAGAAACAAGAAAGACATGGATATTATACCATATTACCATATGAGAAATGAATTATACGTAGCAGAAGGACTCGTGTTCAGATTGAATCAAATTATAGTTCCAAAGACACTGCAAGAAAAAGTGATCAATGCTGCACACAAGATGGGACATTTTGGAATGACGAAAACAAAACAAATGTTGAGAGAGAGATATTGGTTTCCAACAATGAATGCTATGGTTGAAGAAAACATTAAACACTGTTTTGAATGTCAAGTAACAACAAAACAACAAGGAAACGAACCATTGAAGATGACAGAAATACCAGAAAATCCATGGGAAGTTGTATCTGTAGATTTTGGAGGGCCATATCCAGATGGGCACTATAATTTAGTGGTAATTGATAAAAGAACAAGATATCCTGAAGTAGAAAAAGTAAATACAACAGCTTGCAAACAAACAAAAGATAAACTTATGAGGATCTTAGCGACACATGGAATTCCAAAAAGGCTAGAAAGTGATAATGGACCACCATTTAATTCTGTTGAATTCGCCAACTTTGCCGCAGAACAAGGATTTGAACACCATAAAATTACACCCTTACACCCGAGAGCTAATGGAGAAGCCGAAGCCTTCATGAAAGTATTAAACAAGACCGAAAAAATAGCTAAATTACAAAACAGGGATAGTGCAATAGCTGTACAGGAAATGCTTGTAGGATATCGTTCCACACCTCATCCAGCAACGGATGTACCACCATATGAAGCACTCATGAAAAGACGAGTCAGAACTAAATTAGGATATATTCCAAGAACAAACAAAGATGAAGAAATTGCAAATGATAAAAAAATTAATGAAAAAGACAAATCTTACAAAGACAAAATAAAACATCAAGCTGAGAACAGAAATACCAGAAAACACAATTTAAAGATAGGCGATTATGTGTTATTGGAACAAAACAAGAGAGACAAATGGACAACAGCATATGAACCAGCATTCTATGTAGTTTTTGTAGTAAATGGCTCAACCATAGGTGCAAGAAGAGTAACAGATGGAAGAGAGATTCGTAGGGATGCTAGTAAATTTAAAATAGCAAACAAACTGGTAAAAGAAGAAGAATATGGGCCCCCCGCAAGACAGGCGCGGGAGGGGGCAGATTGGAGAGAGGAACTGCTAAGGAATACAGAACAAAAGAATAATATTAACAATGAACAAAGTTTAAATCAATTGTCAAATCAGAGACCCCAACGCGAACGTAGGGTACCAGAACATTTTAATGACTACATTATGTCACGGAGATAAACTGACAATGATATGAAAATACAAGTGAATTTATACAGACTGCTAATCAAAGACAACACATACAAAGTGAAATACTTTTTATTTATTTAATTTCAAACTTCTATTTTTTTTATAAGTTAAGGAGGAATGTAGTATCCAGATTAACCCGGGAACTCACATCATACACATCCGCAACTCTTAAACGTTACGTTGCTACAGCATTATTTGTATATTGTTTTGAGACAGCCATTATTAAATTACTATCTAAAGAAGCTAGTCTTAGATGTTTCAAGATCTAATGTCAAACTTGAGTTATCAAAAGTACTAAAAAATTATTGATTTATAATGAATAACAGAGCATGATATACAGGATATTTCTGATGTGCCCAAACATTTATCCATGTTATAAAAGATTGTAATCAACACAATGAATAGACATTTGTGTATTAATAAAGACATTTATGTTGTAAGTTTATTTTCGATCTATGAGTTTGAATGTCCCTCTGGTACCTTTCACCTCTTTTTTTTTTTAGCTGACCTAGAGACATTGTTTTATCTTTTTAAGTTGTAGGGCTGCTGCCTCAATGACCTTTGAGGTACATCCTACATCTCCTATCTATCATTTTATAATACCTTAAACATGGAATATTCTCTGGAGTTAAATCTGTTCATGCCACTGAATCCCTGGCATGGTGGTCCACCACACAATAATTCTACTTCTCCTTTCTGTGGCAGCTTTTGTCCCATTCTGTTTGTAGTATCACCCTTATAAATAAATGTAAATAATCAACTTTTAGGTTATGATGTGGTCAATCAAAGATAATTCATAAAACATGTCTTAAGCTCTTGCCCTAAAAAGCAGTTACTGTCTCAGGTGACAGAAGGTTAATCAGCAGTTAATTACTCAAACATTTGTCCCATGTGATACTCCATTGAGCTGTAGATACTGTGCTATGTGGTAATAAGCTTTGTGTATAATTTTATTTCATTTGGTTACGGCAAAGTAAAGTTATAGTGTGGAAATGGCAAATTTATAAAAAAAAAATCATTCATAAAGGTACTAACTCCAGAACAGTGAAAGTGATGCCACCCACATTTAAACTAAAGCTGTGTTTGGTGGTAAAAAGCATTGTGTATAATTTTCTCAGCAGCATGGGCATAAAAAAGGTCCCAATATTGTATAGGACTCTTAGTTATCTGTGAATACATCCTGAGGTGTTTAAACACAATATTCCTGTTCTTAACTGCATGACAAGCTCATTAACAGCTCATTGCAATCATCTGTAAACACGGTAAATCCTGGGTTGTTCATACAGAATGTTCATGTTCTTACCTGCATGACAAGTCTCAATAGCTCATTACAATCATCTGTGAACACGGTACATCCTGGATTGTTCATACAGAATGCTCATGTTCTTACCTGCATGACAAGTATCAACAGCTCATTACAACTGTACATCCTGGGTTGTTCATACAGAATGTTCATGTTCTTACCTGCATGACAAGTCTCAATAGCTCATTACAATCATCTGTGAACACGGTACATCCTGGGTTGTTCATACAGAATGCTCATGTTCTTACCTGCATGACAAGTCTCAATAGCTCATTACAATCATCTGTGAACACTGTACATCCTGGGTTGTTCATACAGAATGCTCATGTTCTTACCTGCATGACAAGTCTCAATAGCTCATTACAATCATCTGTGAACACTGTACATCCTGGGTTGTTCATAGAGAATGTTCATGTTCTTACCTGCATGACAAGTCTCAATAGCTCATTACAATCATCTGTACACTGTTTATCCTGGGTTGTTCATAGAGAATGTTCATGTTCTTACCTGCATGACAAGTCTCAATAGCTCATTACAATCATCTGTGAACACTGTACATCCCGGGTTGTTCAATCTGAAGGCCTGTGCTGCAGGTTCCTCTTTTTCTATAGCCCATTTAGAATCAGCTATTCCAGCTTGATGAAATCCTTCTGACAGACCTTAAAGAGAATAGATATTCTTCTAATTTACTTTAATATTAATTCAAAAGATTTATCGAATACTTATATAAGTAACAATTGACTTTTTTTCAAACAAAAATATATATTGTGTTTAACCTGATAAACTTCATACTGTACTTCTCCTTTGAAGTGAAGTTTCTGAAATCCATGGCATTGTGCTCCTTGAATACACAGCAACCTTTAACATAGTTGAAGGTGAGGTATGTTAAATTTTATTTTATTTCCTTGTTGTTTGTTACTGTGTATTTTTTCTTTTTTTTTTTCTTCTTTTTTTTGTTTGACTTTTGCACTTATTGACCAGAGTAAATATATCTTGATAATCAATCTTTCTAATCAAACAATTGAAACAAAATGTGTTGCCTTTAACAAGTTTCAATCAATATTTTGATAAAAATTTCTTTGAATTCTTATTTGTTGACAAATATACAAAACACAATATATTGATACAAATCCTAATCAACTACCCCTACCCCAAAAAGGAAAGTTCAAAAATAACCTTTGAAGATGTCACTAAATTTTTGTTACACCAAATGTAAAATTTATACACAATTCTATTTTGCCACATGAAGTGTACTATTTTTCTGTGAGGTTTAATTGAAATGTATATAAGTCTATAGGTTCTTGGAAACATGATAATTGGGGATAGCTTGATACCTTTGTGTCCCTCCAACTTTGTCCATGTATGTCCAGGTACGGTCTCTGCCATGGACCAATTTAAGTACACCTAGGGAGTGTTCAGGTACACAGGTATAAAGAACACTTTTAAACATTGAATAGTTACCTCCACAACCAGCAAACACATCCAAACATCTGAGTGGTTTCCATTGTATCTTTGTCTCCTCCACATCCTCAGAGGGGGCAGATGATTTGCCTTTACCCTTGCCCTTTCCTTTACCTTTTCCCTTACCCTGAAATATCACATTTTCGGTTAAGAAAAGTAAACTTGTGTCCTATATAGTCTATGGTTTAAAGCTATCATTTTTGCAATGATTTGTTTTCTTGTAAACTTGTTTCTCTTTTCTTTTGGAAAATCATTTACTTCTGGATACTATCTTATGATCATAAACAAACTTCTGTCCAAGTTTGTTAGAAATCCAGGATAGTTTAAGAAAGTTATTAAAATTTCAAAAACTTTAACCAGAGTGAATATTTGTGGACACTCCCGACAGAATGTAGGATCGCTATGTCACGCTTTTACAACAAAAGTCGAAGGCTCAACAAAAATGTCTGTACAAGCATAAAAGCTTTTGCTTTCTAGTAATAACCCTTCTATTAAGAATTTGGTATTAAGTAAACAGGAACTTGATGATACATTCATCATGAATGTGAATACATCACACAGTATAGGAGGCTCACATGAAGCTGGATACAAAATTTCAGGATTTTTCAGAATCTAGTTCTTGAGAAAAGAGTTTCATATATATCCAAAATTATCCATCAAGTGTAAACATGTATATACAAATTAAATATTCAGTTAACTGGAAGTTGATTAAAGAATTTCCCAAGGGGAAGATAATGACCAAAACTGATAGGAAGATGATTTGTCCACACATCTGCAAATTAATCCAATATTGTTGAAAAAAAAAAATCATTTTATCCCAATAGAATAAAGGTGATATATTGTTTCTATTTACTTCAAAAACAGAATCATAAAATCCACCAACACTATATAATCTGTGCATACCTTTCCTTTGCTACCAAGTAACCTTGCTTTATGTGGAGGTTCTTCAAATGTTTTGTTTTCACTGTCATATGCCTGTAATAGGTTTCATAATTTTGTTGATCATATTTTAGCAATTGCTAGTTTATTAATATCTTATATCTATTAGTAAAATTCATCAATTTCAATGGTTGATGTAATAAATATCAGTTCAGAAAGTAGAATGACATCTGGTAAAGGATTGCTTGGCATGGACAGTTTTTAAGTAGAAAATTGAAATAACTCTACTGTAATAAATTGTTTGGTATGTATGTATGTATGAACGAAGATCCCTCAGTTTACAGAGCACCCCTCGAGAGCTGCAAGGGTACAGTGGAATCCGTGTACAATCCCTATCGGGATTAATGGAGATGTGTCACTAAGGTATTTACAATGTTGGTTCTGCAACTACTTCTTCAAATCATATCAACTTATCATCTTAATCAGATGTTGATCTGAGGAGATAAAAAATACTGTTCATTTTTTCTAAAGCTTATAAAATTTTTATTTTTAAATGATTCCTGTAATATTGATGCATACAAATTGGAATATAAAACTTTATTTCAGCTTCATAAACCAGGGTGATGATACAAGAGTTTATCTTGAACTCCTAAAGTACTTTGATAACCAAAACCAGGGATAAGTGGAACAGTACAGTTAGTTTTTTTTATACACTTATCATAGTTGAATTGTAGTTGTATAGCAGAAAGACTATATTTGTAAAACAACAGGATAATTTTTTTTATGTGAATATCAAACCTTACCTCTGAGAAGTAAAATTTATTTGGACCACTAAGGAAATAAGCCTGAAGATCCTGTAAATTGTCACTGTAAAGCACTTGACATTTCCCTTTCACTAAGCTGAAGTCTACTGTGGCCTCTGTAAAATAAGAAATAAATATCAATTAGAAACAAGAATGTGTCCTCAGTACACGAATGCCCCGCTCACACTTCCATTTTCTATGTTCAGTGGACCGTGACATTGGGATAAAAACTCTAATTTGGCATTAAAATTAGAAAGATCATATCATAGGGAACATGTGTACCAAGTTTGAAGTCGATTGGACTTCAACTTCATCAAAAACTACCTCGACCAAAAACTTTAACCTGAAGCGGGACATACGGACGAACGGACGGACGCACAGACAAGAAAACATAATGCCCCTCTACTATCGTAGGTGGGGCATAAAAATAAGGGCTACTTTAAAATATATCAAATGAAGCAAAATGCTTTTCTAATCTTATTCTGAAATTAGATAATAATTATGTAATGTTCCAGCAAAAGATAGAGATCAAATATGAAATGTTGGATTCAATAATGGAAGAATTGTAGAGCAGAATTTGATTATTTTTTTGCATATATTACTTGATAATCTTTCTTTCAAAAATGCTCATTTCATCAACCAGATATCGATTTTTATTATGAAGTTAAATAGTGTTGATATTAAATATAATTCCATAATCTGGGTGACTACAGAAGTTGAACATTTGAGTAAATTTAGCATGCACCAGTCAAGGACAGATGTTAAATAAAAAACGCCCACTTTCTGTTTACGTTTCAGATTGGATCAAGTAAATGAACAGTTGCCTGTAAAATTCTATATTAAGTTTTACATCTCCTAATTTTTTCACTTGACTGTTGAGTGTTCTGAAAGTTATGTAATTTTGTTTTCCTCTCCAAATGTTTGACTGTATGGTCTTTGAGCCTTAAAAATACTAAAGATTGTAATAATACTTATTTCTACTAATCATACCTTCTTCAGACCAGTACAACATGTTGAGATCACAGTGATATGTAGAAGTAACTCCTTTGTGTGTATCTTCTGGTCTGTAAAGATAAGCAGCATTGCATTGCATAGCTTAGACATAATGCAAATCAACTTATTTTCCTAAGCAATTTATTTATGTCTATGAGTAGAATGGTTTTTTTTAAATAAATAATGACACAATTATTATGAAATTTTCAATTTCCCTTATATGAATACATAACAACAGGAAAATCAAGTTTAAAAGGACTGTTAAGTAAGATTTTAAATGACAGACATGACTGTTTAGAGCAATTGTAAATTGTAGGAGCACAAGTCAATCTATGCCAACTAGTCTTAACTAGTATTTCTTAATTCACCCTGCTTAGTTGGAAAATAGCTTATACTAATTTAAGTCTTCTGATTGATCTGAGACAACAAAAACTTTCTTTGGCATAGAAAATGCAGAAATTTAAATTCCTTGCTCAATATAAGAATAATATTACAATAACATTTGACAAAGACACACCAAAAGGTTTTCATCATTAAAAATTCAAAAACAAGCTATCAAACAGGGACTACACGGTTTGAAGGTTAACATTGGCTTCAATCAATATACAATCATTGCTTTATTTGGATAGTAAAATGTAATTCCACTAAATATGTGATTTGAGATATTGTAAACAAATTAACGGTCCCATTTTTCTTGCACCAGATGCGCATTTCGACAATACATGTCTCTTCAGTGATGCTCGTGGCCAAAATATTTGAAATCCAAAGCTTATATAAAAGAGGAAGAGCTATAATCCAAAAGGTCCAAAAAGTAACATGCCCCTACCAGTCACTTTAAAAAAAAAAATGCAATCAACACGTTATAATTCCTTTCAATTACCTGTAATATTTACAAACTTTAATTCTTATATTTGTCATGTCAGGAAGTTTTGATCCTGTGGATTTTTTACAATAAATTTCTGTAATTCTCCCAATTCTGAAGGGTGTTGGTAAATCTTCATTGGAACCTTTGATGTATTCAGATTTTCTGTAGGCCTCTGTGTATAGATTTTCATCTACCTGTAGGAAAAATAAGTTACACATTAATAGCTGCTTGTCCTTAAGTATTTTAATTTTATACAAATAAATGAAAGCTGTTGTTGGGCATGTTTATGAGTGGTCACTCATGGTAATTCCTTTCACAAGTTTTACCTCAGACTCAATAAAGGCTACATAGAAGTTTTACTTAAAATTCAGACCACGTAAATTACAAGTAACTTAAGCTTTGTACATCTTTTACAGCTGATTTCAATGAGTGTGTAGCTAAAGGTAATATCTTTGGTTAGCTTGCTTGCTAGCTGAACCGAGAAGTCATTGTTAGGTAAAGTATACTACCCTCCATTTGAAGTAGCCTAGTCCTACAGACAGATAGATTGGTTATCTATCAGACTAGTCTACTCTTAAAGGAGGTTTGATAACCTGACCTAACAATGACTTCACGGTTCAGCTAGCAAGCAAGCTAACCAAATATATTACCTTTGCCTACACACTCATTAAAATCGACTGTAACAGACTTTGCTAGATACAAAATTCAGTCTATGACTTTTCTTGAGTAGTTTGAAAAGGAAAATTTCTGTCAATTTGCCTAAATCGTCTAGGAAATTTGAGTCCTAGCTTTGAAAAAAAAAATTCAGACAACTAAAATTATATTGAAGATAATTACTGCACTGTGTTTAGTTGACTTTGTTGGTTTCTTGACTTGTTTAATTTTGAAATTGAATCCTTCTGGTTCTATGTAACAGCCATCTCCTATCTTATAGTCCACACTATCTCGACAAACACTATTATAGAATACTCTGGTATCTGTAGAATCATCTAATTCTTCTCCCAGACTAGGGATTTCTTTCTGTAGGAACAAAGAAAAATAGATAATTTGTAGACTAAAGAATCGCAAAAGGCTATTTAAAGTTGGTGCCTTTAAATTTTTAGGCACTTATCTGGATTTTCTCAACCTAAACCTTAGATTTTGGAATTATGTGGGATGTATTTGAAAAATATTTCCTTCTTTTATTATATCATTCTTTTCATTTTTCAAAATACTTACCAAGTAAAAATGTTTATCTGAACACTTTTGAAAAGATTTCTATTGAAACTAATCGGAATATCTATGCAAGCATTATGCTGTTTGAAGTCATTCATACTGATCTGAACGTTCAAAATAATTTTTAAACATGTTTCGTGCAAGTTGCTCAGTAACAAGAAGAAAGGAAAAACAGTTACTTTTTTCCATTGATATGGATGATCAAGAGTCGAAAGTAGGATTGAAGGTTTTCAAACTTATGTCAAATATAACATTTTATGTATATGATACAAACATACCTTTCTAATCTGATTAAGTCTGTAACAGCTAATACAATGTTTATGTTTTAAATTCTCAAGAACTTCCACTTCATCTGTTGGTGGATCTTCAAATCTGGCTAAATCTGGATCATACCTATTAAGCACCAATTATACAAGTGTATTCAAAAACTATTGTTTCTTTGAAAACTTTAAATAAGAAGAGAATTGTTTTGCCATGTTTCAGTCAACTACTGTGAATTCCTTTATTTGCATGGGTATCATTTTTGTGGATTCTGGAAAGCTGGCAATTCGTGAATATTTGATTTCATGGTTTTGCCAATCTCTGCATACAAAACCTGTAGAAAATTTGTAATCCATTGGATATTTGTATTCATGGTGCACTTGTTACCACGAAACCCTAGAAAATTGGTATCCAATGAAAAATACTGATTCAACAGCAAATTGAATTGTTTTGCCATATTTCAGTCAAGAAAACTGAAAACTGGAAGGCACTTTTTTTGTATGGCCACCACTCACACAAATGCATTTACTTTGCACACAATTTGATGATAAAGATGATGGACGGATTTACTTAAAAATTGAATTAAAAAATGTTTTGCCATGTTTCAGTCAACTTAATCGATAATGTAACTGTAGAAATGAGCTCTTTCTTAGTGTGTATGAAGAGTTGACTTATGTAACCTATTCTGACATCAGCCTCAGACTTCTTTTAAACATGAGTTTTACTGAGCGTATTGCTATGTGTTTCTTTATTCTACATTGGCTAGAGATATAGTGGAGACCTCACAAAACATGCTTGACCCCATTGCATTTTAATTCCTGTCCCAAGTCAGGAGCCTCTGGCCATTGTTAGTCTTGTATGTGTTTTTCAATTTTAATTAATTTTTATGTTTTGGAGTTAAGTGTGATGTCCATTTTCACTGAACTAGTACACAATTTTTATTTTTGGGCCAGCTAAGGACCACCTACGGGAGCAAGATTTTGACGGTGTTGAAGACCCATTGGTAGCCTTCGGCTGTTGTCTGCTCTTTTGTCAGGTTGTTGTCTCTTTGACATATTCCCCACTTTCATTCTCAATTTTAATTCTTAAATACCCTTTCATATTTTACCATTTTTGATAAAAGAAACTTCGGTTATCCTCTGAATCTACCACTCGGTCCTCCTCTGGATGTTCAATGCCACCTAACATGTGCCAGTTGTCTGCTGGGGCCTTATATAAAACCTATAAAAACAGCATACAAAATTACTCCATATCTTCAAAAAGTCAGATCAAAATTAAATCAGAAAGAGGATTAAATAAACAACATTACTTTATCAAAACATGTTTAATTCCCTTGTACAAAATAATTTCAATGACTTTATGTTTGGTTACAAAATTTAAGATCAATATTATCCAAACAATAAATTGAATGTCCCTCTGGTATCTTTTGTCTCTCTTTTATTTATTGTTGTTACCATTTTATGGTGCAGAAAGATTTTTTCAATAGTTTTTATTATAACTTTCTGGAATAATATAAAAGTGCCAAAAAAATCAAAATTTATGCACAACAATGGGTTTGATATAAAAATTACAATTCATATAGATTCCCCCCCCCCCCCCCAGGTGAATGTGAGCATCAATAACTACCTTAATTTTACATGTAACAACATCAAACTTGATGTCTTCACAGTCATCTATCATGAACACTTCTTGGTCATCTGAAGCTTCTCCTAGCACTGTGTCATTACTCCGACTGAAACAAACATAGGGATCTGATGTTCAGTAGTTGTCGTTTCTCATGTTTTATAAAGATTAGACCATTGGTTTTCCCATTTTGAATGTTTTTTTCACTAGTAATTTTTGGGGCCCTTTATAGCTCACTATTCTGTGTGAGCTAAGGCTCTGCATTGATAACCATACCTTGTCCTATAATGGTTTACTTTTATAAATTGTGACTTGGATGGAGAGTCTCATTGGCACTCCTACCACATCTTCCTATATCTATATCATCTAATTGATTACATAATATATGAGTCTGGTATAGAGTAACAGTGAGGATACTGTACCATAAAACATTAAATATCATTTTAATTAATTACTTTGTTTTTGTATCTATGCATTTTATGGTATTTGCAACTCCATCATACATGTCAATTAAAAGTTACCCAAAAATGTGTAGAAATATTGTTTTAAGATAGGAATCCAAAAGATAAGTTTTATAGTACTTTATGCTATTAGGTTGCAATTTTTTTGTAATAAAATACCATAACAATTGTCAACAGATATACCTTTACATTCATCATTGAAATGACTATAATAAATATTTCACACAAAATAACCAGTGAAAATGGAACATGATAAAAATATTCAATATGCAGAAAAACATATTGTTATGCGTTTACTTTTCTACATTGGCTAGAGGTATAGGGGGAGGGTGGAGATCTCATAAACATGTTTAACCCCGACGCATTTTTGCGCCTGTCCCAAGTCAGGAGCCTCTGGCCTTTGTTAGTCTTGTATTATTTTTAATTTTAGTTTCTTGTGTACAATTTGGAGTTTAGTATGGCGTTCATTATCACTGAACTAGTATATATATTTGTTTAGGGGCCAGCTGAAGGAAGCCTCTGGGCGCGGGAATTTCTCACTGCATTGAAGACCTGTTGGTGACCTTCTGCTGTTGTCTGTTCTATGGTCATGTTGTTATCTCTTTGACACATTCCCCATTTCCATTTTCAATTTTAGTATTTACCAAAACCAATGTGCATGAAACATTTTCTGTCCACTACTGGTTTCCCACATGTATGCTACTCTGGCTATGTAGACAGGGATACCAGTGTCTTGTGGTTTTACTGCTACATAGTCGTTCACCTTAATCTGAAAAGGAAACCACTAGGTTAACGTTATTTTCCTTTTAATAATTCTGACATTACCTATTGGTTTGTTCCGACACAGTATTTATTTGATTCAAACAATGTGAAAAACTTCTTCATACAATTTCAAAATACCTTTTGAAAAGTTCCATGATTTTACAACATGCAAATTAAATTACACTTCAGTTTCACTGAAGAATCACTGATAGTATTTACTTATAGATAAGGTAAACAGGAAGTTGTTTCAGTGATAAATCTGAAAATGCATCACACGGTATAGCTGACAAATATAAACCCTGAAACAAACTTGTTATGTAGTTCCTGAGAAAGATGTGACGTAAAGTATTCATGGGAAAGACTGACGGACAGAGTTAAAACAGTATACCCCAATATTTTATTTTAAAGCAGGGGTATAAACAAGTGAAACTGCGAGCTACTGCTCACTGATGATACCCCCGCCGCAAGTGGATAATATTAATAGTGTAAAAATATGCAAGTGTTCGGTAAACAGGAAGTTGTGGAGTGATGAATCTGAAAACGCATCACACGGTATAGCTGACTTATATAAATCCTGAAACCAAATTTCAGAAATCCTTGTATAGTAGTTCCTGAGAAAAATGTGACGAAAATTTTCAACTTGGCTATCATGTGTAAAATCATACAAGTGTTCGGTAAACAGGAAGTTGTTGAGTGATCAATCTGAAAATGCATCACACGGTATAGTTGACAAATATAAACCCTGAAACAAACTTGTTATGTAGTTCCTGAGAAAGATGTGACATAAAGTATTCATGGGAAAGACTGATGGACAGAGGTAAAACAGTATACCCCAATATTTTATTTTAAAGGAGGGGTATAAACAAGTGAAACTGTGAGCTACTGCTCACTGATGATACCCCCGCCACAAGTGGATAATATTTATAGTGTAAAAATGTGCAAGTGTTCGGTAAACAGGAAGTTGTCAAGTGATGAATCTGAAAACGCATCACACGGTATAGCTGACTTATATAAATCCTGAAACCAAATTTCAGAAATCCTTGTATTGTAGTTCCTGAGAAAAATGTGACGAAAATTTTCAACTTGGCTATCATGTGTAAAATCATACAAGTGTTCGGTAAACAGTAAGTTGTCGAGTGATCAATCTGAAAACGCATCACACGGTATAGCTGACTTAGATAAACCCTGAAACCAAATTTCAGAAATCCTTGTATTGTAGTTCCTGAGAAAAATGCGACGAAAAATATTCATGGGACGGACGGACTGACTGACAGACTTACGGAAGGACAGACAGAGGTAAAACAGTATACCCCCCCCTTTTTTAAAGCGGGGGTATAAAAACATTGTAAAAGAAAAGAAATCTTACAATATCATCATCTAGTTTAATAGCTTCATAGTAGGTGTTTCTTCCATCAACTTTGATCTCGTCTCCTTCCCATCTCAGTTTTGCCTACAAAAAGTTAATGTTATTTAAAAGTGCAAATAGATATTTATTAAGTTTTAGGTCAATAATGTTTAAATTTATGAAGGAAACCAAACTTATCATCTTCTTGCTAGATAAATAGCTTCAGTTAAAATTATGTCTAATTAATTGACTACCATCATTCTAGAATTATCATTTTTTATTACAATTTGTTAAATGTCTCTCAGAGTTTGATATAGAAAGAATTTTCCGTTCATAGGGTCTTTGGAATATCAGTCATAATTATTAATAAGGAAAGTGAATTTTTAAACATTTGTTGTATGATTTTTATCATACATGTAAACAAGAATGTGTCCTCAGTACACGAATGTCCCACTCGCACTATCATTTTCCATGTTCAGTGGACCGTGAAATTGGGGTAAAAACTCTAATTTGGCATTAAAATTAGAAAGATCATATCATAGGGGACATGTGTACTAAGTTTGAAGTCGATTGGACTTAAACTTCATCAAAAACTACCTTGACCAAAAACTTTAACCTGAAGCGGGACAGACGGACGGACGAACAAACGGACAGACGGACGGACGAACGAACGGACGGACGGACGGACGCACAGACCAGAAAACATAATGCCCCTCTACTATCGTAGGTGGGGCATAAAAAAGAAGATTTGTCCTTTGGACATCCTTTCTTTTACTCAATTTGGCATATATTTATGAAAGTAAACATCATAATGAACATGTGTAATAAGTTTCTCATGTAAGGGGAGTGATGAAATAGATCTACCACATAAATTATCAGGAACTTTTCTACAAATGAATTACTCACCTTAGCATTAGATGCAGTTTTATGTGTCTTTGTTGGAGTTGTTTCTTTACTTTCACTCTGAAATATGTTTTAAAAGTCCAATAAGCAAAACAAAAAAATAAATAATCTATTTCAATGCTATCAAAGAGAATATACCAAAACCTGCTTACATTGACATGAAGCCTTTTTACATGTTATGCCATAATAAGGAGCTCTTGTTTAAACTGTCAATTTCAAAATTCAATTATATACTGTTAACCAACTAAATTTCTAGACTTTAAAAAGTAGGAAAAGAACGCAAATACAAATCGTCAAAATATGTAAACTTGTATTTTTCTTTTCAAACTTGATTCACATTCATCAGAGGATATCAGACTCTTATAAGTGATAACTTACAATTAATTTTGAATCATTATCGTCCTCTTCCAATAGGTCATCGTCCTCTGCTTCTTTTACAACCATGTTGGGACATCTATAAAAAAAATTAATTAAACCCTCATCCTTTAAGGCCAAAATAGACAGCTTTTTGGGATTCAGTGAAAACACAATATCTCAAGATTTTCTGGCTTGTAAACAATATAAATCTGACATACTGCAGAGTTATTTTTTTAAAAGAAGGTAGTGCTTATAAGTATTATATTATTCAAGCAGAATTATTTCTATTTAAAAACCTTCCTTAGTGGGTGCATATATTTTTCAAATCACTACCTATATAGTCCCTGATTATTTTCCAAGAAAAAAAATAGGTGTACGTCCTTCATGCCTTTTTATTCAAACCATTCCCTTTTTCTAAAATCTACTTGTTAAATTTCCCTGTGTTATATCTACCTCCTGTTTACACAAGCTTGTTTGGCCCTGCCAGTTCCACCAAATTTGACCATGTCTTTACAAGCATTACATGTACCACAATCTGGTTGCTGGCAAGTCTAGTGAATTAAACAGAAGCATTTTATTATATAACACAATTTCAAGACCTACACAACAAAAGCTATATCTAAACTCACTCCTAAGAAGGCTTTAAAAGCTATAAATTCTGAAATTATTGTGACATGCCCCCACCCAAACAAAAGTAATTATAGCACCTCCCTCCATATTTTCTGGAATTGTCAAAAGATCTTTTGTGAATTGAGGGGTTGACTACTAAGTGGTGGGACAATAAAAAACAACAGATAATATATCACAATCTGATAGTCTGTCAAGTTCTCAAAGTACAAGAAGCTTAATGAATATAATTTGACATCCCTATAAATTTTATTTACCTCACATATACCACATCTTCTACGCTTAGTGCCATGTCCTGATTTTTCATCCAGCTGACCTTTAAACATACTGTCAAATATCTGGGTCACTAATGGAGTTGTAGCTGCCATGGTAAAGGCAGGTTTCTTATCTTTAACCTTTGTTTTTCTCAACTCTTTTCTCATTTGTCTCCTGAAATATGAATACTGTAAATTCAGAAATTTTTGCATGCATTTATTATTGCGATTTTGTCATTTTAAACTTTAATACATGCAATTTTAATTTTTACGATTTTTAGAATAATCCTGTTGAATTCATAGTTCATGTAAAATATTTCCAAATGCGAGTTTAAATTATTGAGTTTGCAACTCTGTCGCATTTTTCGCAATAATGAAAACCTTGCAATAATTCATGAATTTACAACAATTGTGTTTTCTTGTTTTACATTTTGACACACTACAGCTTTTTATAGATTACCATATTGTATGGTTTTGCTCAATGTTGAGGATCTACTGCAACCTGTAGTTGTTTAGTCTTCTTTGGTCCCTGGTGGCATGGGTATTTGTCTCATTGGACATCATACCACGTCTCTGTATTTTTATATAAATGATAAGTTTTTCAATACAAATTTAGTCCTTTAATCATTGGGGAGTAACTGTACGCACTATCATAAACACCAGATTTGTATGCAGGTTGTAGTAGGTTTAATCAAAATCAAAATTATACGAAATTTTAAATGTCAATCTCATAAAATGCATTGAATTTTAATATCTCATTCCAAACATTTGTCATAACCAATAAGAATCAACTTTAATAAGGAATCTTCTACAACTAGTCTGTTTTTATGGTATGTATCATATTTATTCAGCATCAATCACCTGTTCCACAGATGATAACCTTTATGCGGTGATGCATTAAAATAAAATACCTGCTCATATTGACACATCCTTAAAACGTGTCACACTTGTTAAGACATGCTTTTTTTGTCTTTGAACCCAAAATTACAATTATCATCCACATAATTTCCTAAATCAAACTATTTTTTCTTGTTTTATTCACATGTATAGATATGATAAATTGAAAATATATTGTCAACTTGCATTGTTAAACTTTACCAACAATTTGCCCATAAAAATGGTCTCTGCTCAATCATTGTCAATGTAGAAATAAATGCATTGAAACAAACAGATATTTACCCAGACCTGATGCATTTAATATTAAATATTACCTTTTGCCCAGAGTTACACCAGCCAATTTAATTAATGCCCTCATACATGGTGTGGCAATTAAGAGATCTTCATCATCTTCAGCTGCTTCATCATAACTTTGCACCTAGAAAAGAAATATGTAATTGTTAGTCTATAAAATCAACGTTTTGTTGCCACAGATATTCTTGAGCTGTCTCCAGATACCGCGGATTCATTTATTTTTGTGGGTATCAATTTTCATGGATTGCTGAATATTTGCTAATTCCTATATATCTAATTTTGTGGTTTTGACGATCTTTGTATACAAAGCCTATTGAAAATATGTAATTCATTAAACATTTGAATTCGCGGTTCACCTGTATCCATGAAACGAACAAAAATTGGTATTCAATAAATAATAATGATTCCACAGTATCTGGTTTTAAATTCTATGTTTATAAGTATAATTTTCTGTTAAAAAGTGTGTTGTAAATTTTGAACAAGTCAATATCTTTTTTTATAAGTTGGCACCTCTTTAAATACTCTAGATAAACTAATGTCATTCTTCTGAAATCCCTTACTTAGACTTAAAACAAGAACGAGTCCATAGTACACGCATGCCCCATCCCCACTATCATTTTCTATGTTCAGTGGACCATGAAAATGGGGTAACATGTCTAATTTGGCATTAAAATTAGAAAGATCATGTCAAAGGGATCATGTGTAACAAGTTTCAAGTTGATAGGACTTCAACTTCATTAAAAACTACCTTGACCAATAACTTTAACCTGAAGCGGGACAGACGGACGGACAAACCAATGGATGAATGAATGGACACAGATCAGAAAACATAATGCCCAGAAATGGGGCATAAAAAAATACTGTATTTTGTCTGTATTATCAATGATAAATTTGTTGTGTTTGTAGGATTTGGAGAAGATTACTTTTTTCTCTTCATTTATGAATATTCGTTGTTGAATAATAAAAAATTAACCATCGCCTTGATTTATGTACACAATTTCTCTTAAAGACTGGTCAGAGCTTTGATAAGCTTAGTTTTTATGAAGTTTACTCAAAACATCCAAATACTTTTGGACAACTTACAATTGTGTCTTTTGATCTGTTGAGGCTTAAATTAAAATATTGTTTGTTTGCCCTTTACCGACCGACCCTATCAATTCGTTCCGCCTGAAAATCTTTTATTTGTATTTACCAGCAAGATTTTATTTTATTTTATTTTTTCGTTCCTACCAAAAATCTTATATTTGTATTTCCCGCTCAAAACTTTTTTACCGGAATCCTCGGGTTTTATCTTTACGTATAAGGTCCAGTCCGTTTGGTATCACCTGAGCGTTTGACAGGAACACTTGCATTTGAAGTTTCAAAGCATTTGTTTGAAATCGATGTTGAACGCTTTCTGAAATCATGATATGAAGTACGTTACTCTGTACCTTTAAACTTAAAGAGCAGGGTTCATTTACAAAAAAGTTCGTTTGATACAAAAGTATTAACGTGTGTACAAACTAATTTGTAAACGGACGTTGTATTCTATGTAGGGATGGCCTTTTGTGATCCGCATATCAGAATGATTATGTTAACGATGCCGCTAAATTATTTATATCTGACATGAACCAAAAGTGACAAAACCCTGTAAAGTGGAGAATATCTGGCAGTAAAATCGCTAAGTTTTCCATACAGATCATTTATAAATGTGATGCAAAATACGTGACAATTGAGTTTTAAGTCTTATAGCATTTTTATTGGAAAAAAGGCACACACGAAATTTGTAACACTCTAGGGACTTTTTCTACTAGTAATGTATGTCTGCCTGGTACAAAGTTATCTCTTATATATTTATTTTTTTCAAAACTAATAGTCCCAGCGGAAAACTTATTTGCAAAAACAAAACGGACAAAAAAATGACATTATGCAGATTTTGTATCTATAAAATAAAATATTGTAATGCCGACATTCCCCCCTTTTTATAGTTAACCTATGTCTGTATAGTTTCTTGAAATTATTGAGGATAAAACTATAGATGTTAGTGAGATGTCTAATGTTACAAGTAGTGTAAGACTTGTCATTTGTTATTTTGGCTGTTGTTTTCATGATACGACAGATTTGTGTATGTTAGTTTGTTAAGAAGTTTCAGTTCACGTACTGATTCCGTATTTTCGCGGTAGTTACCTTATTATACTATAAACTCAAATAAGACTGTTCTAATGATCTACTTATAAATTTAATGTCGAAACCCATCTTTATTGATGAAGATCAATCATTGTTTACAAACAGTATCAACATCACGGGAGTTTCCCTAATATGATCCATGGTTGCCGATTGGTAAACAATATGTAACAAGCTCTGTCATTGGTCAGTCGAAAGTATAAATACCAAAACAACAACAGAAACGACGGTGTGGTTGGTTGACAAGAATGGGTAGTGACAAACTTTAATAAATGCTGGAATATGTAGCTAATTGATCGTTACCTTTGTTTTAATTTAAGGGTGTCGGTGACGGTGCTAAGGCTTGTCGGTGACGGTGCTTAGGGTGCCGGTGACGGTGCTAAGGGTGCCGGTGACGGTGCTAAGGGTGCCGGTGACGGTGCTGAGGTTGTCGGTGCTAAGGTTGTGGGTGACGGTGACAAATAGTCACCAATCACGGTGACTGTGCTAAATACGGTTACCGGTGACGGTGACATTGCTATTGAAGGTGCACATTTAGAGTTCTGTTGGCGGTTTTGGCATGATTAATATGCAATTTAAGGTGTTATACTAAGTTGTTGTCTTCTTAGTTCTATAATGTAGAAGGGTGTTTTTTTTATCCTTTAATTGAGATTATAGAAATATACAAAATAAGTGGCAACCTTGTTACTTGAATGTTGAATTAAACATGTAGTAGTTGTGTGTGTCTATGGAAGACCATCCTGAACCAGGGACCTGACCCGACCCGTGACGAATCCTGCAAGACCCACTCTCTCCAGCGTGGATTATTATTGATATTAATAAAATATGAAACTTTATATTATTCAGATATTTTATTTCATAACTAAGAATTATATATAAATACAAGTATAACGTTTTCCCTTTCTGTAACGTGTTTTGGTCCGACGGTTAATAGTGGACGTCGAACCTTACACTTTATAGATCCTTTAAATCCCTTTATCTTTGTGACCCTGCGTTCTCTGGTGGCCGACTCTAACACCAGGGAGGCGGCGTTACAATTTGGTGGCAGCGGTGGGATTGATTTATAGAGTCTGTTAGTGTTTGTACTTTAAGCAAATTAATTATATAAAATGGATGATTCAAACGTCGTTACTTTTGGCCCACATCTCAATGAGATTGGTGATGAAGCTGATGCAACTATGCATGACAATTTATTAGAGAAACAAAGTTCTGAAATTTATAGAACAACGGAGAGAATGCTGGCAGAGGCACGTTCAGAAATGAAACTTCGGATGGACAAATGTTTTTCCGATTTTTCAAAGGATATGAATCAGTTGTTTGCAAAATTTGAAGGGCAAGCTATGGAAAATAGGTCCACTCCAATTTTGGGAAGGGGAGTAGAAACCCCAGCAAGTAGTCTGGAACACATAACCCGGCAAGACAGAACTGATAAAAATAACAGTCATATTCCAAATATCCGACGGTCAAAATCTGATATTTCTTGCAAAATAAAACCACAAATATATGACGGCTCGGATGATTTGGAGGAGTATTTGACCCAATTTAATTTATTGGCAGAACTAAATGATTGGGACCCTAAGACTAAGGCCTTACTTTTGGCCAGTAGTTTATCTGGAAGTGCTCGGGCTATATTAAATGAAATCACAGATGGGGAACTACACAATTTTGACAGTTTGGTCACCACTCTTAAGAATAGGTTTGGTTCAGTCAATAGAGCTGAAGTGTTTAGAGCAGAGTTGCAAACACGAGTACGATTTAAAAATGAAAGTCTGCCTGAATTAGCTCAGTCTATTAAGAAACTGACACGCAGGGCTTATCCTGGTACCTCTCCACTGGTTAGGGACACATTAGCTTTAGATTCTTTTATTGATGCAATACCTGAGACAGATGTACGTCTCAGATTAAGGGAGGTTGGACCAAAATCAATAAATGAGGCAGAAAATATTGCTGTTAGACTCGAAGCATTACGAGTTGCCGATATAAGGAAAGGTCGAAATGTTCGCATTGTCGATATTGAAACCGTTCAAGAGCCTGATCTGAAACGGGAAATAAATGAAATCAAACAAAGTATTGAATCTTTGACGAGTGAAGTACTTACCGTATTCGGCCGTGTATAGTACGCAGTTATGTATAGTCCGCACCCCCTTTTCATCCCCTTAAAATCGAGAAAAAAAGTTTTGTAAAAAAAAAAAAAAAAAAAAAAGTTTTTTTTTTTTTTAACAAAGTCTAGTTCACTGTAAAAATCCACTGAAAGTGATCTATTCTCCATGTTTTTTATAAAAATAATAAATTTTGTTTTATTTATTTCATGAAAAATAATGAAATGGTAGAGCTTTTCATCAGGTAATTAATATTTGATAATTTTATAAAAGTAATTATTAATCAAAATATCCCTTTTAAAATCAACATTTGTCTAAGTATGTCCAAGCTGATATAAAATATAACAGAAATAATTTGAATATAATGAAACAAAAGAAAAAAGAGATCAAACATTTATCTAAATTAATTAGCAGTAATCAAAATTTTTAAACTATTTAATCTTATATAATCTTTTCATTGGTCATGTTGTTCTATTGCCTGGAGATTATAATATTTAACACCTGTCAAAACTTGACATCATTATTTAATTGCTACACACCCATACTTAATCCTTAATTACCCTTCTTGATTACCTATACAGGATGTCACACCTTTACTTTGACTAATCAATTTTGAAGAGAAAAGTTTAAAAAGAATAAGAATTAATTGAAATAAATATAATTAACGTCTCCAATATACATTATTAGAGCAGAAAAAAACGAAATTAAAAAAAAAAAAAAAAAAAAAAATTTTTTTTTTTATAAATTTCGAAAACCGTCTATAGGTGTGTATAGTCCGCACCCCTTGTACAAACTACATAATTAAGGAAAAAAAGTGCGGACTATACATGCCCAAATACGGTATTATCAAAAATCAAAATGATCAGCAATTCCGAGGAGATAATAATTATAGAGGAAATAAAAATAATTCCAATAGAAATTTTAACAATAAAGGAGCATTTCGTCGTTAGGAAAACGGAAAAATGTCCAGTCAGGAGAGAGAATGATTTCTCGACACTGTGAATACTATTATTTTAATATTGTGTTGTGCCACCAAAACAGTTGTTTTGTTTTGGCTACTATAGATGTATATATGCAATTAAAAGTTCGTATGCTCGTTTTAGTTGGGGCTAGTTTGTTTAATTTTTTTATTTTGAAGACCGATTTGTTCTGGACAATTATTATACCGAAACAGATGTTTTATGTATAGATGTCATGTTGATTTCCTTTCACTAAGGATTGTTTAATAATTAAGGATGATGTTGTCCTTTGTCTCAAAATCAGAGGTAATGCCTCTTGCTGTAGAATCTCCGTAGCAGAGATTGTAGAATTTCCGCTCTAAATATAAATTATTAATGAAGGCAAAAACTGCAGTGGCGCTAAATACTATATTTTTTACAATGTGTTTAATACTTATGAACACGTTTAGTGAATATACTGATCTGTACTGGTCATTTCTGATGCAGACATTAAAAACAAAATAGAAGGTCAACTGATAACTTGGTTAGAAACTCTGGTTGCAGGTAGTGCTTTATACAATTGTTGAGCACACTAGCATGATGCAAATATATTATTACGATCTTAGTCGGTAGCCCTATCTAGAGAATTGTTCTCAAAACTCGTATATAGAGTAAAATATGAAAAATAATAATAGGAGAGTATGTAGAATTGAGCTAGATGATAAAAGCTCAATACATGATAATTAAAAATGTCTCAGTTAAATACTGATACGGAGATATTTTGGCTTGGCCAGTCAAATATATACCTTGAAGGTATGATTCTTGAGACTTGAGCAGTAAGAATGTAGTAGACATTTGATCTGAAGATAACGAGAGGTACACAACGAGGCACCTTCCGAAAGAAAGGCTGCGTGTACATGTCATATTTCCCAGATCAGATAGTAAGTTAAAGTTGTGATTGATTGCTCAAAAGAGATAGACACATGTTTGACCTAATTTCTGGTCAGTGTCTATGGAGCAAAGCTTGACAAAAGCGGGTTTGCTTAAATATCTTTACAATATTTGCAAGCCCGAATATTAGTACATGTATAAAAGAGAGAAAGAGTCTAGTCAATGTCAAATAATGTTGTAAAAAAAAAACCTGGAAGAATAAATAGTAAAGAATAATAAATTGATAGAAAGAGAAATTTGCTCAATAGAGATAAACATGAGTGACCAGATTATTGGTCGATGTTTATGGAGTAAAGCTTAGTAGAAGCGGGTTTGCTTTAAATATCTTTACAATATTTGCAAGCCAGAACGTATAATATAAAGTGAAATAGGTATATGTAATACAAAATAGGGCTGTATAGGAAAACTAAGAGAAAAAGAAAGTAATAATTATTTAGGGATAGATAGAAACGACAGATTTGTTCAATAGAGATAGACACATGAGTGACCTAACTTCTGGTCAGTGTTTATGGAGCAATGAATGATCAAATGGTTTTGCTGGTGAAATATTTTACAATGTTTGCAAGCCTAAATATCAGAAGTAAAGGAAAAACCTGAAACCAGAGTGGACAGAAATCAAAGTACAAAAGTTCTTTAAGTGTAGGTTGTTGACATGAATGAATTTATTCGTGTAATTCTTTTTGTATGTTCGTCAGCTTAAGAAAAATAATAATAATGAATTGGATTCTATTTTAATTAAATCTTACAAACGAATGTATTTGGGGACCAAATCCTTAAAGGTGGGGGCAATGTAATGCCGACATTCCCCCCTTTTTATAGTTAACCTATGTCTGTATAGTTTCTTGAAATTATTGAGGATAAAACTATAGATGTTAGTGAGATGTCTAATGTTACAAGTAGTGTAAGACTTGTCATTTGTTATTTTGGCTGTTGTTTTCATGATACGACAGATTTGTGTATGTTAGTTTGTTAAGAAGTTTCAGTTCACGTACTGATTCCGTATTTTCGCGGTAGTTACCTTATTATACTATAAACTCAAATAAGACTGTTCTAATGATCTACTTATAAATTTAATGTCGAAACCCATCTTTATTGATGAAGATCAATCATTGTTTACAAACAGTATCAACATCACGGGAGTTTCCCTAATATGATCCATGGTTGCCGATTGGTAAACAATATGTAATAAGCTCTGTCATTGGTCAGTCGAAAGTATAAATACCAAAACAACAACAGAAACGACGGTGTGGTTGGTTGACAAGAATGGGTAGTGACAAACTTTAATAAATGCTGGAATATGTAGCTAATTGATCGTTACCTTTGTTTTAATTTAAGGGTGTCGGTGACGGTGCTAAGGCTTGCCGGTGACGGTGCTTAGGGTGCCGGTGACGGTGCTAAGGGTGCCGGTGACGGTGCTGAGGTTGTCGGTGCTAAGGTTGTGGGTGACGGTGACAAATAGTCACCAATCACGGTGACTGTGCTAAATACGGTTACCGGTGACGGTGACATTGCTATTGAAGGTGCACATTTAGAGTTCTGTTGGCGGTTTTGGCATGATTAATATGCAATTTAAGGTGTTATACTAAGTTGTTGTCTTCTTAGTTCTATAATGTAGAAGGGTGTTTTTTTTATCCTTTAATTGAGATTATAGAAATATACAAAATAAGTGGCAACCTTGTTACTTGAATGTTGAATTAAACATGTAGTAGTTGTGTGTGTCTATGGAAGACCATCCTGAACCAGGGACCTGACCCGACCCGTGACGAATCCTGCAAGACCCACTCTCTCCAGCGTGGATTATTATTGATATTAATAAAATATGAAACTTTATATTATTCAGATATTTTATTTCATAACTAAGAATTATATATAAATACAAGTATACGTTTTCCCTTTCTGTAACGTGTTTTGGTCCGACGGTTAATAGTGGACGTCGAACCTTACACTTTATAGATCCTTTAAATCCCTTTATCTTTGTGACCCTGCGTTCTCTGGTGGCCGACTCTAACACCAGGGAGGCGGCGTTACAATATTTTACCTACCTGCCTACCCATGACAAATAATATACCGAGCCAAGTTATTTTTTTGGGGAAAAAAATAAAATATTTTACCTACCTACCTACCCTGTTTCAAAACATAGGGTCGGAAAAGGGCAAACAAACAATATTTTAATTTAGGCCTGAATCTAGTATGTATTTAATTAATATGGTGTGAACTTGGGCACATTATACAGAAATAGATTTAGATAATGCATACTAGCATGGATTTAATCTGTCTTTTAAGACTGGAATCATTTACTGTATGCAAGTGCCTTTCTCCTAAATACACTTTAATCAACAAACCTGGTCAACAACAAATTGTGAATGTCTGAGCAATGAATCTTCTGTCAAGCTGTTTAATCCTTGTGGTGGGACAGTTATCTGAATGAAATAAATTCAATACATCAATACTTTTTTTAAATACTTAATTAATTGCAGTCTTCACGCTCACCTATAGGCCCATCAGCCAGGGCATCTGAAATTACTATCAGGCCAATAGAATGTCATGAGGTACATCAAGTTTAATGTACCCTTTTGAAACCATTTTAAAAACAAAGTTTATCATACAGTTTATAACTGATATTCATCTCATCTTAATAGTTTGCGTCTAAAATAAGATACAAACTGAAAGCTAAGATGCTATTTAAAATTTTTACAGCCATTCTATTTTTTTTAAGTACCTTACAAAGTAACATCATCAAAATTCTTATTGCATACACATGCAAGTCTGAAATACACTTATTTGAACTTTTCTTAAACACTACTTCACAATTCTTTGAATCTACACTGAAACAAATAGTATATATGACAGCTTAAAATTGCTTAAAATTACTAAAATAGTTACAAATACAGATACTTAAGAAAACTTCGTACCATTTTTTTTAAATACTTTCCCAAACTCTTCAGAACACTCAACACTGAAAGCTTTTAAAATGTGATCTGAAATATTTATCATATATTTATTTGTATTGCTACCTGAATTTTATTCAACAAATCTTCATATGTTGCTATAGGGTTACTTTGAAGGAATTCTATCAACACTTTACTCATGTGGATCTTTTCTCTCATGGTATCCATGAATGGTTTATATGCATCACTTGGAGCCATCAGAATATATTCAGCAAAAGCTAAAAATATGAAATTGATTGATTGATAGATGTTTTACTTTTAGAGTGAGTTACCCCATGCATATTCAGTAAAAAGTTAAGTTAACAAAATTCCAAAATATGAACCAAACGTATTATGACTGATCGACTGCTAAATGATGATATATGGGCAGGTGCAGTTAAAATCATTTCCCAAATAAAGACTAAGTACAATGCCACTTCTTTGTCATCTGGTTTCTGGTGGAAAACTGTCTTATTGGCAATCATACCACATCTTCTTATATTTAAATAATGTGGAGTCATTATTATCATATGCATAGATGCCAACCCCCTTTTGACACAATCAGTAACAAACTATCAAATTTTCCGTATTTTTGAAAAGTTTTCAGTAATCATTCATAAATGTGCATTTACCAATAAAAATTACTGACGAGTGGTTGCAAAGTGATGTACACTAAAATTTGTCATTTAACATGTTGTCTGTAGTATGTATTCCATTCATTAATTGTTCAGATGTTCTCGACTCAAACATTTTTGTTTTGTCAAGGAGAAGTAGAGAAAGGGGGAAAGCTACTTAATAAAATGCAAGTTTGCCTCTTCGGAAGTCAGTTAGTTACCCAGCATTAGGTTGATAACTCCAGAGAAACCGGAAGCACTACATTGGCGTTTCCTAAATACTGGACCAGGACGGAAAAGTAATGATAAAAATCCGCGTTTTACAAAATTGAACGTCGATGATTGGGAATCCGTAACTATTCGACTTTGACCGTAATAGCGTAGTTTTTATCGCAAAATCGGAAAAACTACGGAAAAATCGTAATGGTTGGCATCTATGCATATGTTAGTCATGAATTCATAATTTCAACTAAGGCTTATATATGCAGACTTTGACTAAAACCACTTTTTTTGTTTGTAAAATTAAAATCTTCAAGTAAATATTTTAATAAAAATTGTTCATTATCAGTGAAAATATGATGATGAATTGGTGATTATATTTCAGCGACAAATACAACATGTATATTTGAACATACATGTATTTATTTGATACTAATACATGTTTGTATGAACCTTACTTTGTCTAAGACTGACCAAGTCCCCCAGATTTTTCATGTGAAAATAGCCTAATATATAAATATAATATACCTGTACTGAATCCAATCAAGGCATTTTCTCCTCCGTCGAATCCAGCAGTCCACCATTCATTGATAGGTCCCATGTTTCTGGTAGGGATTCCACCTAAAGCACACAATCAGAAATGAACAAGATTGTTTACACACTGTTCTGGTATGATAGCTCTCAATCTTTTAAATTGCATTGTAAGACAGAAATAATTCAAATTAACAGATGTGAAAACAATAATTTGGTTGGGAGGGGGAGGAATCTAAGTGAACACTTTAAATACCGTTAACATAAAAAGCAGGTCTTTCTTGAACAGCAATATTTTACAAAGGTTATTATTCAGATTATTTTCTGCATTTTCTTTTTTAAAACTCTTTTTATTTGTGTTAAACAATTGCATTAATATTTTTATGCCCACCTATGATAGAAGAGGGGCATTATGTTTTCTGGTCTGTGCGTTCGTTGGTTCATCTGTCCTGCTTCAGGTTTAAGTTTTTTGGTTAAGGTAGTTTTTGAGGAAGTTGAAGTCCAATCAACTTGAAACTTAGTACACATGTTCCCTATGATATGACTTTTCTAATTTAATGCCAAATCTAGAGTTTTTAACCCTTTTTACAGTCCACTGAACATAGAAAATGATAGTGTGATTTGGGCCTCTGTTCTGTGGACACTTTCTAATCCTTGTTTTTAAATCTTTATTATAAAAGAAATTAACAAACCTTCTGTTGCTGGGTTTTCATCATAAATTGGTTTAACATGACCACTAAAATATAATTCTACGTTCTTCTCTATCAGGCCTGTGTCAAACGGACACAGATGTGTATTCTTGTCATAAGCACTACAAGAAAATCAAACATGAGCATGAGTTGAGCCTTTTTTTAAAACATAAATCAGGCTGTTAACTTTTTTGTATGTATTGTTTACCATATGTAATTTCAGGGCCTTTTATACCTTGCTATGTGGTATGGGTTTTGCTCATTGCTGAAGGTCATACATTACCTATTTCTTGCTAACATTCTATGTCATTTGGTTTCATTAAGAGAGTTGTCTAGCTTGCAATACCACATCTCATTTTTAAAGATGTTGCACATAATTTTCTTAAACAATTGAACTACTAAAGCTGTAAGTAGAATATGTTTTCCCTGTGTACTTTTAATAGTATTACAAACGAAAGTGAACCAATGCCTGGTAAGTCTGTAGTAAGTTAAGAGTCCCTTTTAATAGTATTGTTACAGTCAACAATTAACTTACAAACTGAATGTAAAATTCCCTTTATTATTATCTACCCACTATGAAGAAGATATACTAAGCCTTCTCTAACGCAAGTACATGTTACTTGTGATCAGTTAACTGTTTGCATTTTCATATTACCTGAAATTTGTGATTTTATGCTGAGGTCTTTCGTCATAACTATGAATTTCTTCCTCATCTCCAGTAAACACTGATAATTTAGGATCTGTTAAGGCAACATACTCTTCTACCTAAACAAAATACAAAACAAAACCTTCTATAAAATAACTATTGATTCATTTATTTGTAAATAGTGGAAACCAATTTTTTGTGGATTGAAGGGAAGTGTTTTCTTTATGTATATTTGAGTAGAGTTTTGCCAAAAAATGTTCTCTATAAGCCTAAGAGTCAATTACTACTTTGATGAAATTTTTAATTCATGGTTTCCCTGTATCCATGAGATCAAGGAAAATTAGTACCCAACTGATATTAATGAATGCACCTTAGGCATGTAGATTGAATATAATTTCAGCTAAATAGTTCAGATCTTTTCGTTTTTAACATATTTGCCAGTATGATTTAAGGATAATTTTTAAATTTTCAGGGGTCTTGTTGGCCTGGATGTCAAAAAGTTTATCTCCAGCAATCACTAGCCTGGTAACACTTAATTTTCGAATAGAACCCTGCTAAAGGCAGGTTGGTTTGACCAGTTTTTTAATGGACTAGGTAGGATTGACACTTTGACTGCCAAAAGTGGTGGTTCTCTTCGTTTTTTGGCTCTTTCCACCAATAAAACTAACAGTAATGATGTAGCCAAGTTTGCTCACAGCTAATGGCCTAATGCTTGTAGAGTAAAACTTTGGAAGGCTTGCTTGCTTGCTTTGTATAAATATTAATTCAAGCTTTGTAATTAAGATTGACATCTTCAAGCATAATATATATAGACATATTTTAATCTGTGTATATTATATTTTAATTTGATAGGACGTTATCCCAATTACAATTGTACAATATAAAAACAAAGCAAACAAGCCAAACAAAGTCTTTGTTGACATGCATTAAGAAATAAGCTGAAATGGTGTTCCTATTTTACTTACTGCATCATCAGTAGCTCCTGGGAACATTATCAAGTCACCATCAATTAATTGCTTACATTCTCGACACTTTGCTGGTGGTCCTTTGTTCACAACTTCTTTAACCTCTGTCTCTGAAGAACTGAAAGTCATATAAATTTTAATTGACTTAATGCCAATTATTAATGTCAATATATAATCCTTGAAAAACAAAATTATTTCACATACAAACATCCATTATGTATTCTGTTTGTTTGCTTATTCCACATTTGCTAGAGATATAGGGGAGGGTTTAGATCTTACAAAACATGTTACCCCACCGTTATTTGCACTTGTCTTAAGTCAGGAACCTCAAGCCTTTGTAAGTCTAGTGTCTTTTTTTATTTTTGGTTCATTTATGTGTTTTAGTGTGTTGTACATTTGACAAATTTTTTATTGTTTTTGTGCCAACAATAAAGGCATCTAAATATCTTAAATTATGCTTAATAGCTAGTAGATACATGTGTATTTTAAAATATAACCGTATAATTAGGATCATTATGATGTTCTGTGGATAAATTTATATCCGTTTTCAAAAGCTTAATAGACAGAGCGTCATCCTTACCATGGCATCCATTTTGATGATTGAAAAAATAGATGGCAAAATGGGGAGATAATTTTGAGGAAGAATAATTTTTACTGTTAAAAAATCTTCCTGCCTGGAAAACATTTTTGAACTGTGTGGTAAATGTTGTTTAAAAAAAGTTGCATTTGTTTTCCGTTAAAAATGATGTCAGTAATTAGCAATAAATCAAATGCAAAGGAAGGCAACTTTTTTATTATCAGATATCGCTCTACATTTCTCAAAAATCCTGTCAATTCAAAAATATTTTCACACACAGAATATCAGATATACCTTTTATTTTCAGTCTCCATTTCTTCACTTTTTTCTCCATTTTCTACTTTAGCTTTCTTTGTTTCCTTTTCTTCTACTTCTTCTTGTTTAACTTCTTCGTCAGCAGTAGATTTTCTCTTTCCTGGACTGTAAAGATTATTAGGTTTTTGTAATTAAATGCTTTATTCGCTGTAGATACAAAACTTATGAAATTGGTAATAAACAGCTGCGCCATGAGCTCATGATACGCCCTTTGTCTTGTGTGAGAAGTTTTATGCAATAATCATAAATAGTTCCGGAGATACAGCGTGACGTGTGAACAAAAACCTTTTTTGGAAAAAAACTTAACAACTCTAAAATAAAATTTTGAATCATCAACAAAAATATACAGATCTTTAGCTTAATATAATTAAGAAGTGTATTAAGTTTTAAGCAATAGTCATTAATGGTTTTTAAGATACGATGCTAAATATTAACCCCCCCCTCCCTCTTTTTTACAAAAAACTCAATAACTCCAAAATGAAATTTTGAATCATCAACAAAAAGTAAACAGATCTTTAGATGAATATAACTAAGAAGTGTGTGAAGTTTAAAGCAATAATCATAATTCGTTTATGAGATATGGCGTGACATGTGAACCCCCTCCCCCCTTTTTAAAAAAAACTCAATAACTCTTAAAACAAAATTTTGAATCATCACCAAAAAGTATACAGATCTTTGGATTAATATAATTAAGAAGTGTGTGAAGTTTAAAGCAGTAATCAGAAATTGTTTTTTATATACAGCGCTACATGTAAAAAATACACACTCCTGTTTTAGTTAAGTCCTGTAACTCAAAAAGTTTAAATCCTATTATCACCAAAAAGTATACAGATCATTTGACCACCATAAGAAACAACTATGTTAAGTTTAATGAAATTTGGATAAGTGGTTCTCAAGATACAGTGCGACATGTGGACACTGGACAGACACCAGACATTTGTATACCATAATACGTTCCGTCATTTCAAAATTTTGACGGGCATATAAAAAGTAAGAAATAGTGGATACCATAAATATTCTTATTTAAATTGTTTGGAATGTTGGAATATGCAAGTACATGAGGAAAATTTAATTTCTTGGGGGAAAAAAAAACACTGGCAACAAAACAGCTAAACCAATTAATCCAAAATGATTTTTTTTTTCTTCAAATATTAGCATTTTTTTTCAAATCTGACAATTTTTCAATATGATGTTCCTTCAATAATCATTTCATCAAGGCTAGACTAACTTTTTCATTTTCTAATAACCATTTTTTCTGATGATTAAAAGACGAGATAAGTAATAGTATCATACAATGTTTTATTATCAGTGATTATCTAGGGTAAATTTCCTTAAAGTTCTCCTTTTATAGGTAATAAATGATAGGCTTGTAAATCAAAGCCTTTTCAGCCCTTTCATCCCATTTTCTATACATACATACTTTAGCAACATAGTTTGTAATTAAAAACTCACGTTCTTGAGAACATTGATGCTATAGATGGCTGATTTACATTTGACTTCTTCCCTTTTCTTCCTTTTGACTTCTTACTTGGTGTTTCTAATGTATTGATAAAATTAACAATCTTATTTACAAATAATAATGATTATGTAGTAGCTAACAACAAATAAAAGTACTTAGATGTCTAGACTGGTCTTTTTGGGATGATTATTTGCAAACACATAGATGCTTACACCATTTCACCTTATGGAGTAGGCTATATAAGGGCTATTGCATTAAAATGTATGTGGGAAGGTTAGATAGGATTTTCAAAATATCCCTACAACCAAGAACCATTTATTTTTAAGATAATTTTTTATAATGCTAACAGACACATACTGAAAAAAAGACCCATGACCCTCATTCAATAACTAAACTTCCCTTCCTACCCTCCCAAATTTTAATGGAATAGCCATAAGGCTCTATCAATTCAAATAAAGATGATTCAAAGGTCGTCATAAAAGCATCACCTGTAATTTTTCACATTCTAGCATTTTGTCATGTCAGGCCTTATAGAGCTTGCTTATTGTTGAATGCCATACAGTGAAATATAGTTTTTAACATTGAAGTATTTTGTTTGCTATACATGTACCTGTATTAATAAATAACCTTTGTGACTCGCATATTTGTTTATCAAATCCTGTGATTTATGTTCCCTACTTGTATGTCTAAAGGCAGTTGATATCCAGGAGAATTTTGGCAACTTTTTTATGAAATGAAATGTGTTTGTCATCTGGTATGTTAAACCATTCTCAAAGGGGGCTCTCATATGTATTATTTCCTCAAAAATTTAATAACCCAGGCAGCATTTTCAAGACGTCAGCAGAAGCCATGTTGGTGTCCAGAGCTTTCGGATAAAATTATTGTTGTTGACCATTATCATATAAGGATGAAGTAGGCCAAGCTTACAAGGTATTAATTTCAAGGAAGAAGATATTATGAATGTCAAACCTTCATCTTTTCTTTCTTCAACTTCCATAGATTCTTCCTGCAAAACACAAAAAGAATAAAATATCTTTTTTTATATTTTTCTACTGATATCCTACAATTAAATTAAGAGCAAAAGCTTTTAAAATAAATTATTTCTTATTTGCCTCTAGCATCACTAAAAAGATTGTAGAAATGTACAGTTGGTGCATTAAAATACAAATTCATTTTCACAGTGATTTTTGTAGAATGTGAAAAGGAACAAAAAAGTTTGGATTTGAAAAAATATTATGAAAGAAAAAAATGTAAACAGCACCACACACAACAAAGTACCTTTTACCTGCAAAATACGCCAGCGTGAGAAAAGAAATATTAAACAGCTGACTATTGAAAACTATTATATCTAATATATCAAAGTTCTGCCAACATTTATTGTATTACATGTACCTCTTCAATTTCTTGTTTTTTAGCATTTTTCTCCTTGGTCACTTCTGATTTCTCTTCTGTCTCAATATCTGCCTCTACCTTGATTTCATCATTTACATCTTTCAACTCTTCTTTATTTTCTACTTTTTCCTCAATTATAGGTCCATTTTTACCATTTTCTATATTTTCATTATTCCTGTTGTGTTTTGTGATACCATTAGATCCATTTTCTTTTGCCTCCATATTACTTTTTTCTGTGCCATTTTTCACAGAATTGCCATTTGCCAAAATGTTTGTTTCAGTGAACTTTTGCAATAACTTTCCAAGTTGTTTAAAATAACCTTTCTGTAAATATATTTTTAAATTATAATAACATAAAATTGCATGCATGTTTAAATTAGACAATTATTTTCAGTTGGTAAATAAATCAATAACGATTTAAAAAATTATTTTGTTTTTGTTTTGTTACGTTACTGTCTTTGTGAAATATGTTCCATATCATCTTTTATTCAGTTTCACAGATTGGTTTTTACTCCACTGGTTACAAATGTAAAATATTGTGGGAAACTTTTAACTGAATCCATTTCGTCTTTTATAGCTTTCCCTCTGTGACAAAAACATTTGTACCACTTAGCTTTTAAATGGCGAATACAAATAATTTCTAATTAACCTTGTTTAGTTATTGGCAATCAGTGTAAATGTAGCTAAAGCTCTTCAACTGTTTTTGGTTTTATACATCCTTGAATTTAAATTATTTGGCTTCAAGTGTTCCTGATGAAGGTAAATCCAGAAAAACGCTTTGACGAAATAAATTTATATGTGTTGTTTTTATTTCTAAGGAGGACTTAGTTACATGTACAAGTATATGCATAAACCAATTTTATACAAGAATGATTGTCATTTTGTTTTACAATAACATATATTGCTTGTCATTACCTCAGTAATATTTTCATCTTTCAGCTCACTTTCCAGTTCCTTGATATCTCCTTTTACTCCTTCAGGTATAATGTCATTTAAAACTTTGCATTTCTTTCTCCAGTACCCCTGTTCATTAAAAAAAAAACCAATCTTTTAAGGAGGCAAGTCCCTCATAAAAGCAAAAAGATAGAAAAAACAACAACAAAAAACAAAGCAAAAGTGACATCACATGATATTTTAATGAGTAAATATTTAAATGGATTAATCTTTTTCATTACTGCCTACAATTATCATTTTTAATGGACTAGACCTACATGTATTTCACATTGAAGATGATCACAAATTGTCTGAATAAAGACACTGGTTAAAACTAAGGAAAATTCTAAATGAAATTTCACATGATCATTATCTAACATTATCCTTCATCATCTTTTTCATTACTGCCTACAATTATCATTTTTAATGGACTAGACCTACATGTATTATGTTTGAATAAAGACACTGGTTAAAACTAAGGAAAATTCTAAATGAAATTTCACATGATCATTATCTAACATTATCCTTCATCATCTTTTTCATTACTGCCTACAATTATCATTTTTAATGGACTAGACCTACATGTATTATGTTTGAATAAAGACACTGGTTAAAACTAAGGAAAATTCTAAATGAAATTTCACATGATCATTATCTAACATTATCCTTCATCATCTTTTTCATTACTGCCTACAATTATCATTTTTAATGGACTAGACCTACATGTATTATGTTTGAATAAAGACACTGGTTAAAACTAAGGAAAATTCTAAATGAAATTTCACATGATCATTATCTAACATTATCCTTCATCATCTTTTTCATTACTGCCTACAATTATCATTTTTAATGGACTAGACCTACATGTATTATGTTTGAATAAAGACACTGGTTAAAACTAAGGAAAATTCTAAATGAAATTTCACATGATCATTATCTAACATTATCCTTCATCATCTTTTTCATTACTGCCTACAATTATCATTTTTAATGGACTAGACCTACATGTATTATGTTTGAATAAAGACACTGGTTAAAACTAAGGAAAATTCTAAATGAAATTTCACATGATCATTATCTAACATTATCCTTCATCATCTTTTTCATTACTGCCTACAATTATCATTTTTAATGGACTAGACCTACATGTATTATGTTTGAATAAAGACACTGGTTAAAACTAAGGAAAATTCTAAATGAAATTTCACATGATCATTATCTAACATTATCCTTCATCATCTTTTTCATTACTGCCTACAATTATCATTTTTAATGGACTAGACCTACATGTATTATGTTTGAATAAAGACACTGGTTAAAACTAAGGAAAATTCTAAATGAAATTTCACATGATCATTATCTAACATTATCCTTCATCATCTTTTTCATTACTGCCTACAATTATCATTTTTAATGGACTAGACCTACATGTATTATGTTTGAATAAAGACACTGGTTAAAACTAAGGAAAATTCTAAATGAAATTTCACATGATCATTATCTAACATTATCCTTCATCATCTTTTTCATTACTGCCTACAATTATCATTTTTAATGGACTAGACCTACATGTATTATGTTTGAATAAAGACACTGGTTAAAACTAAGGAAAATTCTAAATGAAATTTCACATGATCATTATCTAACATTATCCTTCATCATCTTTTTCATTACTGCCTACAATTATCATTTTTAATGGACTAGACCTACATGTATTATGTTTGAATAAAGACACTGGTTAAAACTAAGGAAAATTCTAAATGAAATTTCACATGACCATTATCTAACATTATCCTTCATCATCTTTTTCATTACTGCCTACAATTATCATTTTTAATGGACTAGACCTACATGTATTATGTTTGAATAAAGACACTGGTTAAAACTAAGGAAAATTCTAAATGAAATTTCACATGATCATTATCTAACATTATCCTTCATCATCTTTTTCATTACTGCCTACAATTATCATTTTTAATGGACTAGACCTACATGTATTATGTTTGAATAAAGACACTGGTTAAAACTAAGGAAAATTCTAAATGAAATTTCACATGATCATTATCTAACATTATCCTTCATCATCTTTTTCATTACTGCCTACAATTATCATTTTTAATGGACTAGACCTACATGTATTATGTTTGAATAAAGACACTGGTTAAAACTAAGGAAAATTCTAAATGAAATTTCACATGACCATTATCTAACATTATCCTTCATCACTTACAAAACTATGCTTTAATCATGTTAATAAAACAGATTCAATCCAACTGTCACTTACCTTCTCAGTGACATCACCATCTTTATACTCTTCTTCTAAAACCTTTAACCTGCAAAAAGATATTGATAAAAAGAAATACAAGTATTTAAAAAAATTTAAATGAAATTTCAATTCCTGCATTATTATTTGGAAGAGCAATATTACACTTTACAGACACAATAGAGATGATGAATAGCTGATTATCTTTTAAATATTATATGAATATTAACCATGATTTATACTATACTGTCACCCTTAGTTAGTTTTTTATCATGCAAGTTAACAAGGTACAGTGTAACAATATGCAAGAACAATTCCTAACTTTCAATATAAATGAAGCTGAAACTGCATATCAAAATAAGAAGACACATCACCCTAACAAGACATTTAATAATTTCTAGCTCCCAGCCACCCAGTCTGTGCTCCAAGATAATGCCAGAGGCAGATTTAGGGAGAGGGGGGCATGACCCCACCCCTTTTTGTTGAAAAAAATTGGTTCTTAAGTGAATCATCTATATAAGAGCAAGCAGGCCCCCTATCATGGCAGTCAATTGACCCCCTTATGGAAATATCTAGATCTGCCACTGATTGCTCCAAATATAAACATATAATTTCTTAGACTTAGACTCAGTAACTTAGAGCTTGATGAGAATGTTTTATGGGCATTCATAGAAAAAAAGGCTGCCACTTTAAAAGATCAGAGAAATCAAACCTGTCTTGAATATCTGAGTTTTCCTTTTCTTCAATGTCTATTTTCCCTGGCATTTTGGAATTCTTTTAACCAAAGAATGAACAGAGAAGTGTTTAGTTGCTTTCCCGCGAAATATTGGCCTATTCCATAGGGAAATCTAGACAATTAGAACTTCTTTTGAAAATCAAATCATATTGATTTAAACATCTTTCTTATTCCAATCAATTTGCTTATGAATATTTTATTTCCTAAATTGATTATTTTTCATTTACTGAAGTGTAAAAATTGTATTTATGTTTTTTCTTTAATCTGTTAATCCCTTTTCCATGAAAATGGACTAAACCGGAAGTGAAGAATGTAAATAAAGAAGTTGGCGGAAAATATGATCGTTTGCTCTTTGCTGGTTCATGATATTGTAAATTTTCGCTAAATATTTAAGCATTCCTATCAAGTCTAGAAACAACAGTGGAATCACAATTACTGATTTAGAATACAAATTTAGCTCACTCCCCGAACAAAATGTTTTAAAAAATCACTAAAGTAAATGAACTGTGCTTTTAATTTCATTTCTGAATTCTACTCTTATGTCACAGGCACTTGTTTCTGTCAATGTGGGGTTTTACTATCCGTAATTTTTCGTACAGGTATGGATAGTAAACCCCACATTGACAGAAACAAGTGCCTGTGTTCTCGAACACAGAACTATACCGTAAATTTAGTTATATATATTGGATGTAGTTTTATTTTGGTTTATTTGGTGCCTCTAATTTCAACACATGAAAATTTATCAAACACTTAAAATTGAAACGCCAAAATTGCGTACCTGTACAACAATATTGCTATGTTAGTTGTTGGGAAAAACATTTTATGTTATCATATCTTCCGTATATTTACTACAAATCTATACATAGTTAAATCTGCAAATGAATACCTGACATAATTTGACAACATTACTAAACAATTTTTAATTAATTGTCAATTTTCGGAAATTATCCACACATGTCATAAATTGCCAAGCTATTGCTAATTAGACGCCGTTGTTGGTAATTAGAATATCAAAAGTGTGTGGTGTCTTCCCATTTATCCAACTTTTTAAAATAAGGTATTCTCATTTAGCCAACTTTTTATTTTTGTTAATTATTGGGTTGTTTGTTTAGTAATAATAAGGTGTCTTTCTAAAATTTTACAATAAATTTGTTCCTGTATGTTTTTATATTGTTTAAGAAATATATATAAAACAGGCGATAGTACTAAACTTGTTACATTTAATTTTTAAATAATATAAAGTTAAGTATATATTTTTAAATAATAAATAAATATTTCATCATTTATACAGAAGAAACCCACAAATCAGTAATATTTTTATATTAACATTTTATGAAAGTAAATAAATTATGACTGTCTTTATTACTTTTTTTTAAATTGTAGAAGGTGCATTTTACTTTTTTGAAAACAATTAAACGTGTAGGTTTCTTGAATGAGATTGCTGCTACTGTTGTTCCAAAATTAAAAAAATCAATTGGACGAAGTTCCAAAATTACACACACCAAAATAAAACATGCTTTTTGAGAGAAAACCGCCAAAATATCCTGACGCCAAAATTTCCCAATTTACGGTATAAATAATACAAACTGTAAATGTTCTATCTATACATATACATGTACTGGCCTTTGTTAGTCTTGTATTATTTTAATTTTAGTTTCTTGTGTACAATTTGGAAATTAGTATGGCGTTCATTATCACTGGACTAGTATATATTTGTTTAGGGGCCAGCTGAAGGACGCCTCCGGGTGCGGGAATTTCTCGCTACATTGAAGACCTGTTGGTGACCTTCTGCTGTTGTTTTTTATTTGGTCGGGTTGTTGTCTCTTTGACACATTCCCCATTTCCATTCTCAATTTTATATACAGTATTTATTATTTTAGACTAAGAGTGAAATAACAATTATAACATGTATCATGTGTATATCATTAAGTTGTTGTGTAGGACATTAAACACCCTAACTAAATCAGAAAACCAAAATCCCCTTCAAGTTTATAGAATGATGTTGATTGTTATACAAACATCATCCATAGAAGAGCTGCATAATGATATTAAATTTAGTTTATCAACGTGACCTTCAGTTGGAATTCATATTGACAGATTACAATTATAGGTTTAAATGATCCAGTATTGCTAACATGATCCATTTAAATTTTTGTCTTGCCTGCTAGGAAAGTCCCAGAATGTGAGGCATTGGGATTGCAATCCTGCGACTGCTGCAGAGGTTTTAAGTAAACTATTTATTAAAAGCCTTATAATTCAGAAAGTAGAAAACCTGGATAGTCCATACATGAACATGTACATTGCAAATACAAATATTTTATTGGCACATACATATACATTTTACCTTAGTTTACAAAGTTTCTGTCTGTCTCAGGTCCATTGTCCTTGACCTCATTTTCATTGATCAGTGTAAACTAAAAAAAAGTATGTATTTTTGTCAACATGGTCAAGTTAAGATAAAACTAGAAATAGAATTTGGATATGGGTTTCTTGCAAGTTTCATTTCCATCAGTTAGGGTTCACCTGTCATAGACCTCATTTCATTGGTCAGTGATCAAGGTTAAAGTTATGTGGTCAAGACTGTACATGTATCTCAGATACTATAAGCATTAGGTCAACTATATTTTGTGTTCATGTATGGAATGATAATTATAAAGTGTACATGTCTATCTGGAAGGGTTCATATGACCTTGGCCTCATTTTCATGGTTCATTTGTCATTGTTAAGATTTATGGTATTGTTCCTCATGTACTATTAGCTATAGCCATATTGCAATATTTGGCGTAAAGATGATTGTAAGGTGCAAATGTTTGTCTGGCATGGTTCATCTGACCATGACCTCATTTTCATAGAACATTGATAATGTTAAGTTTATGTGATACATTTGTACCTCGTGATTTTACTATTAAACTCTTCATATTACATACTTTTAACATGATTTCAATTATAAGACATTCCGGGTTGTGCACTCTTGTTTACATTTTTTATATAATTTACATGATTATCCAATTGAATAGTGTACCACTCAGCATATTGATTTCTTTAAAAAAAAAACTACCAGATTGGAACACATATGAAGAATACTCGCTAGAAATTTAACATCTAACTTTGTAAAAAATATTAGTAGACATACTAATACAGAAAGTGAAATCATATCTATTTCAGGAGATGAAGTTTATATAGATGTCACAGACAACCTTTCTTGAATCTGTGGTCAGCTGGGACCATCAGAAATGTCAACAGAATCTTGATGAAGCCCTACCTAAACTTATTGTATCCTTTGATAAAATTGTCTTCAAGGTAGATGGATGGCTGGACTTTTTTCTGGACTCCGGGATTGGGTGTTTTTAAGCTCTGGATTGCGAGATTGATCCTTTCGGGATCCGAGAATTCTTTTTTTTTCGAATTTCGGGATGTTGGAATTTTAATTTCTTCAAATTCAGGACCTCAGGATTTCATTTTTTAAGCCTGGGATTTCGGGATCAGGACCCCTCCGACCCCCCCCCCCCCTTTTCAAGGTACACATTTAACCACCTCTCTCGAGTTGGAAAAAATAAACACAAATTATGATGACTTTTTTTTTTCAGGATAACCATAATACTTACTTTTTTCTCATACTAATTGTTTTGTTTCTGCAAGTTTAAGCTGTTGGTTAAAATTCCTGTGAACAATTTGCCTGGGCTGAATGACAAAAAATGTAATTTTATATGCTTGAGCAGAGAAAAGGTGAAAACATTTTAAAATGTAAAATGTTTTTGTATATGAACATATTTACATTTTCATCCCACTTCAGTTCTCTGATATTAAGGGTAAAAGACCTACAATGGTACAACTTTATACAAGGATTCACTAAAGTGACTGTCTAATTTGTTTAATATGTAGCTCCTACTCAGTTACTGAAATTAATGTGTGTGTTATTTGTTCCTATCCTAAATGTAAATTAAATATTGCAAATACACAAAGTAAACAATCAATCCTATAAAGTGTATGGATTGATCACAATTATTAATGTTTTTCTTTGAACATGCTTCTTTTGATAGAAAAAGAATTCTTTCCTTAATTTGCATTAGGATTTTCTACAGAATGCAGAAATAATTCAAGAAAAAGTTGGTAAGTCTAGAACAAAACATTGAAATACTGATAAACATTAACATGAAAAGATAAAATGATAAGGTACAATGTACCTCATGCAATAAATAATGCTTTGAACTATGGCTATATGGTTGTGGAGATACAGCATAAAAGAATAATGTTAGGAGCATTTATTTTTATTGATAGGAAAAAAGTTTGGAGGGGAGATTCCACAGGAATGGGCAATCAAAGCACAAAATGTATGTGAATACAACAAATTGACTTTAAAGTAAAAAGCAATGCTTATTCTCCAAGTCCCATATAGTATGCCTGGTAATTATAATTGTTGGAACAATGTGCTTGTTTCATACCAACACCCTTTCGCCTTTAAAGCAATGAACTAAAGCATTGTTGACATAAATGTATGACCCTGTCTATTTATCTGTCTTTCATATTTGTAACTGGTAACAAACTGTATCAATATTGGTGAAACTTTACACAGTTGTAGAACACTATCAGATGATGTGTTTATAGGAAAATTATCATGATTAAACACATGAAAGGGGAGATAACCAAAATTCAAGGACAGGGTATCATTCTTGTGAGTTCGCTCACAGTTCTAGTTCCTTCATGGTACTCAAGAAATTGGAACTATATCATATACTTTAAAATAGATTTAGCAGGAGTGTGCTACTTAAACTTTAATTTAAGTCTGAAATCAGCAATTAATACATGTATATTTAATTTGGTTTATGCATTTTGGTAATTTATTGTTAATTTATTATTTATATTGTAGGGATTTTGAAGATTATATGTCAGCTATTTTTACCATGTATACAGATTGAAGAATCAGAAAATAAATTATTTAGACATATTATTGAAAAAGTAAGTCATTGCTTAAAATGATAGTACAGTTTAAGAGAATGAATTTTGATAAAATATGCAAACCTAGCTTATATGCATTATCTATAACTTATTTTCTTTTTGCAAACAAGCCAAATAGCTCAATATTTTGATTTGTCATATACTTAGACTAAATAACATATGATTTTTACCGTATGATAATAGCATTAAATTAAAGTATTTTCCATATTTTTCGAATAGGTGCTTAGCGGGCTAATATAAAAAGTTTATCACATGCTTTGATTGTTATCACATGCCTTTCTGTAACGTCATCACATGGCATTCCATTGATACTCGACAAATTCCGGAAAATTCACCTCAGTGCTACGTTTTCAGTGAAAAACATTACAAAGTAGTGTACAAAACAATTATTTGAATACTGGAAAGTAAATTGTGTAAAATAATTAAATTAAATTAAAAAAAATATTAAATAAATGCATTTTTTAAGTTCTTCTGAAACATAATTTAGAAAGTTACTTTAAAAAGTTGACTTTTCCAAATAATGTTCATTATGTATATTGTTGAATTATTTTTTTGTCGATTCCTCCATATTAGAATGTGTTTTTTTTTCTCTGTTGAGGCATATGATAAAAAGATTTCATATTGAATGTATCAAATTTTGGGTCCGACGTCCGTGAACTTTTTACTCTTTCAACTTCTTTTCGAGAACCACGTAGAAGGATCAATATATGAATCTGTTATTTTTCTCTACTGTTGAAGCATATGATAAAAAGATCATAACATGTCATTTTTGATATCGCATGTATTATCAGCCCTCGGTCAATATCAGCGCTCGAGCCATGCGGCTCTTGGGCTGATATTGAACCTAGGGCTGATGATACATGCGATATGAAAAATTCCATGTAATAATCTGATATTATCATATACTTAGACTAAATAACATATGATTTTTACCGTATGATAATAGCATTAAATTAAAGTATTTTCCATATTTTCCGAATTGGTGCTTAGCGGGCTGATATGAAAAGTTTATCACATGCTTCGATTGTTATCACATGCCTTTCCGTAACGTTATCACATGGCATTCCGGTGATACTCGGCAAATTCCGGAAAATACACCTCAATGCTACGTTTTCAGTGAAAAACATTAAAAAGTAGTGTACAAAACAATTATTTGAATAGTGGAAAGTATATTGTGTAAAATGATTAAATTAAATTACAAAAAAAAAATTAAATAAATGCAGTTTTTAAGTTTTTCTGAAACATAATTTAGAAAGTTACTTTAAAAAAGTTGACTTTTCCAAACAATGTTCATTATGTATGTTAGTGAATTATTTTTTGTCGATTCGTCAATATTTAAATGATTTTTTTTCCTCAGTTGAGGCATATGATAGAAAGATTTCATATTGAATGTATCAAATTTTGGGTCCAACGTCCGTGAACTTTTTACTCTTTCAACTTCTTTTCGGGAACCACGTAGAAGGATCAATATATGAATCTGTTATTTTTCTCTACTGTTGAAGCATATGATAAAAAGATCATAACATGTCATTTTTCATATCGCATGTATTATCAGCCCTCGGTCAATATCAGCCCTCGAGCCATGCGGCTCTTGGGCTGATATTGAACCTAGGGCTGATAATACATGCGATATGAAAAATGCCATGTAATAATCTGATATTATCAGTCTTCCCACTGTCTATATCACTCTGCTCAGCTTTTGATAAAAAAATGCATATCACGCCAGACAACCTAATAATCAGTACTTATGACTGATATTTTTACAATATTAATTTGCATAAAATCTTACTCTGTTTACACATTTTCAAGAGAAAAACCATTTTTTGTTTACAGGCATGTTGCTCTTTTGACTGTATCTTGAATGACATTAAACAGATCAACAAGAACCAAGATATTTCTGTATTAAGTGGACAAGTGCTCGGTTTATTGGAGGTGAGTCTCAATGTCTATTTTTTTATAATTTGGAAGTCTGACAGTAACTTTACAAAAACATCATGATAACTATGGCTTCTATTGAAATAAAAACAATAAATCTTTCACTTAATCTTTGGAATTTGAAAAATTGCCTTTTCTTTAATTCTCACTATAAGATGGCCACGAAATCGTGGTACAATTGGGCAAGTGTTGAAACAAAGAGTGTGGACACAGTTTGTGTGTTTAATTCTATTTGCGTACAATCTTGTTAAACATTTTCTCAATGTTGCAATGAATTAAGTAGATACATATTTTACTTGTAGCACATGGCTTTACCCTCTCTCTATTTACTTTAGCATATCTGGACATTTATGATAATTCATGGTCAATTTTTTGTATATATTGATCATACATTTAGTGAAGTGAGAAATTATTTATGGTAGTAAGTCATATCTAGTATATTGTACCAGTAATTTTAGTTTCATTTTCATGTGTTCATTGTTGTAGTTTACCATATTTTCTTCCACAGTGGTATTTAGACATTCCTTCAATTCTTGTGAATTTACTTTCACTTTCATAATTGTATTGTTGACCTATATTTCATCCCAAATAAGATTCTGGGAAGTGATCAATCAATTTTAAGATATCATTAGTTTTGTTATTACTATCTGTGATTATTTGCCTTACAACTGATTAGCTTTGAACAGAATAATACCAGTCTGCAATGTGCACAAAAGTGTATTACAAAAATCCATAATTCAATAATATGTTAGGTTGACTTTGACTGTTTGTTATTATAATTGGAAAAGCATTAGCACATACAGTGCATAAAAAGAGTAAATATTTGATAAATAAAATATTGAATTGTTTGCATTTTATCATTTATCATGATTTAACTAAACTTTGTACATGTTGTAAGACGTGGAGAAGGTTGTCTGGATTGTCCACAAACATTAAACCTGTGTTAAGTCCAATGGGATTTTCCACAAACACCAAACATGTATTTAGTGGAATTTTAGTCCAAAGTTGATTTGAAGTTGTAAATTTGTCTTATTTCAAAAAATGATTTTGGTACAGTTGCTTCTACAAATTCAAAGATAAATTGTTACAAGAATAAATCTTATGTTTTTATTGTTCATGTACTTAAAGAATTAATTTTTGTATGAAAACCATTCATGAAGTTTTATTGTTGAGTGGCAGATTAATGCTTATCTAAGTTTTTTTTTATTTGTAGTTAGACTTTGATTTAGCTTTAACTATAATTTCAGTGAAATATTTATTAAAAGTTTCAAAATCTAGCATTTATATATCCTCTCAAAAAGTCACAAATTAAATTTCAAAATTTTATTGATATGTTTTCTATACCAAAATATGAAAATTCAGTCTGCTGAAAACCAGGCTTATTGGTGCTATGTTCTCTCTACCTATGCAACAAAGTTGCTTGGGGATAATGTTTATTATCCATTAGTCCTTCTATCAGTACGTATACTGTTCTGGTCCTTGCAACTTCTCTGAAACCACACATCAGAATTTTATGAAACTTTGTGGCTAACAAGAAAAATACTATGCAAATTTTTTTAATATAGTTAGTCATTGGTAGTAGAGGTTCATTATTTTATAGGAGTGATTGCCCTTAAATGAGGATTTTTGTACCCATCTTTTGTGTTTTGAGCAAAAACTAAAGAAGATAGAGAGAAACTAAACAGACTAAATGATCAGCAATACAAAAAAATATATACTACTTTTGTCATGAATTCTATTTTTATGCCCCACCTACGATAGTAGAGGGGCATTATGTTTTCTGGTCTGTGCCTCCGTTCGTCCGTCCGCTTCAGGTTAAAGTTTTTGATCAAGGTAGTTTTTGAAGAAGTTGAAGTCCAATCAACTTGAAACTTAGTACACTTAATTGTTCCCCATGATATGATCTTTCTAATTTTAATGCCAAATTATAGTTTTGACCCCAATTTCATGGTCCACTGAACATAGAAAATGATAGTGCGAATTTCAGGTTAAAGTTTTTGGTCAAGATAGTTTTTGATGAAGTTAAAGTTACATCAACTTGAAACTTAGTACACATGTTCCCTATGATATGATCTTTCTAAATTCCAAATTAAAGTTTTGACCCCAATTTCTCGGTCCACTGAACATAGAAAATGATAGTGCGAGTGGGGCATTAGTGTACTATGGACACATTCTTGTTGTCTATAATGTTGGAGAGTGTCCTTTGTTGAATATGCTCACAAATACCAAGGTGTGTGACACAGGCTCTTTAGAGCCTCTAGTTTAGAAATGATTTTATCTCATCATTCATACAATATTTTTTTTAAGTGCCTTCTAAATACCTATCTCTTTAACAACTTTACAAGGATATCTTTGAATTCAAAAGATGTTAGTTATAGGTAAATATGCAGTATGCACAAAGTTACATCAAAACATGTGAATTCAAGTGGAAAGAATGGCACAATTTTAAGAATAGAATTCTTTTAAAAGCTTACAAAATATATTTTTACTTTCTGTTTTCATTCTTCCAGAAAATTTGAAGATAACATCATCCTTTACTTTGGTGGAAAGAACCTTTAATTTTCTGGAAATTAAATAGTTGTAAACAATTTCTTATCTCATTTGAACAGTTACTGTCTGACATAGTGGAATGCTATGAAGTTTGTGTGAAATATGTTGGGTCCACAGAAGTACCTTTGGCCTGGAATAAGGTCCAGTCCTTACCAACCGGAGCTGTCCACATACTTAAAGGGACCTATGGACATTGTAAGGTAAGAATGGAATGTTTACGAATGTCATTTGAATATTGCTCATTTACATTTAAGTTATTTTTCCTTAGAATTGTGTTACTCATATGAATTTGAAACAGTGATACAAAGAGAAAACACTATCTATGAATCATAAATATTTATTTCACAACTCTGTACATGTTTTACACTTATGGTGCATAAGTACATTAAATATAATTATCTTTGGTTTTGAATTATCACACATTGAATTTGTCATTAATATTATGATAGTCCATTATGGCATATTCTTTGTTAATACAATCATTAATCCATTTATTCATATTCTTAAGTATAAAATAATTTTGATCTGAGAACAAAGTAAACTGTCAATGTGTTATGGAAGTTAATGGATGAAGAATATAAAACAAAATGAAGTTTGAAGACGTTCCATACTTTAATGAATGTACTGCCAGGTAACAGAACCCATATCAAAGTACAAGCATGGAAGTATTATATTGACAGGAACTACTACGACACGACTTCAAACGTTTCATCTGTGATGCCGCGCCCAATTTAATGACATGTTAATTAGCTTGAAACATGGCACATTATTTACATACCAGCGTGTGGTGCCCTACAATATAGTCATTCTCGGTTGCTTTCAAGATTACGGAAATAAACGAAGAAATCGAAAGTTGTGATAAATTCTTAGGAAACTGCAATCGGCAAACCTCGGCAGATTCCGTTACCCTACATCTGCATATGTGTGCCGATTGAGTGATTGATGGATTAATGCGAGTCATCATTAATTCTACAGAAAAACACATTGACGATGGAAATTTATACCAAATTTATTGAATAAATGCCCCATTTTTATTGATTTATTTTTGGAAATTGGACTATATGTAATATATATCGCAAGTTGTGATTATATGTTTTCTCCACTGAGTGGCACATATTTCCTGCATATTTAAGACGATTGTAAATTATCGTTCTGATAAAATCAAATGATCAAAGAGATTTTAGATAAATGTAGGAATTATTAAGCTTCGCTCTAAATCCAGGGTAAGATCATTGGTTAGTATAAACCAATGTTCAGCTGAACCCTTGATGTTTTGAATTTTTTTTAGTACTGCGACTCAAGGATTTGTATAGTGACACGTTAAAAATTCTTGTGCGACTGTTCAATAATATTTACCAGTATCATTTGGACGGTTTCGTTTGGTCGGATAGTGATAACATATTTTAGGGGACAGAACTGTATTATATAAATAGCTATATAACGTAGTTAGATCTCTGTTTTCCTCTGCTGTATTTTATTGATTGGTACTTGCTCGATTAATTTTCGTATTGAAAACTGGAAATTTCTACTTTCCAGGATTATCCAGTAACTTAACCATATATATTACTCTAAACTTCACAGAACTGTATTTATTAAATATATTTATTGTTAACCGGCGGTAACCGGAACACACCTTAATCGCGATTTAAACTTTACCCACAAACTTATGAAATAATGTCACTCACTATTTCAAATCATTGTAGAATAATTAATTCTGGGCCGATTTTCATTTTTTATGCATCAGTCGATTTGTTTAAATAATTTGTTCACGAATAAAGGTCTACCGACGCGATTGAAATAAGTAAAGGTGTTTTACGACAGGTAATATTGTTAAGCTGTCTTGATAAAAACCATGTGATTGATAAGAAGTATCTCTGGTCAATTTATGACCGCGGCATTGCAGATAGTCACAAAAGAAATTTTCTACAGGGCTACCCGGTTATAAATAAATGCTAATTAATCATTGTAGTTCCTGTCAATATAATACTTCCATGGTACAAGTGAATTATTATCATGTGTTGTGATCAAAATTCCTTCCCTGATTTTTTATCTGGTTGTTATCTTGCATTTGTCTTGATTAATAGTTTTGAGGGGAAAAAAATAGCTTGCTCAATTTTTTTTCTTTAGGGTACTCAAGACTACTACGAGACATGAAAGATAAAATTAAATTTTTGATAAGACACATGTATATTTGTAACATTTATATATTTTAAATTTTATTTGCATGCATAAAAATATCAATATCACAACATTAAAACTGTTTTGTTAAAAATCTATAATACATCATACTTGCTTTGGAAAGTAGTTTTCTACCTATATTATAAATTTACAAATTAAATATATATGAATTGTATATGCCCTTTTAAATGTTCCAATAGGGTTTGGACTTGTAAAGTGACTCTTTTCTTGGACTTAATTTGCTGAAGAAATATTTGCAAAACTGTGTGTTGAATTATTTTTTATCAATTTGATAAACATTCTTGAGTTGACAAAATTAAGCAATTGACTATACTGTAGTATTTATAACAGTTTTGTTGTTCATAACAATATTTTATGGATAATGAATTTCCAGTGATTGTAGGATATATGTTAATACATGTAGTTCTAATGTAACATTTCTAAAATGATGACTAGTAATTGTAAAAAAATATCACAGTTCATATAATGAGGCTATTTACAATTTTAACAGATCAGCAATTCAATAATGATTTGATGCAACAACATCCCTTGATAAAACCACACATTAAAAAAAAATTGTGAAAGTATCCTTATCTCACTTTGTAAAGTTCAATTAAGCAATTTAAATGTGAAAATATCTTGATGTTAGTATGAATAAAGGTCACTGAGGCATCAACCCAACAAGCGTTTGGAATAAAATGAATAAATGATTAAGTTAACATTTGGTCTCAGAAATATTTTTCAATCATAAATGACCATTTTGATGGTGTTTTTTTTGGTTAAAACTATGACTATTATAGTAAAGGGTAAAAAACAATCAATAGTTTTCAGCTTCTGATATGAAATTGAGTCTTATTTTGCTTGAAGTGTTACAAATTAAAAACAAATATGAAGGTTGGATATGAATAATTTACATTAAAAGATTAAAGAGGTAGGAGTTAAATTGAAGGTCTGTCATGAAAAAAAAATATTTTTCTTCTTGTCATATAAGAAATACATTGATCATAAACTGTTTGATAAACTGTCCTTTAAAATTTACCATATAATAGATAAAATTTTATACTCTTGCATTGTAAAGCAATTAACTAATTTTAAGGCCCATCAAACAAAAATTTTCATTCAAGTTTAAATTTTGTTGATTTAATGGATTGATGATTCCATGAAATGAAAACACAAACAAACTTTTACCATCTTGATCATAAAATATTACTTTCAATTAATGGAAACAGTCAAAACAATCCCCATTATCTCAATTTTAGAGACAAAACCACAAAATTTTAAATTCATGAAAATTTCATCAGACAGCAGAAATATGCATTGTATGAGCAGTAAATGGAATGAAATAATATGGATCAGTGTAATCTGTAGTGTCATTTCCTGGCTTTTCAGTGAGGAAATTTCCATTAGAGTTGAACTGAAGTGGTACACCACTGTATGAACTAATCTTCCATGGTGGTTTGTCATTGTTATGTTTTGAACGGAAATTGAAAAATACAGATGTATCTTTCACAGAATCCTTTATTTTCCATTTCTGTAAAAGAACAAGATATTGCATTACATTTTACATTCATTCAAAGAAGACTACAACAGTAAATATATAGAATTTCTTCTATAAGTAAGATCATATTTTTTGTCGAGCCTGTGACTTTTGTTGCAGAAAGCTTGACATAGGGATAGTGATGCAGCGAAGCCTATGGCGGCAGTGGCATGAAATTTTGTTTTCTTTTTGTCATATAAGAAATACATTGATCATAAACTGTTTGATAAATTAAATTTGCGGCATTAGCTAACTAGTTAAAAGCTTTATGTTTTAGAAGATGGAAGACCTGGATGCTTCATACTATATATATAGATGCCTCATGTTACAAAGTTTCTGTCAGTCACATGTTCAATGTCCTTGACCTCATTTTCATGGTTCAGTGACTACTTGAAAAATAAGTTAACATTTTTTGTAATGTTAAATTCTCTCTTATTATAAGTAATAGGGTAACTATATTTGGTATGCGCGTAACTTGCAAGGTCCACATGCTTGTCAGACAGTTTTCACTTGACCTCTACCTCATTTCATGGATCAGTGAACAAGGTTAAGTTTTGGCAGTCAAGTCCATATCTCAGATACTATAAGCAATAGGTCTAGTATTATCCATATATGTAATGACTGTAAGGTGTACTTGTCCAACTGGCATCTGACCTTGACCTCATTTTCATGGTTCAGTGGTTACAGTTCAGTTTTTATACGACCGCAAAAATTTTAGTTTTTTGGTCGTATATTGCTATCACGTTGGCGTCGTCGTCGTCGTCGTCCGAATACTTTTAGTTTTCGCACTCTAACTTTAGTAAAAGTGAATAGAAATCAATGAAATTTTAACACAAGGTTTATGACCACAAAAGGAAGGTTGGGATTGATTTTGGGAGTTTTTGGTCCCAACATTTTAGGAATTAGGGGCCAAAAAGGGCCCAAATAAGCATTTTCTTGGTTTTCGCAATATAACTTTTAGTTTAAGTGAATAGAAATCTATGAAATTTTGACACAAGGTTTATGACCACAAAAGGAAGGTTGGGATTGATTTTGGGAGTTTTGGTTCCAACAGTTTAGGAATTAAGGGCCAAAAAAGGGCTCAAATAAGCATTATTCTTGGTTTTCGCACAATAACTTTAGTATAAGTAAATAGAAATCAATGAAATTTTAACACAAGGTTTATGACCACAAAAGGAAGGTTTGGTTTGATTTTAGGAGTTTTGGTCCTAACAGTTTAGGAATAAAGGGCCCAAAGGGTCCAAAATTGAACTTTGTGTGATTTCATCAAAAATTGAATAATTGGGGTTCTTTGATATGCCGAATCTAACTATGTATGTAGATTCTTAATTTTTGGTCCCGTTTTCAAATTGGTCTACATTAAGGTCCAAAGGGTCCAAAATTAAACTTAGTTTGATTTTAACAAAAATTGAATCCTTGGGGTTCTTTGATATGCTGAATTTAAAAAATGTACTTAGATTTTTTAATTATTGGCCTAGTTTTCAAGTTGGTCCAAATGGGGGTCCAAAATTAAACTTTGTTTGATTTCATAAAAAATTGAATAAATGGCCGTTAAATGGGTTCTTTGATATGCCAAATCTAACTGTGTATGTAGATTCTTAATTTTTGGTCCAGTTTTCTAATTGGTCTACATTAAGGTCCAAAGGGTCCAAAATTAAACTAAGTTTGATTTTAACAAAAATTAAATTCTTGGGCTTATTTGATATGCTTTATCTAAATATGTACTTTGATTTTTGATTATGGGCCCAGTTTTCAAGTTGGTCCAAATCAGGATTCCATATCAAGTATTGTGCAATAGCAAGAAATTTTCAATTGCAAAGTATTGCACAATAGCAAGAAATATCTAATTGCACAATATTGTGCAATAGCAGTTAATTTTCAATTGGAGTTATCTTTCTTTGTATAGAATAGTAGTTGATAATATATGTTGGAAATTTGCCAGACATGACTATGATGTCATTTTCTATTTTTATTTGCCAATAACTTAATGTAAATAACTTCATTGGAAATTTGCCAACATAAAATGTTGCTGATGAAGCTCTTTTTCCTTATCTTATCTAAAATGTTTTTAGATAATGTATGTTGGACATTTGCCAGACATGACTATGATGTCATTTTCTATTTTTATTTGCCAATAACTTTATGTAAATAACTTCATTGGAAATTTGCCAATATAAAATGTTGCTGATGAAGTTTTTTTTATTGTTTTATACAATAAACAATGTATATTCACTTTTACTACCAACCAATCTTTACCATTCAGTGATAACAAGCACTTTATTTTACATTTTAATATTTTATGATGTATTTAAAAGAGTAGTTATTGTTGCAAACTCCATTAGAAATTTGAATTGATATCAGTTTTGGAAAAAGGGAAACATATGTGAAAAAAAGGGGGGGGTTTAAATTTTTCTCATTTCAGATTTCATATATAAAAAGAAAATTTCTTCAAACATTTTTTTGAGAGGATTAATATTCAACAGCATAGTGAAATTGCTCAAAGGCAAAAAAAAACTTTTAAGTTCATTAGACCCAGTGTTTTCCTTTTTTCACTAAGGTAAGGTGGGTGTTTTAAAGAAATAACTTGCAACCGGGTGGTTTTTTTTTAAATGTCCAACCTTTTTTAATTTACTGTGGGTGCACGTGGGGGTCACAGAAATAAAGATTAGTATAATATTCACATTTTATGGAGTTGAACAAACATAAATAGAAGTAGTCATATTAATTGTCAAATATTCTTTGATTTTATTTTTCAAAAATTTATCTCTTTTATCTCTTCTTTCATTTACAATTTTATGCATCAGCATGGATTTAAGGCCTTTCGATCCAGGTCTCTGTTCTGTTTCTTGCTTTTGTGCCGTATTTTTGGCACACAGAACAGTAGTATCCTTCCTCTGTGACTATAACTTATAAGTCATTTTGAAGTCTTGCTCATATTTGTCTTCACTTGCGTGTCTTTTCCGTTGTTTGGTTGATTTTTGTTCAATTTCCTTAACTTCAACATTACTATCAATTTTATTTAACTTATTTGGTCTAGTATTTTCTTTATCATCATCGTCATCTTCCTTTCTTTCCCCGGATTGATTAATGAAAACATTGAAATTTGACGATTGGACGCCATCTTTGTCAATGAAAACAAGGCGGGATTAGTATTCAAATTTTAACGGTACGGAACCGAAAAAAATCCGGATTTAAAAAAAAAAGCCGACCACCTCCTAAAATCGAAAGGTGGTCGGCACACCCGGCTTAAATGCCGAATGGAAAACACTGAGACCACATTCATTCTGTGCCAGAAACCTATGCTGTGTCAACTATTTAATTTTAGATTTAAAAAGTTTGAAGAAGAAATCTTTAATTGATTTGTAAAATCTTGACATTTGTTTTGTGTAAAAAAAAAACATGTAATGTCAAAAATTTGATCGCAATCCAAATTCAGAGCTGTATCACGCTTGAATGTTTTGTCCATACTTGCCCCAACTGTTCAGGGTTCGACCTCTGCGGTCGTATAAAGCTGCGACCTGCGGAGCACCTGGTTGTGTTTTGGTCTGGTTTTCTTATACTGTATGCAATAGGTCTACCATATTTGGTGTATGGAATGATTGTAAGGTGTACATGTGTAGCTGACAGGTGTCATCTGACCTTGACCTCATAATTGTGGTTCAGTGGCCAATGTTCAGTTTTTGAGTTGTTTTTTTTCTTTCTAATACTATATGCAATAGGTCAACTTTATTTGGTGTATGGAAATATTTTATGATCTTTATGTCAGTTGCGCAGGTTTTATTTGACCTTGACCTTATTTTCACAGTTCATTGCTTAGTGTTAAGTTTTTGTGTTTACGTCTGTTTTTCTTAAACTGTAAGCAGTAGGTCAACTATATTTGTTGTATTGAAGAATTGTTAGATGTACACGTCTCCCTGGCATGTGACCTTGACCTCATTTTCATGGTTCATTGGTCAATGTTTAGTTTTCTTGGTTAATGTTAAGTTTATGTGACAGTTGTTAAGCTTTATATTTAGAACTATCAACATAATATCAATGATTAGTAAAGAAGGCAAGACATTTCAGTGTGTGCACTCTTGTGTAATTTTTAATCAATATGGGATAAGTATAAACATTTGAGAATTCTGTATGATATTTTAGATTACAAATCATTTGGAATGAGTCTTTTAATGAACATTTAAAATTTCTAGCATAAGAGTGTTGTAAACATATAATTCTGAGCGTTCATAATTTATAAATAAACACCACCTTTGTAAAAAATAACATGATTTTTTCTCACTGCATGTATTATACAGATGATACATTAAATACAAAACATGTACAGTATTATAACCTAATTACAGTCCCTCCCTTTAAATATATTAAACGATGTAAAGACTCACCTTTGCTTTGAGATCATGATCTATCATGTACAGTATATAACCTTTACAGTCTCCCCCTTTACATATTAAACGATAGCGATCAGTTAGGACATCATGGACTATATCAAATAAAGCTGGAACAAAAATTGTTATTATTCTATCAGTACATCGTATAATTATGAAATTAGCAGTTTTTTTTCTAAAAAATGTTGTTTTTTTTTTAATTTGCTATCAACAGTGAGATTTACTTTTGTTTTGTTGAATTAGGATAATTTTTTGTACAAGATTATTTAAAAAAAATGAGTTATGCCCCTTTATAATTGGGGAAATTGCTAAATTTTTTGTTTCCGTTCTCTAAATTAAGTTTGCCTCAACCAAATGTTATGAAACAAGTAGGGGCATATGTGGTCCATAGACACATGACATCCTGCATTTATTTTGAATTGTTTCTCATTATATTATCTGAGATCTCTATATAGCTTACTATACAGTATGGGGTTTTGCTCAAGCCCATTGTTGAAGTTGTAAAGTGATTATATGTGTCTTTTGAATCTGGATGCATAGTTGTTGTATTGGCAATTATTCCGCACCTTACTTTTATTTTCTTATTTTCAAATTATTACATCTTTATGTTAAAATGGTAGTTTTGCAATTATGTATTAGAATTTAAAAATATAAATGTAAAATTCTAATTATCTGCTTAGATGTCAAATTTAGAAGGACAACAATAACTGTTCAACCTTAGTTTAAAATTTGTTCCTTGTATTTTAATATATTTTGCTATATATATATAAATAGTTGAATAGAGTAGTTGTATATTAAATTATTTCTGCTTTGTATGGTATGTATTTTTGTCGAGTCTGTAAAATTTATGTTGCAAAAGGGGATTTCATTTACAGTATTTTTCTGATTGATGGACTTTTTTTTACATGATAAATTTGTAAACCTTTATGGATGTTTATGAAACTTGGACAGAACTTATATCTAAATACAAGAAATAACATCTTCAGAAAATGGACTGACTTTTAAAGTCAACATAACACTTATACACTGACAGCAACAATCACAGGCAAGACACAGAGTTCCATGGAACCTTTTATGAATTTTTAATTTTCAATAGTTATCTCCCTTTTGTAATGATGTTATTTTTTATTTCAAATCAAAGGTACGAAATTCAACAATCATGAATTATGTTGAGATACTTACTTCTTAAGTCATTTTTATTTCCACTGCTACAGACGTTTCCTTCATCTGTTACCATTAGGTATCCATTTTTACGGGGATCAAGAGAGCTATCTATGTGAGTGTTCCAATACAGGAGTTGTACAGGATATGTTTGATCATGGTTATCAGACTCAATATCTTGTGTTGCATTCTTCCATTCTTCTGCAGTAGTGATTTCTTTATTCTGTAAATGTTTAGAAAATATTATTTAAGGTTGTACCACTCTTCTTGAATAAAATCAATGTTGATCGTTTAACTTTCATAAAATTTTGACGAAATATTTACTTGGACCCTTTGACAAAAATATGAAAACTTCAAAAAACTTAAATGACAGACCTTAGCGTTTTTATTTGAATATGTAGAAGTTTGACAAACACACTTTTAATCATTAAGAAGCTTGATATTTCCTTAACAATAGAATGTGATTTGATTTTTAGCTGATTTTTAAAGAGTTATCTCCCTGTAGTGTTATGTACCGTCTTAGATTGCAATTTTCATTTTAAAGCTGCATTTGTTTGTACTTATCCTCAGTTAGGAACCTGATGTTCAGTAGATTAGACCGTTGGTTTTCCTGTTTGAATGGTTTAACACTAGTCAACTTTAGGAGCAATTTATAGCTTGCTGTTTGGTGTGAACCAAGGCTCTGTGTGGAAGGCCGTACTTTGACCTATACTGTTTACTTTTACAAATTGTGACTTGGATAAAGAGTTGTCTCATTCACACTCATACCACATCTTCTTATATCTATAAACTGTAAATGAAGAAATTGATACATGCATATATTATTACATTCCCTGAGAACAGAGAAATTGTCCTTTGTGCAGAACTGCTATAGGTGACGAATACCACTATGTAATGGAATGCAGCAGTCCACTGACAGATAGAGCACTATACTTATTGACAAGAAATACCTAACAAACTGTAATGTTTTAAAATTTAATGCTGTTATGAACCAAAAACAGAAATCTAAAATAGTGCCAATTAATTAGAATTATAAATGACATACTAGATTCTCTCAAAACCCATAATAGTGCCTCTCATGCAAGTTACTTCTGGTATCGGTTGTTTACTTTTCCATTGTGACGTCAGATTTTTTTATGACGACGTCAAAATTTACAGGAACTTTTGTGGGGATAGTTTAGTACTTGCTAACAAATGCCATTGACAATTATTAATAATGATCATAAAACTCCTCCAAATTTTCAATGTTTCAAAATGCCTTTATAGGAAATGTTACCATACATATATATGGAGGTAGTGATGCTGTTGTTGGACAATCATAGTATTTTGATTCATAATTTAACTTCTTTATAAAGTTTTTTACTGTTTTAGTTATTGTATTTGTTTATTTGCCTTACATAAAACTATTGTCGGAAGTATATGATAAAGCGATTAATACATGGCCTTTTCCATATCAGCCTTGGTATCATCCCTCAACCCATATCAGCAACTCGACTCCGTCTCTGTCTGATATGGTGGTCTCGGGATGATACCCAGGCTGATATGGAAAAGGCCATGTATTAATCTCTAAATAATGATATATTAAGAATCACTGATTAATTATAAAAATATTAGTTTTTAATATTATTGCAAACCTAATACTATCCCATTTTCACCATTAATGCAATAAACATAATAATTTCTGCATTAACAGTAAAAATAAACAACTAGCAGAAATGTTTTGAATGAAACAGCTGAAGTACTATTGAGAGGTCTAGTGGTTAAGGTCACTGCAAACGGAAAATCTGTTGCCTGAATTAGAGTACAGGAAAACAAGAATTCAAGTCCATGCACATGGGTTTTATATATAGTAAAACTTAATTCAAGTATATTAAACTTATTCAACTTAATTTGAAGTATCATATAACTTTTATCTATGGGTTGGTTTCATCTGAAGTCACCACAAATATAGTCATTATGTCTTACATTGATTATTTTTACATTTTTAAAAGTTTTATTCCCCCAGCCAAAAGGTTCCAGAAAATTTTATCGAATTTAAAGGAAAAAAGAATAAAGCTTGACATTTGATTCACTGAAAGTTACAATGCCGTTTCAATGACTCTGTCAAAGTAAGAAAGAATATACTTTCTTCATTTGGGATTCAATATAGACTGCATTTAAACATTTGTGTTCTTTATTGTTAAAAATGAGTTGTAAATGTTACTATAAGTAGACTACATATTCTGGTAGAAAATATAAAATGAGATGTATATAGATATAGGAAGATGTGGTATGAGTGCCAATGAGACAACTCTCCATCCAAGTAACAATTTAAAAAATAAACCATTATAGGTCAAGGTACAGCCTTCAACACAGTGTACATTGATTAAAAAGTCTGTAAAAAGTGTCTTCACAAAACCTTTTCAGTTCAATATTTAAAAATACTTCAACCCTATGCCCATATTTGTGGCTTGGTTTCAGTCTTCCTGTCATTCTGCCAGACAAATCAATTTTACTTTGTATAAGATACAAACTTTTGTAGGCGTTTTTGAGGAGGTTAACTTTTTGAATCCTAGATCACTGGATTTTTTTTAACCAATGACTGACAATCGATCTGGTATGAAAATTGTATATGATTTTCAACACAAATTATTAAATACCTCTATCATGTCTATTCCATTTTCCATTGTAGACTATTTTGAATCAATACTTCAACAATTCAACTGATAACCTGTAAAACATATAAAATTCTGTTAGGATATTTGAGACGTCTGCTGCATGCAGTTTTTGCTGCATTAAAATTTAAGACAGATTTTGCTTTGAAGGCATGGGAGTAAAAAACTTCCAGAAAGTCTTCTAAATATTCTTTCCAACAAAAACATATAGCTTCCAGCAGATATGCCAGTGACGTTTAAATATTGAACATAATTCCCCCTTAATTGCCTCTGAATACAGGCAGCTTCCTGGTCTGAATAAGTGCTAAAGTTATTGATTGTTAACTTTTAAAAGATGCTGACAGTGTTTCATGTCAGGATTTATATGTTATTTGATACCTTAAACTTGAATTTAAGATACCAAGAACTTATATAATAACTGAGAAACAGTATGTCAGCTGTATATTGTTGTTTGTTGTACTGAACGATTTTTTCAAGTAAAGAATGTCTTCTTAAATTTTGTAATTTTTTTTAACTGAATAGCCATTAACAAGTAAATTAAATCTTTAATAGTACTGTTCATATATACAGAACAGTGCCTTAGCATATCATTTTTCATTCATAGATTTTTCATTCATAGATATAGTAATATATTGTATTCCTAATTTTCTATTTTTATAAAAGGAAAATTTCTTTTTATTTTTTTTATCTTATTGAATGATAAATGACAAGTTTGATGATGATATATGATTAAAATATTGTCACATCTCCTCTATAAGTAAAGTAGAAGATTTAGAATTGATTTTAATTTTACAAGAAAATGTCACCTTTGTATAGTGACATGTGGGGTCAACAACCTTTGATGCTTGTGAATGTTGGGACATTATATGGGTATATTAGTCTATAAGATATAAAATATTTCCAGTCAGACTGAATTTTAAATTTTTATTCATCTCAAGTCATAATTTAATGAAAATTAGAAACTTTAAACCTTAGATGAAATAGACCAATAAAATGATAATCTTCTGTCTTGATTGAGCATGCATCTGACACATTGTATAAGAAAATGAACGATATATTTTTATTCTTTAGACACTCCTGCTGGCAAAACATATCGACCTAATAAACCAATACCATTGGTGAAAATTGGAGTGTTGTTGTCTTTTGTGGCAATAGATTTTTAAATGATATGGTCTAAATTTTCTTTGTAAAAGAAAGATCCTGGTAACAGATTACATTATAATTTAACTTAATTGTAAATATCAGAGTTCATATATTATTTTTAATGTATTTATAATTGACCTTGTGTCAAAATTTAGCTGCATGTTAATTCATACAATGTATCGACATTTGTGTTGCATTTTTGTAACAGTGAATATCCTTTGTGTGTGAAGTAACAGTACGTAAATATTAACCAAAGATATGCTTGTTTACTTAAAATCAGCTGTCATTCATTTATACTAAACTGTTTATTATGGATAATGTAGTCATGCATTTAATCTTACCTTTCAACAAATATTTGTCGATCACAAAACTCAGAAAAGTTAATTACTAAATATTTACCTTCAATTGCAGCATGCATTGAATGTCCACTTGCAATTAAATGTTAAAATGTAGATGCAAATATATATTAATTAGAACAGAAATACACTTTTTTAACCTGTCAATATATACTATGTATTACTACAGATAAGATACTACTAGATTCTGATTGGTCGATCTTGAACTGTGTGTGGGAGTGCATGGGGCTGTCAATAAAGGGAATTCCCATTGATAAATGTAGAACCCCAAGATTTATTGAAAATACAACTTTGTGTTACATAACAATATCTGAATTGTATATATTAATTGTTCAGTTTAATTCTTTTGGAATTTCTTAAGTTGATAACAGTATAATTGACATGTATTATATGTCTTCTGATAGCATATAATTGATATATTGTGTTAGCATGTGGAAAACCGTGACCATATAAGTTTTTCCCATGGTTTATAAGATATTCTTTACCTACATATCATATAGATAATATGATATGCACATTTTGCAGAAATTGGTTACAGCTACTGACAATAAGTTTACTTTTCAAAGTGTGTTAGATTATTGTAAACTTCTTTGGTTTATAAGAAATGCATATCCACGTTTTAATATAATTTATAGAAAGCCAAGAAATAAATTTTGGAAATAGTTCACATATGCGAATAATATATAATCATCAGATATCGATGGAATATTGTATACCAAAAGAAGAAGTAGAAAACATGAAACCATGGCATTTCACACATGTCTATGGATACATTCTATTTTTTATAGCCTGTGACAATTCTCTTAATTTAACCAAACTTGGCAACAATAATCTTTAGGGTATCTGGTTTAAAAAATGTGTCCAATGACCCAGCCAACCAACCAAGATGGCTACCATGGCTTAAAATAGAACATAGGGGTAAAAAGAAAATTTTGGCTAAAATCTCTGAAACCAAAGCATAAAGAGTAAATCTGACATGAGGTAATGTCCATCAGGTCAAGATCTATCTGCACTGAAATTTTCAGAAAAATAGGACAACCTGTTGTTGGGTCGCTGCCCCTGAATTGGTAATTTTAATGAAATTTTGCCGTTTTTGGTTATTATCTTGATTATTATTATAGATAGAGATAAACTGAAAATAGTAATAAAAAGTAAAATCACAAAAATACTGACCTTAGAGGAAGATCAATTGGGAAAGTCCATAATCACATGGCAAAATCAATTAACAAAACACATCAAAAACGAATGGACAAAAACTGTCATATTCCTGACTTGGTACAGGCATTTTCAAATGTAGAAAATGGTGGATTAAACCTGGTTCTATAGCGCTAACCCTCTCACTTTAATGACAGTCTCATCAATTTCCGATATTTTTAATATGCAGTAAAGTAAGATCTACAAATAAGTCAACATAACAAAAATGGTCAATCGACCCCTTAAGGAGTTATGGTCCTTTATAGTAGATTTTTAACAAACTTTTTTAATCTTACAAAATCTTCTCTGAAACTACTGCAACGCATATAACTAAACTTGGTCACAATTAGTATTATGGTATCTACCAGTAGTTTAAAAATGTATCTGATGACCCAGCCTGCCAACCAACATGGCGCCATGGCTTAAAATAGAACATAGGGGTTAAATGCAGTTTTTGGCTTATATTTTTGAAACCAAACCATTTAGAGCAAATTTGACGGGATAAAATTGTTAATCAGGTTAAGATCTATCTGCCCTCAAATTTTCAGACAAATCAGACAACCCGTTGTTGGGTTGCTGCCAGGGTTTCCCCTGGTTCCATTATTCTTTTCGCCACCTCTTTCGCCAAAACAATATATTTTTCGCCACTTTATTATTTTTTTCGCCAAGTAACATTAATATATTTTTCGATTAAAATTTACCTTTTTTTCTACCCCCCCCCCCCCCCCCCCCCCCCCTCCCTTAAATAAGATGATTTTGCCCCATTGTATCTATGATTATTCTTGCTGCCCTCAAAATAGTAATTTTAAGGAAATTCTGCAGTTTTTGGTTCATAATTATCTTGATTACTATTATAGATAGAGATAAACTGTAAACAGCAATAATGTTCAGCAAAGTAAGATCCACAAAAATGAGAACATGGCCAAAATGGTCAGTTGACCCCTTAAGGAGTAATTGCCCTTTATAGTCAATTTTTAACAATTTTCATTAATTTGGTAAATTTTTACAAAATATTTTCCTCTGTAACTTAAGGGCCAAGTTCATTATAGATAGAAAAAATTGTAGAAGCAAGAATGTTCAGTAAAGTAAGATCTACGAACACATCACCATCACCAAGACACAATTTTGTCATGAATACATTTGTGTCCTTTGTTTAATATGCACATATACCAAGGTGAGCGACACAGGCTCTTAAGATCCTCTAGTTGTATATTATCTAGTAAACTATAATAGATAGAAAGAAACTTTCCATTGCAAAAAGTTATCGGCAAGACAAGTTCTACAAAAAAGTCTGATGGTTGAATCTGTTAGGCAACTCTTGATGAGTTTTATTGACTATTAATGACGATTATTTCCATTTTTTTGGTGTTTTTTGCCTTATATCTTAAAAATTAAAATAGATTATGTACTTTGGAATCATTCATTAGGTAGGTGTTAAATTGACAAATATTTTATACACAATTTTTTATAAGAATTCATTTTAAAAATAGAATAGTTAATTTTTCTGAAAAATTAGTGTTGTTTTATTGAAAGTCCATTATTTTATTTGAAAAAAAAAAATGAGTTTTCAAAAAGTTTCATTGGAATTTGTTCAATGAATGTATTTATATTACATAACTGGATTGTAGTAGTGCATATAATTTAGATATGATCTCAAAAGTTAAATTGACTTAACTGTTTGAAAATAGTTGAATTATTGAACCTTACAAAGAGTATGTATTATTAACCAGTAAAGGACTATCAAATTCAAGGAACTGAATGTTGATTACGTATTTACCTTGTACCATGTAATAATGTACCAATTTACCTTTAATTAAGTCAACTAAAATGGTATTGTAAAATTTCCTATGCTCTTAGTCACAGAGTCGCTTTTGAAAAGTTTATAAAACTTAGAAATTCATGTTCGTGAAAGGATCAGGATCACTTTCGCTAAAATGTAGCCTGATTTCAACTTTGTAATAAAACAAAACAAAGGCCACACTTTGCCCCTTAAGTGGTTATATTTTGAAAGCCTCATACAAAATGCTAAAAACCACAACACCCAGAGAGATTTAAAATTTTGAAAATTAGTCATTTACGATTCTATAGTACCTCTTTTTAACATAGAAAATTGCAAAGCTGAGTGGGGTCAGTCATGTCTGCAGACACATTCTTCTTTTATTAAATTTTGTTCTCTGTAATAAAATGACTGAAGCCAGGAAAAAATTAGAGGAATAAATATAAGGTTTCCAAAAAAAGGCAATTTGGTGGAGTGGGAGGATTTTTAGCAGAGCAGAAAGTTTGCAAACATGCAGAAAACATTATACTTTAGTTGAGGAGTTTTCAGAAAATGTGGTCTACTTTCTACTTTACTGCTTAAAGACTACTAAGTCAAAATTATAAACAAAACAACAGAATCTTGGTAATTTTTGACCCAACTCCCGTAAACTTCTACAGCAATAAAGTTTTCTTTTGGGTGGCTCTTATGGAGCAGGACTTTTCTAATCCTTTTGGGGGAAACTGAGATCACCCCAAGTTTTTGAAGGAGTTTTGGTCGCTCAGTCATTAAGTTCTATGTGACACTCTGTCTACTTTTTTACCACTGCATTATCAGTTTCTCTTGACATATGATTTTTAAATGTCCCCATATATAGTTTATCCTATAGTTCTTTTTTCAAAGATATTTCTGTGTAGATTGGTTACAAAATTGGCAAAAACAACAGCTTTCAAAAGGGTATCCACCTTTATTTTTTACAAAATCCAGCTCACTCACCAACCTTGAATTTATAAATAATAATGCGATTCAGTAACAAGTTATAATATATTTGCAAATAGTTTGTATATTTTTTTCAAAATAGAGAAAAATGGAATTTTCAAAAAGAAAAAAAAATGAAATACAATGATGGGATATATATTTGATGTTCTTTATTGAATTATTCACAATTTTTTTTAGGCTGCTTGGCATTCTCTAGTCATCTTTTGTTGAAGGCTGTAATGCAATCTCTAGGTGTCTTTTGATTTTTTTATGTCCCAAGTTTCATTGACATTTATATCTCACATCTATTCATTTAAGACCCAATGGTGACCTTATGCTGTTGTCTGCTCTATGGTCGGGTTGTTGTCTCTTTGGCACATTCCCCATTTCCATTCTCAATTTTATTGATAAACAAAAACAACCTGAGATAATTGTAATTGAATATACATGGTATCTTTTTTTTGTATCAGATATACTGGTGTGACATAGAAGGATAGTGTTTCACTGAAGAAATATACAATTAAAATCAAAACCATTTCTTTTAACTTTTAGGTTAAAAATAAAAATTAGAGGATTTATATGTAAATTATTTGAAACATTATATATATGTTTATGTAGACCACATATATTAAGTTTAACATTTTTAAATTGTTAGGTCTGTATAGCCTGCAGGTATACACTTGAATTAAAATTAAATGATCCGATAGTAAAAGGAAGCAGAAAAAAGTCATAATTATCTGTTACGCAGAGTGTGTAAAGTTTCTCTTATTAGTTATTAACTTGAACATGTCCATTTCAGAATAGATGATCAAAATGAAGGCATTTTCTTTCACCTGTATATGAATGTCAAAATTATAATGGTTTATAATATTTTTACCAGTATAATGTTGATCTGTGTGTCCTGTAAATCTCTTCACTTTACATTTTCTTAAAGAAATGCATGAACTTGGTAACATAAATATGCCCAGTTGACCCTTTTAGATAGCTATCTTGGCCAACAGGACCAAGTCAGCTTTTCTCATCACTTGCCATGGTTGTTAACTTTTACAAAAATCTTCTCTCTAAAACATTTCGGTATCTAGTTGTAAAAAAGTGTCCTATATAATCCTGTATGACTCAGTCTACCAAGACATTAGCTATGGCTAAAAAAAGAACATGGGGGGAAAATGTAACATGTGCAGAAACACAATATTGTAATTCAGTGTATATGTATGTTAGTGGCTATAACATTGTTGCATAATTGTCAGGTTTACTAAGCAGTGGCGGATCCAGAACTTCTTGTAAGGGGGGCCCGCTGACTGACCTAATGGGGGGGCCAATCCAGTCATGCTTCAATGATTCCCTATATACCGGTAATCAACCAAATTTTTCACATGAAAAGGGGGGGCCCAGGGTTCCCCCCTGGACCACCTATGCTGAGTATGGTCAGTGAACACTTACAAGTAATACTGTCAATTGATTGCATTTTGTTTTACAGCTCTTCTATAAGAGCATGCAAAACAAAACTTTGATCAAATTGTTTGATATGTTTGCTTGGATGTTTGCAAACAATAGTTAGGCGGAGTTTCAGTCTGTTTTATACATACTGGGATTTGATTGGACAATATAGATTGACATGAAATGAAGTTAATGTCAATCGAATTCCAGTATATACTACCTGTTGTTTACAAACATCCAAACAAACATAGCAAGCAAGTTGATCAAAGGTTTGCTTTGCATACTTTTATAGAAGAGCTGTAAAGAAATTGTTTATCACTGGTTATAAATTGTGTTATTAAAGACTAAAGAGCAAGCTGATGGTCCAAAACATTAAGTTTTCTTGAGATATCTGTTATTATAAAGTTTATTTCTATATGGAATTTTATTTTGCTACAGGGAAGCAGTGAGCTGTATGGAGAATTATTGGTTCATGTGTCAGAACCTCTGTCTGCATTGTTCAGGAAGGCCCACAGCTTACAAATGGTATATTTATTAATAAATATATATTCATTGTATACTGTATTGTAAAACAAAAATTTACATTCCTGATTCATGTTTGATCACTTAACATCCTTTTCCTTAATTTCTCACTTTGTTTTCAAATAGATAGATGTCAACTGAATTTCACTGAGATTTAAAGAAACAAACCAACATAGGAAAAGATATGATTGTTTTCCTGTTTGAATTGTTTTACACTAGTCATTTTAGGGCCCTATATAGCTTGCTGTTCGGTGTGTCAGCCAAAGCTTATTACTTTAACCTATAATTGTTTACTATTTACACATTCTGACTTGGATGGAGAGTGGGTTGTCTCATTGGCACTCATATCACACGTTCTTATTTTCATTTAAAAAAGATATTGTTTTATAAAATTTTCATTAAAGAAAAAAAAAAATCCATTGATAGATATTCATAAACAAATGCACTTTCAGATTTTTTTATTTTGTTTGAAATTATGAACTCAAAAGGTAAAACATCTGCATGATCTGAACTTGAACACTAAATGTTAAGCATGCATCCATTAGCCAAGCCTGTTAGGAAGTTCATCTGAGTACATATGTGGAAATACTTTCTTTTTGTCAGATTTGATCTAACAACCAGGATATTGTATCATTTACCTAATACTTAATCATAACACTTGGACTTTTCCAAGGAAACATAGGTGTAAAAAATCTATTTGTGGATTTTATTTTTAGCAAGAACAGTATAATTGTATTCCTGAATATAGGTTGCTCTTTTGTACCCTTAACAGGTCAATGAATTCTTTAACTGTTGTTTTTTTGGCATTTTTTTTAAATCATCATTTGTTGACCAATAAATCAGTTGATAAAAAAATTCAGTCATTAATTAATTATTTTTTTTTCACAAATTTACAAATTTTTTATTTGTAACAAAGTTTAAAAGTATATTAAACCACCAAATAAATACACCAACTTCATAATTTCATTGGAGAACAAAATGATTTTAATGAGTCAAATTTTGACACATGATTTTTGTAGTCAAAAACATCAGACTATAAAAAATAAAAGAAAACATGCATTTCCAACCCAAAAATGAAAAGTGTTGCCAGATTTGAGAAGACTGAAGTCATGTGTTTTATTTGATGTAAAAACTACGAAATTTACTTTCATGTTCATGACAAAAGCAATGGATAAAAAACTAAAAAACAACAAAAATAGGAACAACAGCTCACAGAGCACAACATAGAAAACTAGAGGCTGAGCAGCACAAACCCAACCAAAAACAGAGGGTGTTTTCAGGTTCTCTGTAAGGTTTAGCAGATCCTGCTCCACATGTGACCCCTGTCGGGTTACTCCTATAAAATATGTTGACAAACTATATATCAAAAGATAAGGCACCACACAAAAGTGATTGGTAATTGGCTCTTAACTGACAGTAAGATATTGTCAAATTAGTAAACCATCAGTCATGTAAATTTTTAAGCCCTGAAAATTGAAAGGGTTTGAAATTTTGAAATTGAAATGTTTTTCATGACAAATGATAGACAATATAAAAATAAGGAGATGTGGTATGAATTACATTGAGACAACTATCCATCAAATTTCAAATGAATTGGATGTAGGTCTGTTACAGATAAATACAACACAGACATGGAAAAATTTAAAAGGACAATAAGCAACACTTAGAACTTAAGCAAGAGCAACACACCCCCTTCATAAACAAAATTAGGGGTGATATATAAGATGTCAAACTCGCATACATATATATTTTTATAGGCCTTTCTGAACTTGTTAGATAAATTGACAGTAGATGGAAATGTGACAGACAAAGATATTGATACTGTTTGCTGTGGTAAGTGTTTGTTATTGTGTTTCCTGACCAGTGTCTAGCTGTAGCAACACTTAGGGAGTGTTTGCTGTGGTAAGTGTTTGTTATTGTGTTTCCTGACCAGTGTCTAGCTGTAGCAACACTTAGGGATCACACTTTTGTCAATCTGAAACTCCCTGAAAACGGCTGAACAGAATTCATTCTAACTAACATATTATTTTCAAGACATATACATTTTGCCCTTGCTAATTTAACTTTCAATCTGATTGATGGACATATTTTAGCTATTTATTTTGGAAATTCATAACTTCATAATTAGATTTCACTATTAATTTTTTTATATGACCGCAAAATTTGAAAAAATTTTCGTCGTATATTGCTATCACGTTGGCGTCGTCGTCGTCGTCGTCCGAATACTTTTAGTTTTCGCACTCTAACTTTAGTAAAAGTGAATGGAAATCTATGAAATTTTAACACAAGGTTTATGACCACAAAAGGAAGGTTGGTATTGATTTTGGGAGTTTTGGTCCCAACATTTTAGGAATTAGGGGCCAAAAAGGGCCCAAATAAGCATTTTCTTGGTTTTCGCACTATAACTTTAGTTTAAGTTAATAGAAATCTATGAAATTTTGACACAAGGTTTATGACCACAAAAGAACGGTTGGGATTGCTTTTGGGAGTTTTGGTTTCAACAGTTTAGGAATTAGGGCCAAAAAAGGGCCCAAATAAGCATTATTCTTGGTTTTCGCACAATAACTTTAGTTTAAGTAAAAAGAAATCAATGAAATTTAAACACAATGTTAATGACTACAAAAGGAAGGTTGGTATTGATTTTGGGAGTTTAGGTCCCAACAGTTTAGGAATTAGGGGCCAAAAAGGGACCCAAATAAGCATTTGTCTTGGTTTTTGCACCATAACGTTAGTATAAGTAAATAGAAATCTATGAAATTTAAACACAAGGTTTATGACCATAAAAGGAAGGTTGGTATTGATTTTGGGAGTTTTGGTCCCAACAGAATAAGGGGCCCAAAGGGTCCAAAATTAAACTTTGTTTGATTTCATCAAAATTGAATAATTGGGGTTCTTTGATATGCCGAATCTAACTGTCATGACTGTGTATGTAGATTCTTAACTTTTGGTCCCGTTTTCAAATTGGTCTACATTAAGGTCCAAAGGGTCCAAAATTAAACTTAGTTTGATTTTGACAAAAAATGAATCAGTTAGGTTCTTTGATATGCTGAATCTAAAAATGTACTTAGATTCTTGATTATTGGCCCAGTTTTCAAGTTGGTCCAAATCGGGGTCCAAAATTAAACTTTGTTTGATTTCATCAAAAATTGAATAAATGGGGTTCTTTGATATACCAAATCTAACTGTGTATGTAGATTCTTCATTTTTGGTCCTGTTTTCAAATTGGTCTACACTAAAGTCCAAAGGGTCCAAAATTAACCTTAGTCTGATTTTAACAAAAATTGAAATCTTGGGGTTCTTTGATATGCTGAATCCAAAAATGTACTTAGATTTTTTATTATGGGCCCAGTTTTCAAGTTGGTCCAAATCAGGATCTAAAATTATTATATTAAGTATTGTGCAATAGCAAGTCTTTTCAATTGCACAGTATTGCGGAATGGCAAGAAATATCTAATTGCACAATATTGTGAAATAGCAATTTTTTTTTTAATTAGAGTTATCTTTCTTTGTCCAGAATAGTAAGCAAGAAATATCTAATTGCAAAATATTGTGCAATAGCAAGATTTTTTTTTAATTGGAGTTATCTTTCTTTGTCCAGAATCAACTTAAATCTTTGTTATATACAATATACAATGTATATTCACTTTTTACTACCAACTGATAAATTAAAATAATCTTTACCATTCAGTGATAACAAGCAGTTTTTTTACATCTTAATATTTTATGATGTATTTAAATGAGTAGTTATTGTTGCAAACTCCATTAGAAATTTTAATTGAGATTAGTTTTGGAATAAGGGAAAGGGGGATGTGATTAAAAAAATTGGGTTCAATTTTTCTCATTTGAAATTTCATAAATAAAAAAGAAAATTTCTTCAAACATTTTTTTGAGAGGATTAATATTCAACAGCATAGTGAATTGCTCTAAGAGAAAACAAAAATTTTAAGTTCATTAGAACACATTCATTCTGTGTCAGAAACCTATGCTGTGTCAACTATTTAATCACAATCCAAATTTAGAGCTGAATCCAGCTTGAATGTTGTGTCCATACTTGCCCCAACCGTTCAGGGTTCAACCTCTGCGGTCGTATAAAGCTACGCCCTGCGGAGCATCTGGTTAATGACTGTTTCTATAAATGGCACATATATTTTATACATTTTATGACTAGTACACATGTTATAAGCAGAAATTTGTCGGGACACCTAACCATATAGAAACAACCACTAAAAGTTTCAATTGATTCTTGTTATAGTTGTCTCCCTTTCATTTGTCTTTTTAACTTGATTTTCATCAAAGTATATCAAGGAAAAAGATTATTTTTATTTTCATTATTTTTAAAAATACATTCACATATATTATACCTTTTTTTCTCTTTACAGTATGCTATGGATTGTTTGAAGTTTGTCAGATAGTTACCTCCCTTGATGTTAAACTGGTTGTCACATTATGGAAAGCCATATCCAAGTAATTATTTAATTCATATTTATTTGAATTCCTGATAACTGTAATAATATGTAATGATGTTTAAGTTACAGCAACGGAGACTATATCCTCAGTGTTCTCCCCAGGATTTTTTTAAGGCGCAAAATTCAAGGGCGCGTAACTCTTTTTTTAGAGTGAACTTTTGTGATCTGAAGCAATCAGTCATTAATCCATGACATGCAATATGAATTATAATGCTTTATGTTATGTGTTTGATAATGCAGAGTATTTAATAATGAAATATATGAAATAAATTGATTTTAAATTGATTTTAAACACAAAAGATCCTCTTTTGCTTATACCCCCTTTAACATTTGTAAGCCATGAAAACTCAGTCAGCCACTTAATTGTCGTTGAAACCAGAAACTTGGTGCTTGCTGTTATCACTTGCTAAAACTTTAGCTAGGTTGGGATTAGGAGAAGCAATGACATCTGCTTATACTGACAGTGAAGAGGAAGGTGTATTCCCCTTTTCATTAATAGAAGTCATTAGGTTGAGAAAAAAACTTCTACTTCCATCATCTGCCTTTTGCTTAGAAGTCACCCTTTTGTTATTTGCAGAGAACATGTTCATTCAGAAATAATAAAATCGAATATGGTTAAGATATTTGATCATATTTGGTATACAACTTTTTAAAATAAAAATATGTAAATGAACAGCTGACAAGTTTCTGTAGTTTTACATTACGCTTCCGTGTGTATTATTGTTAAAACCTATATTGCAGGTAGATATAAACGAAACTTTGCAAGTTTTTTTTAAAGTTAAGACCATTGAAATTATCAACTAGTGACATTATATAGAAACTGCAGCAATTCCGTACCCGTGTTGATTGTCACATATTTCCCGACGAACGGAATTTTACGATCGATGTTCAATGATCATTTTATTTCTAAAAACACGACAGTTTGAGACAATTTACCTTGCAAGTAACATTTTTTCACTTTATATTAAAATAAATCGCTTCTCTTTATCTTTAATCAAAGTTTATTTTATTTTTTTCAATTACAAATACTCTCATTCATAATTTTCATCGTAAATATCTTTAGCAATGTGTATTCAAATTTATCACATGTATTCATCACGTTCATTGGTCGTGTTAAAATAGATTCTTCTTCTCGACCAATGAAAAAATTCGTTATTTAAATGGTCAAGTGATCACATACACAATGCGTAAATAACATGTATTTGCGATCTATTTCTTCAATTTCTGCACTGAAGTTTTTATTTTTTTTAATTTTCTTCTACAAATATCTATCTTCTTGATGATCATGTACGCTATTACATGATAACATAGTCCGATGAGACTGAGATAAGCGTGGCTCAGGTAAAACTAATTATCAGTTATTGCGTAACACTGACCGACCTCTCAGCGGTGATGAGCAACTTAGACAATTTTAACCAACATTTATAATGAAAATGTGAAAATTAACACGCTGCGGGATCAAGTATGAAGGGACAGCGGACAATTAAGACGCTGTGGAATCTTCGAAAATATTATTAAGGCGCTGCGGCACCACAGCGTCATATCGGCCTGGGAGAAACACTGATCCTCAATATCTCATTCCCAATAACATGTAGACCAGCCATAAATTGTATAGAGGTATTTCATGATGAGACCATGTCAGCCATGGCAGTCATTGTTGCATGGCCATGACTTTATTACTTGAGTTGCTAGGTTACTTTTCCTGTCTCCAGTAAACTTAAATCTTTAACAATAATAAGTTCATGTATTGGTTATGAAGAGTTTATGTGCATTTGATAATGTCATATGAATTTCATGTATCTGTTTGTTTTTTGTTTGTTTTTTCAAACAGAAAACAAACTGAGAATTCATTGTTAAAACTAACAATTTAAAAAAAAGCTTATTCCACACTGATAAAATTCATTTCACAATTACAACAGATTTGAAGACTATCTAGGAGAGATAATTTTTGCACAAAATGTTAATGAATTTAGAGGAATAAACAGGCTAGTGCTGCAAAGCAATTGGTTCTTACACTTTTTAGCTCACCTGGCCCACAGGGCCAAGTGAGTTTTTCTCATCACTTGGCGTCCGTCTTCCTGCGTTCGTCGTCCGTAAACTTTTACATAAATCTTCTCCTCTGAAACTACTGGCCCAATTTAACCAAACTTGTCCACAATCATCATTGGGGTATCTAGTTAAAAAATGGGTTCGATGACCTGGCCAACCAACCAAGATGGCCACCATGGCTTAAAATATGGGGGTAAAAAGTAGATTTTGGCTAATATCTCTGAAACCAAAGCATTTAGAGCAAATTTGACATGGGTAAAATTGTTTATTAGGTCAAAATCTATCTGCCCTGGAATTTTAAAACTAATCGAGACTATCTGTTGTTTGGTTGCTGCCCCTGAATAAGTAATTTTAAGGAAATTTTGCAGTTTTTGGTTATTATTTTGAATAATATTATAGAGAGAGATAAACTGTAAAACAGCAATAATGTTCAGCAAAGTAAGATCTACAAATAAGTCAACATGACCAAAATTGTCAGTTGACCCTTGAGGAGTTATTGACCTTTATAGTCAATTTTTAACCATTTTTCTAAAACTTTCTTTTGCAAAAATCTTCTCTGACTTACTGGGTCAAATTTAACAAAACTTAGCCACAATCATCATTGGGGTATCTAGTTTAACAAATGTGTCCAATGACCCGGCCAACTAACTAAGAAGGCTTAAATGGCTAAAAATAGAACATAGGGGTAAAATGTAGATTTTGGCTTATACAATGTATCTCTGAAACCAAAGCATTTAGAGCAAATCTGACAAGGGATTAAATTGTTTATCAGGTCAAGATCTATCTGCCATGAAATTTTATAACAAATTGGACAACCTGTTGTTGGGTTGCTGCCCCTGTCAGAATTAGTAATTTTAAGGAAACTTCTAGTTTTTGGTTAATATTTTGAATAATTTTATAGATAAACTGTTACAGCAAAATGGTCAGTTGACCCCTTAAGGAGTTATTGCCCTTTATTGTAAATTTTTAACAATTTTTCTAAAATTTTAGTCATCTTTTAAAGAAATCTTCTTCTCTGAAACTACTTTGACAAATTTAACCAAACTTGGCCACAATCATCATTGGGGTATTTAGTTTTAAAAATGTGTCTGATGAGCCTGTCCACCAACCAAGATGACCAACATGGCTAAAAATAGTACATAGGGATAAAATGCAGTTTTTGGCTAATATATCTGAAACCAAAGCATTTAGAGCAAATCTGTTAGTAGTAGAATTGTTCATTAGGTCAAGATCTAACTGCCCTGAAATTTTTAGACAAATCAGACAACTTGTTGTTAGGTTGAATTGGAATTTTAAGAACATTTTGCAGTTTTTGGTTAATATCTTCAATATTATCTTAGATAGATATAAACTGTAAACAGCAATTATGTATAGCACAGTAAGATCTTCTAATAAGTCAACTTTACCAAAACTATCAATTAAGGAGTTATTGCTCTTTATAGTAAATTTTAAACAATTTTTGTAAATTTTTGTAAACAAGATGTTTTCCTTTGATACTTCTGAGCTTAGTTTATCATAGATAGAGAAAATTGTAAACATCAAGAATGTTCAGTCACCAAAACACAATTTAATCATGAATTCTATTCTCTCCTATAATTTGTGTCCTTTGTTTTATTTGCTTCTTGCACATAGACCAAGGTGAGTGCTAGTTAAAAAATGTCAAGAAACCAGGAATTGGTTCTTCCCAAACAAAAAATCTGACTGAAAAATGTATAATAAGATCTCAGAGCCATTTGTGTCATTCTGACAAATCTGGTTTTGAATGGAAACATATCTTTCTGATGTAAATTTAAACTGTTGATCTACCCTACAAATTTAATATTGTAGACATGCAGTTCAGAAGAAAGAATTATTAAGACATCACCTGGATGTAGACAAGATGATAAAGTACCTGTGTTCTGAGATAAGTAATGGGTATTCTTATCTGTTCCAACTATTACCACATGTAGATGAGGAAGGAATGGTAACGTTTACTTATACTCTGTTGCATATTAGCCAAGGGTTACAATCCTGTCCCCTCCTCGCTATGTTTGGCAGATTAAGGTAGAAATTAAAATCCACTAGGTAATGATTTCCATTGGTGGTAGTTGGAACTAACTGGCTGTATCAAATCAAAAAGTGCACTTGTAAATAAAGAAATGAAAATAAACAATGGCAACATGTTAATTGTGCAACAAGTTTTCACCCCAAAACATATGACAATATGTAGTTACAATTTCAAAGTTCAAAATCAACTTATTATTTCTCGAGCAAATGTTGGAATGTCAACGTAAAATTGAAGGGAGTTCAAGTACTGCCATTAGTAAAAAATGATGTAGTTAGAATGGGTGTGACTTTTATCTACCAGCAGATGGTACAGCATTGTAATCACAAATGGAGAGGAGGGGACTGGATCGTAACCCTTGGCTAGCAAAGATGACTCTATTGACTATTATTGACTAGTATTACCAGTTTTCCTGCAGATGGTTGGTCAATCTCTACAGGCACTTCTAGTTCTCTCTTCTGATAAAGACTGATTGCCATGATATAGCCAATTTGCTGAAAGTGGCATTAAACACCAATACTCAATTAATCCCTGCCCACTTCTGGACATAAACAAGATAAAATATGTCTAGTATAGTTGTATTACTTTATTGTCCTAGTATACTTAGTAGACATATGATTTAAATGTGTTTTGGTTAATCTCACAATAGTGAAGTGTTGTGTTTTCTGAAGAAAAAAACCATATTTATTCGTTTGCAAATTTTATTACCGGTACTTGAATCTTGAATGCCTAACACCTAGTTAGATTTTAGTGAAACATAAGACATAAGATATTACATGAAGAAATTTGACTTGAGTATCACAAGGGATGTACAGTTAACTCTTATTGTCTCAAACTCAGTTGACCTGAAATTTCGGATGAGTCGAAGTTTTCATGTGGTCCCGAACTTTGTTCCATATAAATGTATGTAATTCGACTCCTGATGAGTTGAAATTGGATGAGTCGAAACTTGGTTGAATCAAACTAAATTTATGATTACAAGGATAACAAAAGCATTCAAAATTCATTATTATCTCGAACTAATACACATATGTCAAAACATGACCTCCGGCATTTAAATGGATTAAAGAGTTAATCTGACAATACACCTGTAATTAAATTTCCAGTCACTGAACACTGTATTGATTTATGACATGCTATTTTCACAAGTGTTTACCTAAGATTATCTTCTATAGAATTTTTATAAATAATTAGTAATATATTGTTAATGTTCATGAAAAAGTATTTAAAATGTTTACAAAACAATTAATTGTGATTTACACTAATTAGCTTGGGGTGTATAAAGTAAGGATTATTACTGCTGTTGATGATCACCTCAAAAATACTCAATCAGCGTCCTTAATCTTGTATTTTCTTTTGAAAAGAAAGAGTGAGATAAAACAAAATGAAGAGAAATATAAATTTTCTAAAAATCCTTGTATCTGAGAAAAAACAATTTTGTCAACTATAAAGACCTGGAAATTACTCTCTCGGATAAAAGCCATAGGAAAAAATTGTAACTGAAACAATTGAATAAGTAAAAATAATGTTATAATAATGAAAGACCATGACATACAAATACATCGATCTGATACCAGAATATCGATCCCCTTCCCATATTCACCCGGATTTATTTTAGCTTTACCAAGCTAAGCAAGAGTTGTGTCCCTTGTTCTGTCAAACCTCTGGTTTTCGTTTGAGTCGAACTACGTGTATCTCGAAATATTTCTCTGGTCCGGCTGACTTTGAGATAACGAGAGTCAACTGTATTTTGTTATTTTTATGCCCCACTTAGCGGCATTATGTTTTTCAAGCTGTGTATCAGCTCGTTCATCTGTCCTTTCATCCTTCTGTCCCGCTTTAGTTTAAACTTTTTGGTCAAGGTAGTTTTTATACGCCTGTCGTCTTTTAGACGGGACATATTATGGTATACCGTTGTCCGTCCGTCCGTCGTCCACACTTTGGACAATAACTCAAAAACACTTTCACCAATTTCCATGAAACTTAAGTGAATTGTTTATATCTATTGATGTAAGCTCCCTTTCAATTTTTATAAATTTCAGATTTTAAGTTTTGGATTTATGGGGCTTTATTCATAAAAAAAGGGGGATTTTCAACACTTCTGACAATAACTCTAAAAGGCTTTCACCAATGTCCATGAAACTTTGGTGAATTGTTTATATCTATTTATGTAAGCTCCCTTTCAATTTTTATAAATTTCAGATTTTAAGTTTTAGATTTATTGGGCTTTATTCATAAAAAAAGGGGGATTTTCAACACTTCGGACAATAACTCAAAAAGGCTTTCACCAATGTCCATGAAACTTTGGTGAATTGTTTATATCTATTGATGTATATATAAGCTCCCTTTCAATTTTTATAAATTTCAGATTTTACATTTCCGTGTTATGAATTTTTATGCTTAGAAAAGGGGGATTTTCCAATTTTGGGACAATAACTAACACTTTCACAAAATTTTATGCAACTTTGATAAATTGTTTATATCTATTGACATAAGCTCCCTTTCCATTTTTATAAATTTTAGATTTTAAGTTTTCTTAAGTAATGAATTTTTATACTTAAAAAAGGGGGATTTTATGAAACTTTGGTGAATATATTAATGTAACATCCCTTTTGATTTGTATAATATATTTCTAGTTGATCATATAAATTCATTTAAAGCATAAAAGACAAGTTAAAAGAGCAACGGGCGTATCATGCGCTAAAGTGCAGCCCTTTATTGTTGAAGTTGAAGTCCAATCAAATTAAACTTGGTACACATGTTCCCTAGGATATGATCTATCTAATTTTGAAGCCAAATTAGAGTTTTGACCCCAATTTCACTGAACATAGAAAATGATAGTGCTGGTTGTATTGGGCATCCATGTAATATAGACACATTTTTGTTTAACAATGCAACACATTTATATACTTCATTGACATTTGAAATTCATATGGCCATTGTTGTAACCAGTATTATCATGTACACATTGTTTTACCAGGCATTATCACAGGGTGATGAGAAAGGATTTCAGAAGTCTGTGAAGATTTTAGGTTTCCAGATGAAGATAACAGTTACTTTAGTCAGAGAATACAGTGATTACTTATCAGATTGTGGATCAGATGTGTATAAATTACTTATATATTTACAAAGGTATAGTTACTTTAGTCAGATAATACAGTGATTACTTATCAGATGTGTATAAAGTACTTATACATTTGCAAAGGTACAGTTACTTTAGTCAGAGAGTACAGTGATTAGATATCAGATTGTGGATCAGATGTGTATAAAATACTTACCGTATACAATTACAAAGGTATAGTTACTCTAGTCAGAGAATACAGTGATTACTTATCAGAAAGTGGATCAGATGTGTTTAAAGTATTTATATATTCACAAATGTACAGTTGCTACAGTAAATTTATTTATTCATTTGAGTAATCTGTGGCTGGCCAAGTGGTTTAAATAGTTGAATTTCTATATCACTAGCCTGTCAACTAGGTGGAATCAACTCAAATCTAAATTGACTAGGATTGTCAGTTTTCCTACCCAAGGTCAGTCCTTTTCTCCTAGCTCTTTGGCTTCCTTTGCCAATAAAACAAATACTATTGTTAATAGTGGCATAAAACTCCAATCAATGATATATGGCAACTGCAGATATTATTTTTTTCAAATATAAAAAAATGTTTTGAAAAGTTTATAACCTTTGTAGAATGATGCCACCAAGCATTCACAGACATCAGACTGAGGTCCACCATAATGAAGAGATAAAAAGACAGCTTTTGAATGCTACAGAACCATTAGTTTCTTGTTTTTTGACCAACACAAAGTTTTTACAATGTTTAATCAGTTATTCGTCAGGTAAGTCATTATAAAATGTGAAAGAAAAATAATTGATGTACTCATCATACAATGATCATAGATGCAGCACTTGCCATCTTGTATCCATATGGAAATGTGTTTACTATTAAGACATATTATAACTGTAAGGAAACATTTTGGGTAAAAATTGAATGACCCTATAAAGTCATCTTTAAAAATTGGAGTTATCTCCCATTGTCCAGAACTTTAGTTGAATCAATTACAATCCATGCTTTATACAATGCAACTGAGATGGATTGAATTTCACTGATACAGCGATCTTTACCCTACAGTGCTTACAAGCACTTTGATTATCATATGGGTTTTGTGATTCAGAACAAACATACTCTCAAGTATTGATTTTGGCCCATCTTTTTGAATTTAAACGATTATTTATATTGTCTTGCTTACTCTTACTCTTCCGATTATCTAAAAGTTCACAAGGAAAAATAGTTCAATGTAGTGTAGAACTTATAAATTTCATTTCATTACAGTTGAGCACCACAAATTTCATTTTTTGCTCACAAGGTCTGAAGGTCCATGTGACCTATTCTCATTACTTGGTGTCAGTTGTCTGTCCTTGTTGTCAATAAATTTTTACATTTTAAACTTATTCTAGAGAACCACTGAATGGGAAGGCACCATGCATAGCATGAATGTTCCTTGTGTGGTGCTGACTAAGTTTTGTTTCTTTGAAGCAGATCCATCATCCAAGATGGCCACCAGCAGGGGACTTAGTTTAACATAGGACCCTATGGGAAATACATACAAATGTTTTCTTATAGAGAACCACTAAATGGACTGAAACCAAAACATGGCATGAATATTCCTTATGAGGTGCTGACCAAATGTTGTTACTTTGAAGCTGATCCATCATCCAAAATGGCCAACAGCTTCTTTGTTTTACTGTTCACAAGAATTTTTATGTCCCACCTACGATTTTTGCCCCACCTATGATAGTAGAGCCTACTAGAGGGGCATTATGTTTTCTGGTCTGTCCATGCGTCCTTTCATCCGTCTGTCCCGCATCAGGTTAAAGTTTTTGGTCAAGGTAGTTTTTGATGAAGCTGAAGTCCAATCAACTTGAAACTAAGTACACTTGTTGCTTATGATATGATCTTTCTAATCTAAATGCCAAATTAGATTTTTTACCCAATTTAGCGGTCCATTGAACATGGAAAATGAGAATGCAAGTGGGGCATCCGTGTACTTCAGACATATTCTTGTTCATTCAAATATTAAACCTAAATCATTATTAAGGTAACTGTTATGATTTTTATCTAGTATTTTTACATGATTTCCAAAACCAAAGTAGAGTCAGATGAGCGACACAAGCTCTTGAGAGTACCTAGTTTTTATCCCCTTAATTTTTTTGTTACCCAAATCAAATCTCCCGTTTTCTGATATGTTGCGTGGGAGATCTAACGAAACCCGCTTTGAGGTCACATGTGAGTTACCTGGTAGGTGTGTCTTTTCTGACCAATGAAAATGAGTCTTCCACGATCTTGAAAGTTTATCGTGAGGTAAAGGGATGTAACTCATTTTATTTACGAAGAAATCGTCAGTCAAAAGAATTCATAAACTTTTTTGATTGGCTTATTGATAGGTCGTCAATTCATTTGCATATCATTATAAATTCATAACTTCTAGTTCACTCACATGTGACCTCAAAGCAGATTTGGTTAGATCTCCCACGCGACATATCAGAAATCTGGAGCGATGAGAGATCGGTTTTTAATTAGATTGGGATAACAGATTTTATAGGTAACAGTTTGAATTCTATATATAAGTGGAAAGTAACATTTATTAAAATAGTTTTTAAAAAAAAGCTAAAATTTAATCTTCAACAAACAGCATAACATTATTGTATTGTGAATACATCAATATTTCCTTTAATATGTTCTGTAGAATTTCTTTGTCTTATGGTTCTCTCATATAGGTTGTAGTTTTTGGTAAATTTCGTTTATTTCAACACCCTAATTTTTTGTGCCTGGATTAAATTCACCAGGAAAACTATGTGGTCCAGCTTGGAATTCAATTGTTTCATTTTGTTGTCAAACTACAGGAAGCTTGTCTGGTTTAGATCCTTCTGGTAAACCATGTGATCCCACTTTAAATTCAGTAGGTTCATTTTGTTGTACTGTAGTTTCATTTTCTGGGTTAACTCCTTCAGGCAAACCACGTGATCCCACTTTAAATTCAGTTGGTTCATTTTGTTGTACTGGAGTTTCCTTTTCTGGATTAATTTCAGTTGGATCATTTTGTTGTGGAGCTACAGTTTCTTTATCTGGATTAAATCTATCAGGAAAACCATTTGGTCCTACTTTGAATTCAGTTGCCTCCGTTTCATTCTGAGCTTCACCAGGAATAAGTAAATCTGGAATGGAATTTGATTGTCACTAAAAAACATCTATTTTTACATGTTTTTGTTTTGTACAGGTATATTTAACTTTATTCACTCACTGAACAAAGTGTCAAATTTCTCATCACATGGCATCTGAATAAAGCTATAAACCAATGTGGTAATTACGACCAAAGTCACCTATTTCAGACTTCGAGTTTGAATGCCCTTTGGTATCTTTCGCCTCTCTTTTATCAATAGGAGTCTTTTTAACATTTTGTCTCCACCAGCCAACCAAACATGACTATTATTACTATGTATAGAACAAAGTGGTAAAGTAAGCAAAATTTTAAAAAATTGTGGCTTCTCCAGTAAAAATTCAGCTCGTCTTTATGCCCTTTATGGTAGGCAAAGTGTGCATTTGGTATTTCACTTGACCGTCTATCTGTGTCTGTTTTATGTTCTTTACCGTACTGAAGATCACCTTATCCAAATGTTATGAAACTAATACACAATGCTAAGAACCAAAACTAGCAGACAGTGGGCAGTGAGTCAATAACCTTTTAAACTTTTTAAAACTGCAAAACTTGAGGGGGATACTCAAATCCTCATACACATTTTCTTTTACTTTTCTATATGATTTTGCAATAAGAAGAATTAGAGAGAAAAAAATATGTACATCCCCCATTTTCTTAATCACTGTCAATCTTCAGTACAGCTGTTGAACTAAGTTTTGGGTCATTGTCATATAAGAAGTAGCTAGAGGCTAAATCTGAAGTTCCTCTCTATTGATTTATTTAATCTAACTAGTGTCTTCTGTGGTACCCTATAGTAATAATCAATCTGTCTGCCTCTCTGTGAATTGCCAGCGCTTTCATGCCTCAACCAATTTTTATACGCCCGTCAAAATTTTGACGGGACGTATTATGGTATACAAATGTCCGTTGTCCGTCCGTCCGTCCGTCTGTCTGTCCGTCCGTCTGTCCGTCTGTCTGTCCGGCGTAAACATGTCGCACCGTAACTTGAGAACGAATTATCCAAATTTCATGAAACTTAATATAGTTGTTTCTTATGATGGTCAAATGATCTGTATACTTTTTTGTTAAAATAAGATTAAAACTTTTTGAGTTACGGCACTTTGTAACTAAAACAGGGGTGTGTTTTTTTTCGCATGTCGCACCGTATCTCAAAAACGATTCTTGATTATGGCTTAAAACTTTAAACACTTCTTAGTTATATTAATCTTAATATCTGTATACTTTTTGGTGATGATTGAAAATTTTATTTTTGAGTTATTGAGTATTTTGTAAAAAAGGGGGGAGGTTTTTTTTACATGTCACACCATATCTCAAAAACGATTTATGGTTATTGCTTAAAACTTTACACATGTCTTTGTTATATTAATCTAAAGATCTGTATACTTTTTGGTGATGATTCAAAATTTCATTTTTGAGTTATTGAGTATTTTGTAAAAAAGGGGGAGGTTTTTTTTTACATGTTGTGCCGTATCTCAAAAACAATTTATGGGTATTGCTTAAAACTTTACACACTTCTTTGTTATATTAATCTAAAGATCTGTATACTTTTTGGTGATGATTCAAAACTTTATTTTGGAGTTATTGAGTATTTTGTTAAACAGGGGAGGGTTTTTTTACATGTCGCGCCGTATCTCAAAAATAATTTATGATTATTGCTTAAAACTTTACACACTTCTTTGTTATATTAATCTAAAGATCTGTATACTTTTTGGTTTTGATTCAAAATTTTATTTAGTGTAAAAAAAAAACAGGGTTGGGGGTTTCACATGTCCCGTCGTGTCTCAAAAACAATATATGGTTATTGCTTAAAACTTTCTCAGAAACTATTTATGATTATTGCATAAAACTTCCACACAAGACGTCGGGCGTATCATGCGCTCATGGCGCAGCTGTTTATTATATAATTTTTATGCAGTCTTTATTTCTATAAAATGAAAGTCCCTTTTGAATTGTGTAAAAATTGGACAATAGGTCACTTAGGGATGACATCAAAAGTTCAATGTAGGATAAAAAACTTAATTCACATAGTTTTTTTCACTGACCCCCCCCCCCCCCCCCCCATCTTAACTTAACTTGGGAAAAATTGATTTACCGATAGGGATATATGTAAAAATCGATTTTAGATATACAAAACTTGCAGAATTTTAACCCCCCACCCCAAAACTATTTGATTTAAGTTTTTTATCCTACATCGATCTTTTGATGTCGTCCCTTAAACTGTTTTTCTAAAATGGCACACATTATGTGTTTTGTGGTCTTTATCTTAGCAACTACAATATATAGAGGAAAGACATTTCTTCTGTTGTCCCATGTTTTAAACATAAATTTCATTGAAATCTTGATCAACATGACTTAAATTTTTGTCCCCCACACAAGACATTGCAGGGGACATAGAAATGCTGGGTAGGTACTCTCTGTCTCGTTAGAATTCTCACATGGACAATTCTTGCCAGATTTTTTATTAAACTTACATCATAGGTTTATATCACCAATGTTAAGTATGAATCAAAAATCATTATCCATCAATGAGTTTTTAAAGAGTTATACTCCTTAGAAACATTTATTATATGGAAAATTGCAGTGTAAGTGCTAACAAGCTTTAACATATTTAATTATTGCCAAATTTTTATGAACAGGCTATTATTTGAACTTGGAATTATTTTTAATTATGGAATTTGCATAATTTCTTGTGTTTAAATTATTTTGATAAATTCCATGTTTATTTGGTATTATAATCTTTTGAGCGGTTAATAACACTTTCCATACAATATATTTTGGTTAGATAGTGTTGTGCGCAGCAGTGACAGTACATTCTATTGAAAATATACTATTTTCTTTGTAATAGAAAGTGTTGTGTGCAGCACAGAACAAGAAATCAAGCAAATTTCATAATTAAAAATAATTCCAAGTTCAAATAATAGACTGTTTATGAAACTTTATATCAGCAATGTCTTTGATGAGTAAGAAATCAGTGCTGATCAATAATTTTATGAGAGTTCTGCCCCTTAGAAATATTAATTATTTGAAATATTGCAATGTTATTGCTCTCATGTGTACATTATTTCCAAATTTTTATGAAACTTATTTGGTTGGTTTATATTAGCTATGTCTTGTCTTAGAAATCAGTGGTGATCATATTTTTTTTAAGTGTTATGCCCCTTTGAAATATAACTACATGGAAATTTGCATTGTAAGCATGTACAATTTTTGCCAGATTTTTTATCAAATTCATCAGCAATTCATGGAATATTTTGAAAATAATTGCTGATCTTATAATTTTAACAAGTTATGCACCTTGGAAATGTCAAACATATTTATGAATTGCTCTTAAAGTTTACAACTCTCTAAGATGATTTTAAAAAGAGTTGAAAAACGATTTTTTTTTTTTTTAATTATTTACCTACAACAGGTACAGAGGCGGATTTAGAGGGGGGGCCCGGGCCCCCCCTTTTTGGGAAAAAATTTGGTTGCTTATATAGGGAATCAATGAAGCGTGACTTGAGCGGGCCCCCTCTTAGGTCAGTCAGTGGGCCCCCACTTATGAAAATTTCTGGATCCGCCACTGAGGTAAATATATATGCAATGAACTTTTTTCTTTTATACATAAGAGGGATTCCAGTAAATATATGTCCAAGTTCCTCAAATTCAATGTAAGTGAAACCATACAACTTGCATGGTGGTTCACTATAATTTGTGAAGGCAAAGCATTTTTTCATTTTATACCCCATATGGTTCTAATCACTATAGATAAGCATAGTAATATATTTATAAAAAAAAAACACAAACCAATGTGAAAACTCTTTAAGATTTGTAAAAAAATAAACATATTACATATTTACTCACTCAAAAGTATGAAGAATAAAGGAACAGCAAAACATAATTTCAAATTCCTTCCCATCATGATGTTTCTGGATAAGTACTGTTGTCACTGCTTGTATGAATGCAACTAGTCGGACAACTGGTTTGTTATAATTGAAGTTTCATACAAGATATACTCCAGTGAATATACCGGTAACTCTACTATGGCGTTGCTTTCTCATAAAGGTCATGTGATTAACATGCTGTTCTTACAGCTAATTCCACCTGTTCACAAGTCTTTGAGTTAACAGTTCATAGGTCAGAAAACAAAACAAGAAAAACTAGTTTAAACCTGACTGATTTAAAACTTTTGATAGCAAGGCAATTAAATATAAATTTACAAAATCCTTTTTTTACTGTTATCATAGAATAATGCAAGCAATTTTAACACTTTTTTCATATTTATTTACGGAATTTTTATTCCAAAGATGTTCAGTAACTCATTGCTCGGGTACAGAGAAAACAGCTGACTGTTATGTTTTAAAATATAATTTAATAGTTGTGTAATAAAGTTATGTAGCTGAGGGACGCCTCCGGGTGTGGGAATTTCTCGCTACATTGAAGACCTGTTGGTGACCATCTGCTGTTGTTTTTTCTATGGTCGGGTTGTTGTCTCTTTGACACATTCCCCATTTCCATTCTCAATTTTATTATGTAAAATTGTAAAAAAAGCAAAGAGAAAAAAGTAATGTGACAGATGTACTTTGGGATTGTAACACCCATTATATAAAACAACAGACTAGGAAATTTATACCCAATATATCTTAGTATACAAACATGGTACATGTTGTAAGAGGTCAGACTACTCTGATATATTGTAGGGCAGAAATATATATAAACTGCGTACAATAAAGGTAAAGGACAAGTATTGGTTGTGTAATACTATCTATTCTTTCTATAATCAAGTCAGGAGCCACTTTATTTTTCTTTAAGTCAGTTTTGGTATTATATCCCACTATGTTCTACATTTAAACAGGTTTAAAACCATTAGCAAGAACAGAAAGTGTATACTGGTTACTCCAAACAAGCTGCTAATTTATTTTTTTAAAGTTTTCTCTCAAAAATGGGCAGTTTGGGGGGAGATGGCAGTGCCAGATTTTTAGCAGTTCGATTGGAGTGTAAAGGAACAACCATTTAACTTCAAGGAGGGGGTGGGGGGTGGGGGGAGAGAGAGATTAAAATAATTCCTTGTTTTAACCAAATTGTAAATTTTGAAAATAGCAGAGGTATACTTAACTACTTAACATGTTAAATTATGGCTGTTCCACTTTATTATATTGTCCTGCCACAGTCAAGCTCTATTAGTACAAAAAATCTATTATGGAATCTGTACATGTTTATAATTTTTTTTACATACAAACTGTTAATATTTGAATGCTGAAAGAATGAAAATGTCTTGATTTGTTGAAACAAATAAAATATAAGCAAGTTGAACATATTAGACCATTGCACAAGGTATGGTAGCTCAGAGGAAATCTTTCCATAAAATATTCCTTAACAAAGTATTCTAATGTGTAAAGGAAAACTGCATCAGCATTTAATTGAAGAGAACATTTCATGGGTCAATATCCTACTAATTTTTCATTTTTTACATCTTATATTTGAAACAGGTGATGTAGACCAAATAACGGCTTATCATATAAATTTGTGCGTCTTAATTTAACCTACATTTATAGAAGTTGTGGTCAGACTGAATAATGGCTTTTTTCATTTGAATTTTTGCGTTTTAATTTGACCTAAATTTATAAAAGTTGTGGTTAGACTGAATAATGGCTTTTTTTTATATATAATAATTTGTGCGTGTTAATTAAACTTATTTGATAGAAGTTGTGGTATAGAAAGAACATACAAGGACAACAAAACAAATTTGTCAACTTGACTTACTAGTAACAAGGTACAAATATATTCATGTATTACTACTTGGTGAACTACAGCAGATGTTTACAAAGTCAGTTGGTTAAAAAACAAATACTCACATTCACATAGTTATTTTTGCTCTAGTTGTACTCAAAAATCAAGAAACAAGAATGGGACATGATTTATAAAATCTTTAGGCTTAAATTAAAATATTGTTTGTTTGCCCTTTACCGACCGACCCTATAAATTCGTTCCGCCTGAAAATCTTTTATTTGTGTTTACCAGCAAGATTTTATTTTATTTTATTTTTTGTTCCTACCAAAAATCTTATATTTGTATTTTCCGCTCAAAACTTTTTTACCGGAATTCTCAGGTTTTATCTTTCCTGTATAAGGTCTAGTCCGTTTGGTATCACATGAGCGTTTGACATGAATGAACACTTGCATTTGGAGTTTCAAAGCATTTGTTTGAAATCGATGTTGAAAGCTTTGAAATCATGATTCAACGAACATTACTCTGTGTCTTTATACATGAAGAGCAGGGTTCATTCAAAAAAAGTTCGACCAATACTAAATTATCAACGTGTGTACAAAATATTTTGTAAACAGACTTTGTATCCTATGTAGGGATGGCCTTTGGTGGTCCGTAGATTAGGATGAATATGTTAATGTAAAGGGGAGAATATTTGGCAGTAAAATCGCCAAGTTTTTCCATACAGATCATTTATAAATGCGGTGTAAAATACGTGACAATTGAGTTTCAAGTCTTGTAGCATTTTTATTGGAAACACAGGCACACACAAAAATTTAAACACTCTAGGGACTTTTTCTACTAGTAATGTACAATGTATTTCTGCCCGGACATATTTTACCAGAACAAATTTATCTCTAACCTGCTTACAGAAAAACTTTAGGTCTAGGTAAGCGTTCAAGGTACATAGTACTATTAGTGCAAGTTAAAATTCTTAAAAATTCCAGGTGTGTAAACGTTTAAAATATGCCGCACAGCCCTATATTTTGAAATTTGAAAAAAATTGTAGTGCATATGAATTAACTTCACATTCTACATGATATTTTTTATCAAAACTTGGGACTATTATACTAATAGTCCTAGAAACTTATTAACAAAAGCAATACAGACAAAAATGACATCATGCAGATTTTGTTTCTATAAAATAAAATATTATACCTACCTGCCTACCCATGACAAAAAATGTACCGAGCTAAGTTATTTTTTGGGAATGAAAAATAAAATATTTTACCTACCTACCTACCCTGTTTCAAAACATAGGGTCGGAAAAGGGCAAACAAACAATATTTTAATTTAGGCCTTATTCAAATTCTCTTACAAAAAATTTTTTTTTTTTTTTTAAATTTATGCAATCAAAGTTGGTCCTGCAGGAGTTTGGTTTCTTTCAAGTATCTATGGTTGTTTAGCTCCAGAAAGTTTTCATGTATTTATGCATCATTGGATTTCAAATGTTTGGATTTTGAAAGTTGCTGATGAGGTTATATTAAAAAAAAATGTAAAGTGTTTTGTGATAGCTGCTGTCAGTGTTAAAATGAAATGTAGATCACTCTTATCAGTAATATACAGATTAATATAGAAATATTTTTTCAAAATTTTGATTCTGTTTTTACCTATGACAAAGTTTTTTAAAATTCTATACAGGTTGACAAAATTACTGATGTCTAAAATCTTTAACAAAAGAATGTATTAATGTCAACTGCAAAAGAAATAAACTAACTCCATTTATCATGAAAATACAGAATATAGAATTTTTTTTTCAAGAATGCGACTTTAGAAAAACTTTATTGTGTCTTTCATTCGAAAAAGTTACATGGAACTTTGTGATTATTTCAAAAATAGTGGTTAAGCTGATGACCAAAAATATATTCTAAATGCAGATTTCCCCAATACTTTTTAGTGATAAATTTTGTAAAAATAATTTGATTGATAGTGTGGAAAAACTAAAACAAATGTTCTTAAAATTCGAAATCATTCCAGATTCAAATAATTCCTTGTTTTAATATTTCAAAAACAATCAGAAATATTATATTGTCCAAACTTTTCAAAAAAAAAAATCAGTATTTAAGAAGAGATTGTTCGCATCAGGGCAGAAGTAAGTTGCTGTGTCCTACATTTCATACTCTATTGCCCTTTCATCAGAGCAGAAGTAAGTTGCTGTGTCCTACATTTCATACTCTTTTGCCTTTTCATCAAGTTTTCTGTTAATTATTAGCTCACCTGGCCCGAAGGGCCAAGTGAGCTTTTCCCATCACTTTGCGTCCGTCGTCGCCGTCTGTCGTCCGTCGTCCGTCGTCGTTAACTTTTACAAAAATCTTCTCCTCTGAAACTACTCGGCCAAATTAAACCAAACTTGGCCACAATCATCATTGGGGTATCTAGTTTTAAAAATGTGTCTGGTGACCCAGTCAACCAACCAAGATGGCCGCCATGGCTAAAAATAGAACATAGGGGTAAAATGCAGTTTTTGGCTTATAACTCAAAAACCAAAGCATTTAGAGCAAATCTGACATGTGGTAAAATTGTTCATCAGGTGAAGATCTATTTGCCCTGAAATTTTCAGATGAATCGGACAACCCGTTGTTGGGTTGCTGTCCCTGAATTAGTAATTTTAAGGAAATTTTGCTCTTTTTGGTTATTATCTTGAATATTATTATAGATAGAGATAAACTATTAACAGCAATAATGTTCAGCAAAGTAAGATTTACAAATAAGTCAACATGACTGAAATGGTCAGTTGACCCCTTTAGGAGTTATTGCCCTTTATAGTCAATTTTTAACCATTTTTAGCTCACCTGGCCTAAAAGGCCAAGTGAGCTTTTCTCATCACTTGGCGTCCGGCGTCCGGCGTCCGTCGTCGTCGTTAACTTTTACAAAAATCTTCTCCTCTGAAACTACTGGGCTAAATTAAACCAAACTTGGCAACAATCATCATTGGGGTATCTAGTTTAAAAAATGTGTCCGGTGACCCGGCCAACCATCCAAGATGGCCGCCATGGCTAAAAATAGAACATAGGGGTAAAATGCAGTTTTTGGCTTATAACTCAAAAACCAAAGCATTTAGAGCAAATCTGACAAAGGGTAGAATTGTTAAACAGGTGAAGATCTATCTGCCCTGAAATTTTCAGATGAATCGGATAACCCGTTGTTGGGTTGCTGCCCCTGAATTAGTAATTTTAAGGAAATTTTGCTCTTTTTGGTTATTATCTTGAATATTATTATAGATAGAGATAAACTATAAACAGCAATAATGTTCACCAAAGTAAGACTTACAAATAAGTCAACATGACCGAAATGGTCAATTGACCCCTTTAGGAGTTATTGCCCTTTATAGTCAATTTTTAACCATTTTTCATAAATCTTAGTAATATTTTACAAAAATCTTCTCCTCTGAAACTACTGGGCCAAATTAATCCAAACTTGGCCACAATGATCTTTTGGGTTAGTAGTTTAAAAAATGTGTCTGGTGACCCGGCCACCCATCCAAGATGGCCGCCATTGCTAAAAATAGAACATAGGGGTAAAATGCAGTTTTTGGCTTATAACTCAAAAACCAAAGCATTTAGAGCAAATCTGACATGGGTAGAATTGTTAAACAGGTGAAGATCTATCTGCCCTGAAATTTTTAGATGAATCGGATAACCTGTTGTTGGGTTGCTGCCCCTGAATTAGTAATTTTAAGGAAATTTTGCTGTTTTTGGTTATTATCTTGAATATTATTATAGATAGAGATAAACTATAAACAGCAATAATGTTCAGCAAAGTAAGATTTACAAATAAGTCAACATGACTGAAATGGTCAGTTGACCCCTTTAGGAGTTATTGCCTTTAATAGTCAATTTTTAACCATTTTTAGCTCACCTGGCCCGAAGGGCCAAGTGAGCTTTTCTCATCACTTGGCGTCCGTCGTCCGGCGTCGTCCGGCGTCCGGCGTCGTCCGGCGTCCGTCGTCCTTCGTCGTTAACTTTTACAAAAATCTTCTCCTCTGAAACTACTGGGCCAAATTTAACCAAACTTGGCCACAATCATCATTGGGGTATCTAGTTTAAAAAATGTGTCGGTTACCCGGCCAACCAACCAAGGTGGCCGCCATGGCTAAAAATAGAACATAGGGGTCAAATGCAGTTTTTGGCTTATAACTCTGAAACTGAAGCATTTAGAGCAAATCTGACATGGGTTTAATTGTTTATCAAGTCAAGATCTATCTGCCCTAAAATTTTCAGACGAATCGGACAACCGGTTGTTGGGTTGCTGCCCCTGAATTGGCAATTTTAAGGAAATTTTGCCGTTATATGGTTATTGTCTTGAATATTATTATAGATAGAGATAAACTGTAAACAGCAATAATGTTCAGCAAAGTAAGATCTACAAATAAGTCAACATGACCGAAATGGTCAGTTGACCCATATAGGAGTTATTGCCCTTTATAGTCAATTTTTAACCATTTTTCGTAAATCTTAGTCATCTTTTACAAAAATTTTCTCCTCTGAAACCACTGGGGCAAATTTATCCAAACTTGGCCACAATTATCTTTGGGTATCTAGTTTAAAAAATGTGTCCAGGGACCCGGCCAACCAACCAAGATGGCCGCCATGGCTAAAAATAGAACATAGGGGTAAAATGCAGTTTTTGGCTTATAACTCAAAAACCAAAGCATTTAGAGCAAATCTGACATGGGGTAGAATTGTTAAACAGGTGAAGATCTATCTGCCCTGAAATTTTTAGATGAATCGGATAACCTGTTGTTGGGTTGCTGCCCCTGAATTAGTAATTTTAAGGAAATTTTGCTGTTTTTGGTTATTATCTTGAATATTATTATAGATAGAGATAAACTATAAACAGCAATAATGTTCAGCAAAGTAAGATTTACAAATAAGTCAACATGACTGAAATGGTCAGTTGACCCCTTTAGGAGTTATTGCCCTTAATAGTCAATTTTTAACCATTTTTAGCTCACCTGGCCCGAAGGGCCAAGTGAGCTTTTCTCATCACTTGGCGTCCGTCGTCCGGCGTCTTCCGTCGTCCTTCGTCGTTAACTTTTACAAAAATCTTCTCCTCTGAAACTACTGGGCCAAATTTAACCAAACTTGGCCACAATCATCATTGGGGTATCTAGTTTAAAAAATGTGTTCGGTTACCCGGCCAACCAACCAAGGTGGCCGCCATGGCTAAAAATAGAACATAGGGGTCAAATGCAGTTTTTGGCTTATAACTCTGAAACTGAAGCATTTAGAGCAAATCTGACATGGGTTTAATTGTTTATCAAGTCAAGATCTATCTGCCCTAAAATTTTCAGACGAATCGGACAACCGGTTGTTGGGTTGCTGCCCCTGAATTGGCAATTTTAAGGAAATTTTGCCGTTATATGGTTATTGTCTTGAATATTATTATAGATAGAGATAAACTGTAAACAGCAATAATGTTCAGCAAAGTAAGATCTACAAATAAGTCAACATGACCGAAATGGTCAGTTGACCCATATAGGAGTTATTGCCCTTTATAGTCAATTTTTAACCATTTTTCGTAAATCTTAGTCATCTTTTACAAAAATTTTCTCCTCTGAAACCACTGGGGCAAATTTATCCAAACTTGGCCACAATTATCTTTGGGGTATCTAGTTTAAAAAATGTGTCCAGGGACCCGGCCAACCAACCAAGATGGCCGCCATGGCTAAAAATAGAACATAGGGGTAAAATGCAGTTTTTGGCTTATAACTTAAAAACCAAAGCATTTAGAGCAAATCTGACTATTAGAAAATTGTTTATCAGGTCAAGATCTATCTACCCTGAAATTTTCAGATGAATCTGACAACCTGTTGTTGGGTTGCTGCCCCTGAATTGGTAATTTTAAGGAAATTTTACTGTTTTTGGTTATTATCTTGAAAATTATTACAGATAGAAATAAACTGTAAACAGCAATAATGTTCAGCAAAGTAAGATTTACAAATAAGTCAACATGACCGAAATGGTCAGTTGACCCATATAGGAGTTATTGCCCTTTATAGTCAATTTTTAACCATTTTTCGTAAATCTTAATAATCTTTTACAAAAATCTTCTCTGAAACTACTGGGCCAAATTAATCCAAACTTATTCACAATCATCTTTTGGGTATCTAAAATGTGTCCGATGACCTGGCCATCCAACCAAGATGGCCGCCATGGCTAAAAATAGAAGATAGGGGTAAAATGCAGTTTTTGGCTTATAACTCAAAAACCAAAGCCTTTAGAGCAAATCTGACAGGGGGATAAATTGTTTATCAGGTCAAGATCTATCTGCCCTGAAATTTTCAGATAAATCGGACAACCTGTTGTTGGGTTCCTGCCCCTGAATTGGTAATTTTAAGGAAATTTTACTGTTTTTGGTTATTATCTTGAAAATTATTATAGATAGAAATAAACTGTAAACAGCAATAATGTTCAGCAAAGTAAGATTTACAAATAAGTCAACATGACCGAAATGGTCAATTGACCCCCTAAGGAGTTATTGTCCTTTATAGTCAATTTTCAACAATTTTTATAAAATTTGTAAATTTTTACTAACATTTTCCACTGAAACTACTGGGCCAAGTTCATTATAGATAGAGATAATTGTAAGCTGCAAGGATGTTCAGTAAAGTAAGATGTACAAACACATCACCATCACCAAAATACAATTTTGTCATGAATCCATCTGCTTCCTTTGTTTAATAGTCACATAGACCAAGGTGAGCGACACAGGCTCTTTAGAGCCTCTAGTTCGTAAATCTTAGTAATATTTTACAAAAATCTTCTCCTCTGAAACTACTGGGCCAAATTAATCCAAACTTGGCCACAATGATCTTTTGGGTTAGTAGTTTGAAAAATGTGTCCGGTGACCCGGCCATCCAACCAAGACGGCCGCCATGGCTAAAAATAGAACATGGTGTAAAATGCAGTTTTTGGCTTATAACTCAAAACCCAAAGCATTTAGAGCAAATCTGACATGGGAAAAAATTGTTTATCAGGTCAAAATTTATCTGCTCTGAAATTTTTAGATGAATCGGACAACCCGTTGTTGGGTTGCTGGCCCTGAATTAGTAATTTTAAGGAAATTTTGCTCTTTTTGGTTATTATCTTGAATATTATTATAGATAGAGATAAACTCTAAACAGCAATAATGTTCAGCAAAGTAAGATTTACAAATAAGTCAACATGACTGAAATGGTCAGTTGACCCCTTTAGGAGTTATTGCCCTTTATAGTCAATTTTTAACCATTTTTCTTAAATCTTAGTAATATTTTACAAAAATCTTCTCCTCTGAAACTACTGGGCCAAATTAATCCAAACTTGGCCACAATGATTTTTTGGGTTAGTAGTTTGAAAAATGTGTCTGGTGACCCGGCCATCCAACCAAGATGGCCGCCATGGCTAAAAATAGAACATGGTGTAAAATGCAGTTTTTGGCTTATAACTCAAAACCCAAAGCATTTAGAGCAAATCTGACATGCGAAAAAATTGTTTATCAGGTCAACATTTATCTGCTCTGAAATTTTTAGATGAATGTTGGGTTGCTGGCCCTGAATTAGTAATTTTAAGGAAATTTTGCTCTTTTTGGTTATTATCTTGAATATAATAATAGATAGAGATAAACTATAAACAGCAATAATGTTCACCAAAGTAAGACTTACAAATAAGTCAACATGACCGAAATGGTCAATTGACCCCTTTAGGAGTTATTGCCCTTTATAGTCAATTTTTAACCATTTTTCATAAATCTTAGTAATATTTTACAAAAATCTTCTCCTCTGAAACTACTGGGCCAAATTAATCCAAACTTGGCCACAATGATCTTTTGGGTTAGTAGTTTGAAAAATGTGTCCGGTGACCCGGCCATCCAACCAAGATGGCCGCCATGGCTAAAAATAGAACATGGTGTAAAATGCAGTTTTTGGCTTATAACTCAAAACCCAAAGCATTTAGAGCAAATCTGACATGGGGTAAAATTGTTAATCAGGTCAACATTTATCTGCTCTGAAATTTTTTAGATGAATCGGACAACCCGTTGTTGGGTTGCTGGCCCTGAATTAGTAATTTTAAGGAAATTTTGCTCTTTTTGGTTATTATCTTGAATATTATTATAGATAGAGATAAACTGTAAACAGCAATAATGTTCACCAAAGTAAGATTTACAAATAAGTCAACATGACCGAAATGGTCAATTGACCCCCTTAGGAGTTATTGTTCTTTATAGTCAATTTTTAACAATTTTCATAAAATTTGTAAATTTTTACTAACATTTTCAACTGAAACTAATGGGCCAAGTTCATTATAGATAGAGATAATTTTAAGCAGCAAGAATGTTCAGTAAAGTAAGATGTACAAACACATCACCATCACCAAAACACAATTTTGTCATGAATCCATCTGCTTCCTTTAATATTCACATAGACCAAGGTGAGCGACACAGGCTCTTTAGAGCCTCTAGTTCGTAAATCTTAGTAATCTTTTACAAAAATCTTCTCCTCTGAAACTACTTGGCCAAATTAATCCAAACTTGGCCACAATCATCTTTTGGGTTAGTAGTTTGAAAAATGTGTCTGGTGACCCGGCCATCCAACCAAGATGGCCGCCATGGCTAAAAATAGAACATGGGGTAAAATGCAGTTTTTGGCTTATAACTCAAAACCCAAAGCATTTAGAGCAAATCTGACATGGGGTAAAATTGTTTATCAGGTCAACATTTATCTGCTCAGAAATTTTTAGATGAATCGGACAACCCGTTGTTGGGTTGCTGACCCTGAATTGTTAGTTTTAAGGAAATTTTGCTGTTTTTGGTCATTATCTTGAATATTATTATTGATAGAGATAAACTGTAAACAACAATAATGTTCAGCAAAGTAAGATTTACAAATAAGTCAACATGACCGAAATGGTCAATTGACCCCCTTAGGAGTTATTGTTCTTTATAGTCAATTTTTAACAATTTTCATAAAATTTGTAAATTTTTACTAACATTTTCCACTGAAACTAATGGGCCAAGTTCATTATAGATAGAGATAATTTTAAGCAGCAAGAATGTTCAGTAAAGTAAGATGTACAAACACATCACCATCATCAAAACACAATTTTGTCATGAATCCATCTGCTTCCTTTAATATTCACATAGACCAAGGTGAGCGACACAGGCTCTTTAGAGCCTCTAGTTCTTGTCTTGGTACCAATAAGTAAGTGGATTGTCTCCAGTGGCGGATCCAGAACTTTTCCTAAGGGGGGGGGGGGGGGGCGCTGACTGACCTAAGAGGGGGCCCGCTCCAGTCATGCTTCAATGATTCCCTATATAATCAACCAAATTTTTCCCACGAAAGGGGGGGCCAGGGCCCCCCCCCCTGGATCCGCCTATGGTCTCTTTGGGAGAAGATCTCTATCCAGGCAAATGTAGGTCACTATGACCTATATTAAATGTTTTTCAACATTAATTGATTTAATTAAATTGTGCAGAAGGAGGCAAACATTCATTATGAATGCAATCATCGATTACTAATGTTAAGATTGTTGCATTGAATGACTGAAAAACAAATGTAACAGCAGATTTTTTAATTTAGAAGGGTTTCACATGTATAAGAAAGATAACTGTCCATCAAAGCTGTGGCCATGTGTATTGCAATAGTTTTATAGCACATATGTGTATATACAAACATATTTGTACTTAACAACAATATAGTTAAATTATTTATGTTTTCTAGCATAGGTTCATCTGAAAAATTTCTGTTTGATTTCAGTTGATGACCTGACTGAAGCTGACAGCTTGCCTCATTTATTGCTTACAATTCATGTGATGAATTCCATTCCCAGACTATCAGGTAAGTTCTTATCTAATTCAAATAAAATCTCTGCGCTTGCTCAATTCATTTGTGCTTAAGATTATATGAAACGAGATTCTAATTATTTTAATGTTATTGAAATTATTGAATCAATCCATACATATGTACGTTTTTTATATTTTTTACAAATCTATTACGTATTTTCAATAACTAAAATTTCATGCAGTCATGTTGATGGCAGGCTAATTAAATTTCCAGTTTGTTGCTGAAGTTAAGGTTACTTCATTTGGGAAAAATCTATGAGAATTCATGTATGGGAAGACAAAAAAATTGGCTATTTTTATCAAGCCAAGTTAATTTAATTCCAACCATATTTTTTTTTAGTTTTTCTGAATCCTTCACATGTTTGAAACTGAAAAAGATGTAAAGTTTAAAATAAGAACTGCCCATTTACATATTTTGATTTAAAAAAAAAAAAAAAAAAAATCCACTCCTTAATACTCTAACTTATTTTATGCTTTAACATAAAAACTTGTTCATACAAAACTTAACTAAAATGATCGGAAATGAAAGTTTCCAGTATTTGGTTTCTTGCAAAATGTCTTTCTGTTTTGAATGAAAAAGTTGATGTTATAAACTAGCGATAATAGTTTGGTATAATTTACAGATATTGAAAAGGAAAGATGGTTGTCGCCAAATAACCACCCAGAAGACAGCCCAGCCCACAGTCTAATACAGACAATTTTCTATCTCCTAAACAAATGTAAGTTTCCATACAGAGAAATAGAATTAGTATTTAGAATAATGTTGCATTATGGGACCAACTCTGTTTTGGACATTTTGATTTGTCTAGAGATCATATACTGCATTACATGATTAAAAAGATCGGAATTTCTGTATTGGTCCATTGATTTTTCTAATGGATTCTTTTTGAATTGTTATTGTCTGATGATTAAGCAGAATAAAGAGAATGTTGAAAGTACATTTTTGTATTTGAGTAATAAAACCAAGTATATCAATAATTCAACCCAACCTGCCATATGTACTTTTTTTGTTAATCACTGCCTATCATATTATTAAGATGGTGGAAACAGTTCCTTCAAATACTACAAAGTTCAATATAGAGGTACAATTTTTGTCGAGCCTGCAACTTTTGTTGCAGAAAGCTCGACATAGGGATAGTGATCCGGCGGCGGCTACGGCAGCGGCTACGGCGGCGGCATTAGCTCACTTCTTAAAAGCTTTATATTTTAGAAGGTGGAAGACCTGGATGCTTCATACTTTGTATATAGATGCTTCATGTTACGAAGTTTCCGTCAGTCACATGTCCAATGTCCTTGACCTCATTTTCATGGTTCAGTGACCACTTGAAAAAAAAGTTCAAATTTTTTGTAATGTTGAATTCTCTCTTATTATAAGTAATAGGATAACTATATTTGATATGTGCGTACCTTGCAAGGTCCTCGTGTCTGTCAGACAGTTTTCACTTGACCTCAACCTCATTTCATGGATCAGTGAACAAGGTTAAGTTTTGGTGGTCAAGTCCATATCTCAGATACTATAAGCAATAGGGCTAGTATATTCGGTGTATGGAAGGACTGTAAGGTGTACATGTCCAACTGGCAGGTGTCATCTGACCTTGACCTCATTTTCATGGTTCAGTGGTTATAGTTAAATTTTTGTGTTTTGGTCTGTTTTTCTCATACCATATGCAATAGGTCTACTATATTTGTTGTATGGAATGATTGTTAAGTGTACATGTCTAGCGGGCAGATGTCATGTGACCTTGACCTCATTTTCATGGTTCAGTGGTCAAAGTTAAGTTTTTATACGACCGCAAATTTTGAAAAAATTTTCGTCGTATATTGCTATCACGTTGGCGTCTGCGTCGTCGTCGTCGTCGTCGTCGTCGTCGTCGTCCGGCGTCCGAATACTTTAAGTTTTCGCACTCTAACTTTAGTAAAAGTGAATGGAAATCTATGAAATTTTAACACAAGGTTAATGACCACAAAAGGAAGGTTGGTATTGATTTTGGGAGTTTTGGTCCCAACATTTTAGGAATTAGGGGCCAAAAAGGGCCCAAATAAGCATTTTCTTGGTTTTCGCACTATAACTTTAGTTTAAGTTAATAGAAATCTATGAAATTTTGACACAAGGTTTATGACCACAAAAGAACGGTTGGGATTGATTTTGGGAGTTTTGGTCTCAACAGTTTAGGAATTAGGGGCCAAAAAAGGGCCCAAATAAGCATTATTCTTGGTTTTCGCTCAATAACATTAGTTTAAGTAAATAGAAATCAATGAAATTTAAACACAATGTTAATGACTACAAAAGGAAGGTTGGTATTGATTTTGGGAGTTTAGGTCCCAACAGTTTAGGAATTAGGGGCCAAAAAGGGACCCAAATAAGCATTTTTCTTGGTTTTCGCACCATAACGTTAGTATAAGTAAATAGAAATCTATGAAATTTAAACACAAGGTTTATGACCATAAAAGAAAGGTTGGGTTTGATTTTGAGAGTTTTGGTCCCAACATAATAAGGGGCCCAAAGGGTCCAAAATTAAACTTTTGTTTGATTTCATCAAAATTGAATAATTGGGGTTCTTTGATATGCTGAATCTAACTGTCATGACTGTGTATGTAGATTCTTAACTTTTGGTCCCGTTTTCAAATTGGTCTACATTAAGGTCCAAAGGGTCCAAAATTAAACTTAGTTTGATTTTGACAAAAAATGAATCAGTTAGGTTCTTTGATATGCTGAATCTAAAAATGTACTTAGATTCTTGATTATTGGCCCAGTTTTCAAGTTGGTCCAAATCGGGGTCCAAAATTAAATTTTGTTTGATTTCATCAAAAATTGAATAAATGGGGTTCTTTGATATTCCAAATCTAACTGTGTATGTAGATTCTTCATTTTTGGTCCTGTTTTCAAATTGGTCTACACTAAAGTCCAAAGGGTCCAAAATTAAACTTAGTCTGATTTTAACAAAAATTGAAATCTTGAAGTTCTTTGATATGCTGAATCCAAAAATGTACTTAGATTTTTTATTTTGGGCCCAGTTTTCAAGTTGGTCCAAATCAGGATCTAAAATTATTATATTAAGTATTGTGTAATAGCAAGTCTTTTCAATTGCACAGTATTGTGCAATGGCAAGAAATATCTAATTGCACAATATTGTGAAATATCAAATTTTTTTTTAATTAGAGTTATCTTTCTTTGTCCAGAATAGTAAGCAAGAAATATCTAATTGCAAAATATTGTGCAATAGCAAGATTTTTTTTTTAATTGGAGTTATCTTTCTTTGTCCAGAATCAACTTAAATCTTTGTTATATACAATATACAATGTATATTCACTTTTTACTACCAACTGATAAATTAAAATAATCTTTACCATTCAGTGATAACAAGCAGTTTTTTTACATCTTAATATTTTATGATGTATTTAAATGAGTAGTTATTGTTGTAAACTCCATTAGAAATTTTAATTGAGATTAGTTTTGGAATAAGGGAAAGGGGGATGTGATTAAAAAAATTGGGTTCAATTTTTCTCATTTGAAATTTCATAAATAAAAAAGAAAATTTCTTCAAACATTTTTTTGAGAGGATTAATATTCAACAGCATAGTGAATTGCTCTAAGAGAAACAAAAATTTTAAGTTCATTAGAACACATTCATTCTGTGTCAGAAACCTATGCTGTGTCAACTATTTAATCACAATCCAAATTTAGAGCTGAATCCAGCTTGAATGTTGTGTCCATACTTGCCCTAACCGTTCAGGGTTCAACCTCTGCGGTCGTATAAAGCTTCGCCCTGCGGAGCATCTGGTTGAGTTTTGGTCTTTTTATCTAATGCTATATGCCATAGGTCAACTATATTTGGTGTATGGAAATATTTTATGATCTTTAATGTCAATAGAGCAGGTTTTATTTAACCGTGACCTCATTTTCACGGTTCATTGCACAGTGTTAAGTTTTTTTGTTTTGGTCTATTTTTCTTAAAGTTAAACTATAAGTAATGTGTCAACTATATATGTTGTATAGAAGCATTGTTAGCTGTACCTGTCTGCCTGGCATGGTTCATCTGACCTGGACCTCTTTTTCAAGGTTCATTGGTCTTTGTTTAGTTATCTTGGTTAATGTTAAGTTTATGTGACAGTTGTAATAAAGCTTAGCTTTAATTTATACTTAGGACTATCAACATAATATCAATGAGTAGTATAGAAGGCGAGACATTTCAGCGTGTGCACTCTTGTGTTTACTTAAATTGCTTTTTCAAACAACTTTGTAGTGTATGGTTAATATAAAAGATGTTTTGTAAGAATCAGTGAGTATGTTATTTTTACATTTAGGTTCAGTGGAGGTGATTTTACCTGTTAATGTTCCAGGGCTATCCAGTACCAGTAAAAAAGACAAGTATGTACAAATACGGTCTTCTATAGGTTAATTGTTAGAAATAAAAGAAATGTTGGGTTTATATTAGTAAGGCAGCAATCTTTTCATTATTCATTGAACAATGCTTATTTTTTGTGGTTTGGTTTATTTCTCAGATACTATAAGCAATAGGGCCACTTTATTTTATGTATGGATAGAATGGAAGGTGAACATGACCTTGACCTGAGTTTCATGGTTAATTGGTTAATGTTAATTTTTTTATGGTTTTGTCAGGTAATCAGATACTATAAGCAATATGTTTACAATATTTGGTGTATGGAATGATTTTAAGGTGTACATGTCTGTCTGTCATGGCATGATTCATCTGACCTTGACCTCATTTTCATTGATAATGTTAAGTTTATCTGATACTTGTATTTAAACCTTCATATTGCAGACTTTCAACATAAATAAAGCTTTAAAGATATTTCAGTTTAGGTACTGTGTTTGAAAAAGGGACTTGTAATTTACACTATATAAATTATGTGGGCTATGGGGTATGTGAGCTCACTGAAAATTCTTTTATTCTTTACAGGGAGGTGTGTTTGTATGATGAAATATGTGTGCACTTCTGTGGTTTTATTGGAAGTTTACCAGTAAAACATTTTCATAAACTGGTATGTTTTATTAATTACAGCAGATTGTTAATGCTGCTTAGTTCTACAATGTCAGAAATGTTTTACTGTGAACCAACTAATTTTCGCGAATTTCGTGAGTAGAAAAATATCGTGCATATGTAAAACTTGGATTTTTACTTACTTAACTACTTAAAGTACAACACTTTTTAACATTTAACCTAATCAGACAGTAAAAAAGACTTTGATTTGAAGTGTAACTGATATTGATTTTGCAGTATTTTTTTATTGCTTTACTTTACTATATATAATTTAATTTTTTTAATAGTAGTGTTTCACCATTGACTTTATATAGCATTTTGCTCTGGTAAGGGTAGTTAAAGCATGTGTACAATTTATTGTCGAGCCTGCAACTTTTGTTGCAGAAAGCTCGACATAGGGATAGTGATCCAGCGGCTACAGCGGCGGCGGCGTTAGCTAACTTCTTAAAAGCTTTATATTTTAGAAGGTGGAAGACCTGGATGCTTCATAATTTGTATATAGATGCCTCATGTTACAAAGTTTCCGTTAGTCACATGTCCAATGTTCTTGACCTCATTTTCATGGTTCAGTGACCACTTGAAAAAAAGTTCAATTTTTTTGTAATGTTAAATTCTCTCTTATTATAAGTAATAGGATAACTATATTTGATATGTGCGTACCTTGCAAGGTCCTCATTTCTGTCAGACAGTTTTCACTTGACCTCGAACTCATTTCATAGATCAGTGAACAAGGTTAAGTTTTGGTGGTCAAGTCCATATCTCAGATACTATAAGCAATAGGGCTAGTATATTCGGTGTATGGAAGGACTGTAAGGTGTACATGTCCAACTGGCAGGTGTCATTTGACCTTGACCTCATTTTCATGGTTCAGTGGTTATAGTTAAATTTTTTTGTTTTGGTCTGTTTTTCTCATACTATATGCAATAGGTCTACTATTTTTGTTGTATGGAACGATTGTAAGGTGTACATGTCTAGCGGGTAGATGTCATGTGACCTTGACCTCATTTTCATGGTTCAGTGGTCAAAGTTAAGTTTTTGAGTTTTGGTCTTTTTATCTAATACTATATGCCATATATTTGGTGTATGGAAATATTTTATGATCTTTTTGTCAGTCGCACAGGTTTTATTTGACCGTGACCTCATTTTCACGGTTCATTGCACAGTGTTAAGTTTTTGTGTTTTGGTCTATTTTTCTTAAACTATAAGCATGATAAGTAATCGGTCAACTATATATGTTGTATAGAAGCATTGTTAGCTGTACATGTCTGCCTGGAATGGTTCATCTGACCTTGACCTCATTTTCAAGGTTCATTGGTCTATGTTTAGTTATCTTGGTTAATGTTAAGTTTATGTGACAGTTGTTATAAAGCTTAGCTTTATACTTAGGACTATCAACATAATATCAATGATTAGTATAGAAGGCGAGACATTTCAGCGTGTGCACTCGTGTGGATTCAAAAGAAGTTTTTCTTAGTACATGGTTATTTTCTTTTTTACCCCCAGGAAGAAGTATTAATAGTTAATTTATTATCTTCAAGTCCAGTCTGTTCACAGCTGGCTACAGATGCTTGGTGTTTCCTGGTTAGGTCAGTATAATATATATATAGTTGTTGAAAGTGGGAAAATTAGGATACAAACATTTTTGAGGTATTGGTGAATATGAGGGAAAAGTAGTTTTATTTCATCATCAAAGTTTAATGGGTGGTGTGTTTCGTGAGAAGAATAGAACATTAACAATTTGACTTGGATATTAAAACTTTCAATCATTGTATCTTTGTAAACTCTTTAGTTTCATTTTGAACAAAATGATACCAAAGATTATAAAAAAAAATAGTATCTGCTGACCCTCTATCAAAGTAGGCAAAATTCAGTGATAGCAAAGACAAGTTGTTTCCCAGTCAGAACAATGTTTCTAGATTAAATGGCATTTTCCCAGTAGACTCTTACACTAAGTACTTGCTTAGTAAAATTCAAGCTCTGCTGGTCTAAAACAAAGTCATCATAGATACCCCATATTCTTTCTATTTGATTAGATTGTTCATATATCTGTTAAATTAACATATTCTGTGTCTTTAATATGGTTAAAAAAATTCTCATGAACACCAAAAAGATGATAATAGTTCCTGTAATCTGTGATTAAGTATGGAATTCTGATGTTACAGCTGACAAATATATATATATACCAGTCCGTCCTGCCTTCTGGTAGAAACAAATAGGGCAAGTAAACTTAATTATTAAATATGTCATATACACTTTTGCTACAACAATGTTAATAAATTTTTATTTAGATATGGATCTGCAGAATTGTGTGACAGCCATGTAAAATTACTGTTAGAGATAATGAAGAATATACAGGGTCATACAATACAATACAGAAATGTGACTGTACTGGTCAACAGAATGATTAAATTCCTAGCCAAAGAACATCAGGTACTTAAATAACAATTATACGCCCTTTATAACGTGGATTTGTTATTTTTTGTATGATACCAATTTCACCAGTATCATGGGTACAGGCAAACCAAGAATACAAATGAATATCAATTTTTTTAACGACTTTCTATGCAGAGTTTGGTGAAACCACACAATCAAATATTCATGAAAAAGCAAGTTTTCCTCAATCCACAAAATAAATGAATCCACAGTTATTGTTTACAAATAAAAGGTATGTGGGATATAGGTCAACCCAATATATGATACAAATATTCAAAAGAATCTAGATGTTAACATAGCTTTCATCAAAAGACAGGTTTTGTAGAATATGTCAAGTTCTTAAACAGCCCATGTTTATAAAAAAAATATCAATGAACTTCTCTGGATATTTGCTCCTCTTGCTTTTAGCTCACCTGGCCCGAAGGGCCAAGTGAGCTTTTCTCATCACTTTGCATCCGTCGTCCGTCGTCTGTTAACTTTTACTAAAATCTTCTCCTCTGAAACTACTAGGCCAAATTTTATCAAACTTAGCCACAATCATCATTGGAGTATCTAGTTTAAAAAATGTGTCCTGTGACCCGGCCAACCAACAAAGATGGCCGCCATGGCTTAAAACAGAACATAGGGGTAAAATGTAGATTTTGGCTTATAACTCTGAAACCAAGCATTTAGAGCAAATCTGAAAGGGGATAAATTGTTTATCTAGTCAATATTTATCTGCTCTGAAATTTTCAGATGAATTGGACAATGAGTTGTTGGGTTGCTGCCCCACAATTGGTAATTTTTAAAGAATTTGCCGTTTTTGGTTATTATCTTGAATATTAGTATAGATAGAGATAAACTCTAAACAGCAATAATGTTCAGCAAAGTAAGATCTACAAATAAGTCGACATCACCTAAATGGTTTGTTGACCCCCTCAAAGAGTTATTGTCCTTTATAGTCAATTTTTAACAATTTTCATTAATTTTATAAATTTTTGTAAATTTTTACAAAATATTTTCCTCTGTGTAACTAAAGGGCCAAGCTTATTATAGAAAGAGAAAATTGTAAGTAGCAAGAATTTTCAGTAAAGTAAGATCTACAAACACATTACCATCATCAAAACACAATTTTGTCATGAATCCATCTGTGTCCTTTGTTTAATACATGTATGCACATAGACCAAGGTGAGCAACACAGGCTCTTATGAGCCTCTAGTTTAATTTTCTGCTAATTTACTTGATTTAATCTCCATAGACCAAATGACGAAGATGTAAGTCACTATACTTTAGTTAGGAAAAGGATTAATATAAGCTAACAGCTTGTTTCTGGATCCTATTAATTATTTCACATGTATTATTATGTAAATGTCTATTTGTGTATATTACTGAATTTAATTAATAAAATATGTTTACACTAAGTCACTCTAGGTCACTGTACAGTCTTCAACAATGACACAAAAGCCAAACTGAGTAATAAGCTATAAAAAGGTTTAGCCATGACAAAATTTTAATACTCAAATGAGAAAACAAACAACCTGATTTATATACAAAACATTCAATGAAGAAAAAAAATGAATATACTGCAACAAACAACAACCACTTAATAACAAGCTCCTGATAGTGGGGTTCAACATGTTCATGTGCACCCAATCCTCTTCTTACCTTGAGCAGTGATTTAACAACACACTATAGGAACAAGCTATGAAAATCAGAAAAGCATGATCTTGTGCAATGCCAAAATATAACTATTGGTAGGATGTAGGACCATTAGTTTTGTCCATAACTGAATTTGACAGATATTTTGCATATTTTAGCATCACCATATGTTTATTTTTATTACTGAATTAAAATTTCGCAGAATTTTAGGCCCAATATTGATCTTGCATGTACCTACCTCTTTCTGTATTAATTTATTGTGTTGATGATATATATAGTTTATCTTTTACAGGTTGATATAATCAAACTTTATCCTCTTAGTAATCACATGACACTGTGGTCAGCTTTGTCTATTTCTGGTTTTACATCAACAAATGCAAGGAGTTTAGTGGATGACATTGTTTGTCATTGTGTGAAAAATATTCATAACTTCATCAATACAACAGAAAAGAAACCTGATAGCTTTGTTTTTCTTGTAAGTTTATATATTTATGGGTTGGGAGCAAGAATCTTTTCAGTTATACATGCTTTACATTTGATGCTCTTATTCATTCAATAAATATGTAAGGATTATTCCCCTTTAAAAAGTATTTAAGAATCTTTGAAGATATGGTGTTCAGAGCTGGCTAAAAAAAAAAGCTCCAACTGATATAAGGATAGTTTTCTCCCTATGATCTAATCTGTGACAAAAATTAAAGAGTGAATTATAAAGCTAAAATGGTAGTCAATTTAGAATGATTACAGTTAATTCCCTTTGCATAAAAGCATGTGTTATAAAGAAGAGTTAGTGTAATCATGTTTTAGATAAAACTTCTCTGTATCGTACTATTTTATTGAAATCTAAATTTTTGCATAATATCAAATCAATATACTTATTACATTTGAGTAATACATCAACTAAATAACTAATTGGCAGATTTTCAAGGTATTTCAGAAAGTAATATGTATAATTGTAATGCCTAAAGTATAAAATTGTAGGAAATTTATATTTGTCTCTTTACAGATTTCATCAATAGATTGTCTGCTCAATATATTTAATGATTCAGATGTTGTTGAAAAGTATCTCCTGCCAAATGCTCAGTCCACTGTTGTTGAGAAGACTGTTATGATTTGCAACAGCTTTTCTGATTGGTTGATATTACCTATTACTAGATTATGTCTTGCAAAGGTCATACATTTATACTCCTTCATCTTGCCTAACTTGAATAATAAAGAAATATTACAGGTTCGTAGAAAAAAAGACAGATTTTCTGTTACTGTGGATTCATTATTATTCGTTGATACCAATTTTTGAAGGATTTCGTTTTAAAAAGGAAACTACAAATTCAAACGTTCAACAAAATACATAAAAATTTTTGCATAGGCTTGTTTGCAGACTTTGGCAAAACCACAAAATTATATATCTATGAAAATGCAATGTTTTATGAATACGCTATTCGCTAAAATTAATTTCCACAAAAAAGAAATGAATCCACAGTATGTCAATTGCATTGAAAACTGATAGCTGTATAAATATTTCCCAATGCTTTTCAAAGTTTTAGTAATCTACATCTATATTGCTGCTAAAATGATAATTCTTTATTTCCCTTGAAATTCACAAGATGCTGTTTGGCAATTTTGAACGAAACATTGCCTTTGTTCCTTTTGTTTGTTTTCCATAAAATTATTTGGCATTGTTGGTACAAATATTCTATTCAGTAAAACTTTAAACTTGTATATCTTTTTTACCTCCAGATTTTAATATTGATATCAAGTGTGATGAAACAAAGACCAGATCAGTATTTTAAACTATCTGTAGCTGTGTTCCTACAACATTTAGGTTCTGTAAAGCTCTCTCCATCATTTGAGGTATGTAAATTTACAATTTATGGATCTTAAATTTCATATCTTAAAGATGAAAATAACAAAATTAATGAATACCATATGATGAAAACACAATGAAATAAAAATCAAGAGTTTGCTGAATTGAAATTAACAAAAATCATTATTTAGATAAGCATACATTGCTCACCTATAGGATCTTATTTGAAAATTCTGACATTAATAAAGTTGAAGAAGATAGGGGCGATTTTGAATTATTTTTGTTTCAATTTATTATCTGCAGTAACACTTTCTAATTTACTTTAACAACCTTACATATTTGTAATACTAGATCTATAGATATTGTTTTGTGGCCTGTCCTTTTAAATGACCTTGTCTACTTTAGATTGTTTTATCTCAACTGATTAAAATCATCAAATTTGTTGAACCAATTAATCATGTACCCTTATCCTCTATCGCAACTAGTGTTCAGTTGTTCAAATAATTATAGAATTTTAGTATAAAGATTTTTCTGTTGCATACTCATACTTTTTTTCTGATTTCTCAGTCTCATTACAAATAAAGTCAATGGTCAAAAAATCATTTCCATAGATATATCACAGCTACTTTTGCATAGGTACTATTTCTGTACTAAAAATATGTAGTACTGGAATTTACTTTTAATATTTAGTACTATTTCTTTACTTTAAAATTATTGTAATATTTAGGTACTTGTATTTTACAGTACTTGATTTGTACTAAATATTTTGGTACAGAAATAATATAATATTCCATGTTTGAAAATCATAATTTTAAGAGATTTGAAATAGAAAAACTTTCAAAATGCTGAAAATGAAACAGTAGTAACCAAAAATCTGTAGTACCTAAATTTCAAGTACAAATTAAGTACTGTAAAATACAGGTACCTAATTATTAAAATAATTTTAAAGTAACAAAATGGTACAGAATATTAAAAGAAAATTTCCAGTACTACAGATTTTTAGTACAGAAATAGTACCTATGCAAAAGTAGCTGTGTACCAGCTAGAAATTAAATCAGTAAAAACACTGGAAATGGAAGCATTTTGTTGTATATGTTAGTGTTAAATTCATAATCGAGCAAATGTTTCAATTGCCATCATTTTGACTATTTATGGTTTTTCTTGTTTTTCAGCAGAGTCAAATATTAAACAAAATCCCTGAGATTTTCAACAGTTTATTATCAGATACTAATAGTATTATAAAACACAAAGCGTTAGAAACATTTACTAAGTTTGCTGAGATCACAGTTCATGAGTCCATAGTTCCCCAGTGTATACAGAATGATACAAATATTCAGGACAGTGTTGTAGCATTCCTTAATAAGGTAGGTATAGCAATAGTAATGAAATGATACATTTAATTTTACTTCATGAGTCTTACCTGAATAGATGATTTGGACTTTGGGCATCAGTAGTGGATCCTGAAATTTTCAAAAGAGAGGGCCTGCTCTAGTTATTTTCTAAAAAATCAACCCCTCCCCTCCTAAATCCGTCTCTGATGTTAAATATTCTGGATTTCCTATTCTAACTTCTAAAAACTTGATGAGAAAGGGTACTTATTATGTTTACATATTCAACTCTATTATTTGAACTATATATACATGTATATATTTCTGTGTAAAATGTTATATAGGTAGAAAAAGAACAAGGCATGATCCTTTGAAAAAGATAAGACATATCACTTAACATCGTACAACGACGACATGATACCAATATATTGATCGTGTAAATTCATTGACATTGCTGAGGTTAATTACTACAAAAGTCCCTGTTTTAGTCTTACCAACTGATACACGAGCATTATATTTAAATCTTTCTTTTTTTCAAAGTATTTTATCTTTAAAGGTCACAGGAATTAATTTTGATTATATTTTGACTGCTGCAAGTTTTTTATGCATACAAGTCAAGAAAATGTCCAAAATAGTTAGAGTTATCTCCCTTTAACCAATTTTAGAACTAGGTAGACTTACAGTATCTGAAAACCTTAAAATTTATGAACATGGCCTTACATTGTAAATTTTGCTAGAAATGTATTGCTCCTGTTAAAGTAGATCATAAACAATTGCTAAATTTGAAAACTCATCGTTATTTAGGCTTTTCAAGCAACTGACATTCTTCATCTGTTCTATATAGATTAAGACTATGTGTTAATAACATAGTTACATTAGTTATGCTGATGTTATCGAGGTTCCAATTGTGTTAATAAAACAAATGTATATAACCCAGCAGTTTCTGGAATATATACTGACATCTCTGTGTTGTTATCAAATCAATTACTCGACATATTTGTACTCTGTAATATATCTTTATTTATATTTATTAATAACTTCTTCATATGCATTTGAATAACCTGTTGAATTAATCAATAAGCTACAGAGAAATAATTGGTATTTTTACAAACACCGGTATTAGTTTTTCATCAAAATAAGCTATTAACATGATGATGCAGACTATGGCAAGTTAGAAATATATTCAATAATTGATATTGAAATCAGGTTTAGTTACACTTCGGGAAATATATTTGAAACCATGACGCTGAATGTGAAGTTTGGTGAATTATTGGATCAAATTATCTGTCTCTTCGTGTTTATTTTTGACATATTTCCTTTTTATCCTTTGGATATTTTTTTATTATTTTTTTTTGTGAACACTTTTCAAAAATAAAAGAGGTCAAAATGAGGAAAATAACATATGGGAAGGGTGTAATATGAACACAGGAGACAGAAAAATTTGTTCTTGAGAATTATTATCATGAGAAATTCTCACATAAACAAAAACTTGATAACTGTTTAAAAAATTGGAGCATCCAACTAGAACAATGCATTAAGTCCAGGGACACAGTTATCAACTTTTTGTAATTTTGGGTCCTCAATGCTCTTCAACGTTGTACTTGATTGGCTTTACAACTATTTTGATCTGAGCGTCACTGATGAGTCTTATGTAGACGAAATGCGTGTCTGGCATATTAAATTATAATCCTGGTACCTTTGACAACTATTATCGTCATTTGTTTTTTGTTTTCTATAAATGTAGTCCCTAGTGTGGACAGTGTAGAATATTTTTCATACGCCATAAATTATTATGTTATTTTGTGTCATGACAGCCTCCAGCTTGGGCAAGACATTGTGATCACTTATGTCATTGTACTTTGTTAATATGCAACTCCTTGAAGACCACTATCTAAAATATAAGACCTGTTCCAAAGGTCAGAGGTATACTATTTATACCCTGTTTGTCCATATGTCCATTGGTCCCATGAAATTTCTGTCATATTTTCTCAAGGACTAGAAATCAGAGCTTCCTAGAATTTGTTATCAAGTTTCATTTAAACATGCTAATCAGTGTAATAATTTCTAAAGTCTTTCATCAGATTCCTGTTGAACAAAAATATTCTAACCATGATGGCTTTGTATGAAATTTTTGTCATATTTTGAAAGGAAACTAGAAAACATGAACCTACTGATTTTTATGGCCCCGCAAAGAAGTTGTCGGTGCCATATAGTTTTACCCTTGTAGGAAATTCCGTCATTCCACAACAAACCATTATATAGAGTTTTTTTCTAAACGCCTAAAGATATTCGGCTGATTTTTGGTATGTGAGTTAACCATGATGAGTTACAGATCAAGTTTCGTTCTGCTCCGCTAATTTTTACCGAAATTACGGACTTTGGACTTTGATAAATTATTGAAAAGCACAGTTATACAGACTTTTTTTCTAAATGCTTTCAGATATTGGGATAATTTTTTGGCATGTGATTTAACCAAGATGAGTTACAGATCAAGTTTAAGTTTGTTCTGCTTGGCTAATTTTTGCCGAAATTACGGGATATGGACTTTGATAAATTGTTGAAAATCACAGTTATACGGACTCTTTTCTAAACGCTTTCAGATATTGGGCCGATTTTTTATTGTGTGAGTTACCGACAATGAGTTACAGATCAAGTTTAAATTTTGTTTCACTCGACTAATTTTACTGTAATTTTGGGCTTTGGACTTTAATAAATTTTTGAAAAATCACATTTTTTTTACAGACTTTTTTTCTAAATGCTTTCAGATATTGGGCTGATTTTTTGTATGTGAGCCAACTATGATGAGTTTCAGATCAAGTTTAAATTTCATTTTGCTCCGCTAATTTTTGCCAAAATTAAGGGTTAACAACTTTGAAAATTGTTGAAAATCACAGTCATATAGACTTTTTTTCTATAATCCTCCAGATTTTGAGCTGATTTATGATATGTCAGACAACCATTATATTTGTGTCCACATTTGTTATTGAAATTGCTGATTTTTCAACATTTTGAGATGGGGCCATTCGTGTTGCTTTGACACATCTTGTTTTTCCTTTTATTTGTTTTAAGCTTAAATGTTGTGTTCATACTTTCTCAACTGATCAGGGTTCAATCTCTGCAGGAAATGTTTTGCTGTCACTCTGGCAGCTCTTGTCTTTGCTAATTAGATAAATTTTCACATGTCTGGTGTATCTTTTATCTGATAATGTATTATGTATTGCCCTATAGCTACAATAAACTGATAATTGTGAAAAAACAGACATAAATTGGTCTCCTATCTGTAAATTGGAAGGTTGCAATAATCACAATACTAACAAACAATAATAAGTCAAGGTCAAAGAAAAGTATAACTAGAATATAACATATGTACAATATCTAATAATTTATACATAAGCCTTATGATGACTTTCATTACTGTAACAGTTAATTTTTGACTGAAGTAAATATTAAAATCAATTAAAAGCTTTAAATAAACAAATCTATTTTAACAAGTTAAACATTTATAAAATATGAATAACAAAATTTAAGGTATGACCTATTGACCTTAAACACAACTTTTGTTGCAGAAAGCTCGACATAGGGATAGTGATCAGGCAACGGCTATGGTAGAGGCGGCGTTAGCTAACTTCTTAAAAGGTTTATATTTTAGAAGGTGAAAGACCTGGATGCTTCATACTTTGTATATAGATACCTCATGTTACGAAGTTTCCGTCAATCACATGTCCAATGTCCTTGACCTCATTTTCATGGTTCAGTGACCACTTGAAAAAAAGTTCAGAATTTTTGTAATGTTGAATTCTCTCTTATTATAAGTAATAGGATAACTATATTTGGTATGTGCATACCTTGCAAGGTCCTCGTGCCCGTCAGACAGTTTTCACTTGACCTCGACCTCATTTCATGGATCAGTGAATAAGGTTAAGTTTTGGTGGTCAAGTCTATATCTCAGATACTATAAGCAATAGGGCTAGTATATTTGGTGTATGGAAGGACTGGAAGGTGTACATGTCCAACTGGTCCGAGACCACAATTGTCGTCCCTTGATTTTCGTTGTTCACGAATATAGTCCCTAGTGTTAACAGTGGGTTACTTGCCAATAATTTTTATACCCCTTCCAAATTTATTTCTCCATGTTTAATGCCTCAAATTGTAAGTAGGGGGGTGAAATTACACTGTAAAAAAATTTGGGTCCAGAATTTTACAGAAAAGTAGTGATTTGGTCCAGCTGAAAAAGGTTAAAAATTAGCACTTCGGAAGCTGTCAAAAGATTTCAAGACATCCTAAACACAAAACTGTCCATATTTTAAGTTAGAGGCGATGAAGTTTTCTATAATTTTAATATAATTTGTCCCAAAAGTAGTACAACACACTGTAAAAATTTCATTGAGAAAGCGCAGGTGGGATTTTTTTAATTTTCATTTATGTTCTAAAAGAAATGCACTACGAATTAATTGTGTTCTCGGACCTAAGAGGTGAAGTCTGTAAATATAGAATCTGTACTTTAGCAACTGCCCTAAATGATTTGGTGGTGTCAATTTGTTAAATAGCATGAAACTAAAGGTTTCAATATTTTATTTTATAGAATTTCTGCAAAAATGACCAATTTTGGCATTTTATGGTCAAAATAGGCATTTTAAGGCTTTTTCAAAACTGATGCATACATGACATCCTGACTTTCTATCTGACAGGCTTTCATGTGTAAATACTTGTGTTTCTATGCCTTTATCTAGTTCTTTTACTTGTTTTTGAACTCAGAATCTACAGAAAAGAAGATTATCTCAGACAATATGTACAAAATGTGTTGTATAAATGACCCTTGTCTAACGCCCTGTTTGGATGAAGTCAAAAGTGGGGTTCTTGGTACATAAAATTTGAAGTCCACAATAAAGACCTCACTAAATTTGTATCAAAAGCACTTTACAATGTCTATTGTACCTGTTCCATCTCACATAATATCTTTCTTTTCTTCTGTAGGATAGCAAGTGGTTTAAATATAAGCCTTTTGAGACTAAAATTGCATTCATGTTTTTCATTAAAAAGGCAGAAATCTTTGTATCAGACCATACTGTCTGTAAGAAAAGTTAATTGCAAGAGACTTTTTATGCTCAGATTTGTTGTATCATGTCACATGAGTATAGAAATGAAAAAAAAGACACAATTTTTTATTTCTTATAGCCTCAATATGCATTTTTTAATGTAAATATGTGGCACGGCCTAAATTGACCCTTATTTTTTTCCAGTCTTACTTGGCTTAAGACCCTTTTAAACTAATATGATATGTTATTTGTGACTTTTCTTTCCATTTAAAGTACATTCAATACATATGTAAGGATTATTTATAACCAAAAAGCTTCACAAATTTAAAATTGCTGGAAAATATTACATCTTCATGTAAGGCCCCCTTTCATTGAAAAACCTCAATTTTTAGGCCCAGGCTGATATAAATTTGACTTTTGAATAATTATGCTAAGTCTGATAAATCAAATGAGTACTCTGTTGCTTTTAGTACATAATAAATGATATATTAGGGCATTTAAAAAGTATTTTTTTGCAATATTTTAATTTTCAAAGCCCAAAATGTTGATAGTTGAAATTATTCAATTTTAACGTCAAAATTTAACACGCAAAGATGAGTATAGAATTTAACATATTGTCTATAAAATATATCCTATTGTTACGAAACTTTGCAAGTAGTGTTATAATTTACTAAGCTTTGGCCATACCAAGTTTTTTTCAGATTTGTCAACTCTTTCTATCCTATTAGGTCCGAGACCACAATTGTCGTCCCTTGATTTTCGTTGTTCACGAATATAGTCCCTAGTGTTAACAGTGGGTTACTTGCCAATAATTTTTATACCCCTTCCAAATTTATTTCTCCATGTTTAATGCCTCAAATTGTAAGTAGGGGGGTGAAATTACACTGTAAAAAAATTTGGGTCCAGAATTTTACAGAAAAGTAGTGATTTGGTCCAGCTGAAAAAGGTTAAAAATTAGCACTTCGGAAGCTGTCAAAAGATTTCAAGACATCCTAAACACAAAACTGTCCATATTTTAAGTTAGAGGCGATGAAGTTTTCTATAATTTTAATATAATTTGTCCCAAAAGTAGTACAACACACTGTAAAAATTTCATTGAGAAAGCGCAGGTGGGATTTTTTTAATTTTCATTTATGTTCTAAAAGAAATGCACTACGAATTAATTGTGTTCTCGGACCAACTGGCAGGTGTCATCTGACTTGACCTCATTTACATGGTTCAGTGTTTATAGTTAAGTTTTTGTGCTTTGGTCTGTTTTTCTCATACTTTATGCAATAGGTCTACTTTATTTGTTGTATGGAATGATTGTAAGGTGTACATGTCTAGCGGGCAGATGTCATCTGACCTTGACCTCATTTTCATGGTTCAGTGGTCAAAGTTAAGTTTTTTAAGTTTTGGTCTTTTTATCTAATATTATATGCCAAAGGTCAATTATATTTGGTGTATGGAAATATATTATAATCTATATGTCAGTCCCGCAGGTTTTATTTGACCATGACCTCAATTGCACGGTTCATTGCACAGTGTTAAGTTTTTGTGTTTTGGTCTATTTTTCTTAAACTATAAGTAATAGGTCAACTATATTTGTTGTATGGAAGCTTTGTTAGCTGTACATGTCTGCCTCGCATGGTTCATCTGACCTTGACCTCATTTTCATGGTTCATTGGTCTTTGTTAAGCTAATTTGGTTAATGTTAAGTTATGTGACAGTTGTAATAAAGCTTTATACTTAGGACTTTCAACATAATATTAATGATTAGTAAAGAATGCGAGACATTTCAGTGTGTGCACTCTTGTTTTTATTGCAATAAGAATGTAATCAAAAAGTAATCAGGATTTACAAGGTATTTTGAAAAGTAATTGATTAAATTAATTTATATGTTATCAGATTTTTGGCTGATTAATGATTACTTGAAAATTGTAATCAACTACAGCTGATTAAAGATTACAATTACCCAAAGCTTGGTCATAAAAAAGGTTTTTATACTGTCAGTGAATGTGTAAAGCTATCATTTAAATACTGTGGATTCATTATTAGTATTCGTTGGATACCAATTTTCGTGGTTTTCTTGGGTACAGGTTAACCACGAAATCAAATATCCACGATTACGCAAGTTTTCAGCAATCCACGAATATTGGTACCCACAAAAAATAAATGAATCCACAGTACAGTCAATGCATAAATAGCACTGTTTCAGAATATGCAATAGTCTGTAAACTCTTATATATAATATTTGAACTTTTATTTAAAGACTCCTTTTCCATCAGCGGTGAAAAGAAAAGATTATTTGATAACTTTGTTAAACAGTACAGATGAAGAAGATGTCAGTGATGAGAGAGATGATGGTGGACAAGAGGTATAGAAATCATAAATGATAAAAATAAAGTATAATTCCTCATTTCAGAATCTAATGGCCTCTTGTTAATAAACTGTAAGACCCCCCCCCCCCCCCAAAAAAAAAATAAAAAAAAATAATTAACATTAGGTCACTGGTTGAATTTTCATTGTTTTAGTTCATTATTTTCAACCAAAGACAAGTAATTGTGTATACTTTTTGGAAATATTGCATAAGAGTCTAAATAACAAATTGTAACAGCAATTGACCTGAGTGCAACACTAGATTTTAAGACTTAAAATTTATGTAAGTTTTAACGGTAAATATGTGAATCTGGACACTTTTAGAATAGGAATTTTAGTTTGATTTCACTGTGGCATATACAATTTGAAATCATAATATTTGATTGAAATAACCATAAAATACAGTGATTTTGGCAAATTTCAATATGAGCAAAAGCCTTGTCCTAAATGTTTAAAACGTCATGTACCTATCTCTTTTTATATTAATAAATTAGTTGGTTTATATTTAAAGGCATATGATACTTTAAATTTAAAAAAAAATGTTGAATATGTTTTATATAGTTGAATGGCAAAAATTTACTATAAAACTTTCCTATAAGGCCAACTAAAATTAATTAGTAGATTTTCATCCAAAGTTTTGAAAAAAATGGGGCGGGTGGGAGGATTTTATTTTTTAAATTTTATTCAATTTGAAACCTTCTTGTGGCGTGAACTTCATATATATGCAAGTGTTATAATTACAAAATTTAGCTTATACCATGTAAATGTTTAAACATGTATAAAGAATCGTACATAATTCTTGAATAAACATCTCTGATTTGCAACGCGGACTGTTCTACATGCAATTGCTACTTTAGAAACATATTTTTAGCAAACAGTAAAACCATGGAGAAATTCTCTATTCATTTGACTACAACTCCAAATTTATTTTGCTCTCTAAGCGATGGTTTGTAGTCCCCATAAACTTATGCAAATGCAATGGTATGCAGCACAAGTATTATGAATGAAATGAACACTCAAACAAGTGTTGCCAGGAATAGTCAAGTTGGCGCTTTTAAGATTCTCAAGTTATGCAAGAAGTGACGCATATATAATTACATTATAAATGGTATTTAGCCATAGGTAAATCTCATGAATCTAAGGGTTTTCTAGTACACAATGTGTATGTTTGCCGACTTTTTGAACTCTTTTTTTTCTACCAATTTGTTCCACGGATCTTGCACTTTGGAAATCATTCACAGCCCAAATTTGCTTACACAAAGTCAGTTTATTATTAAATAAATCCACAATTTTCTGATGAAAGAAATTTCCAATTTGTGACATACCGCGATTTGCGTTGGACACAGCGTATTTTATACTCGTAACCTGAATATTTCATGCCCTTCTGGTAATCTTTCTATATTCTCCGTAGATGATACTGTCATCATTGAGCAGCAGATTTTGTCAACATAATCGTTTTAAAGTACTCGAAACAAGAAATATGAAAACCGAAATTTTATAAACAGGAAGTTCGAATGAAACGAAATTATTGACGGTTACTGGTAACGGAAATGAACAAAATCCGGAAATCATAAATTTTGCAAAATAAAAAAAATAGGGGCGGGACGATTTCAGAGGGGCGGGCGGGGATGAAAATCTATCAATTAATTTTAATTGGCCTAAAAGAATATCCTATATTCTATCAAAATCTTCAGAAATGTACTGCTCTTAAATTATCCTCTTCCCAAACTCCAGTCTGTGCCACGCAGTTCTAGTGTCTGTTTGACAAACAAGAATGTGTCCTCAGTACACAAATGCCCCACTCGCACTATCATTTTCCATGTTCAATGGACTGTGAAATTGGGGTAAAATCTCTAATTTGGCATTAAAATTAGAAAGATCATATCATAGGGAACATGTGTACCAAGTTTGAAGTCGATTGGACTTCAACTTCATCAAAAACTACCTCGACCAAAAACTTTAACCTGAAGCGGGACGAACGGACGAACGGACGAACGGACGAACGAACAGACGGACGAACGGACGCACAGACCAGAAAACATAATGCCCCTCTACTATCGTAGGTGGGGCATAAAAAAACAGACCAGAAAACATAATGCCCCTCTACTATCGTAGGTGGGGCATAAAAAAACAAATTTGATATTCAACTAAAAAATCAAATGAAAAATCAAATGATTTTTTTGTCTGTCATTTTATCAGTCAGACTGAGTTTGGGATACAATGGCACTCTTAATTCGCTGATTGATTTTCCCTTTGCAGTTACTTTCCTTAGCACATTAATAACCCCACAGCACAATGTAAACAAAAGGTAAACAATCATGGAAGTTTAATTAGAAAGTGTTGATTGTTTGGAAAGGAAAAAAAATAATACACCAAATCATTTTTACAAGTGTACTGACAAAGTTTCATTAACAAAGAGAAAAGCATGGTGTAAATAAAACAAAAATTCAACACTGCTCTATTGCGTGTCTTTCTTATTACTTATTTTTCACATGTTTCATGATTCTGTGTTAATTGTTTATTACAGTTTGGTTCTGTCAGGTAGTGTTTGAGCAATTATATTTAACATTGTCATAAAGTGATAGGTTTGGCTAGCCATTTAACCAGGTTCAACCCACTTTTTATGGCCCCGCAACAAAGTAGTCGGTGCCAGATAGTTTTACCCTTGTCCGTAATTCCGTCTTTCCGGCATTCCGGCATTCCGTCATTCCGCAACAAACCATTATACAGAGTTTTTTCTAAACGCCTTCAAATATTGGGTCGATTTTTTGGTATGTGAGTTAACCATGATGAGTTATAGATCAAGTTTAAGTTTTGTTCTGCTCCACTAATTTTTGCCGAAATTACTAGCTTTGGACTTTGAGAAATTGTTGAAAATCACAGTTATACAGACTTTTTTTCTACACTCTTTCAGATATTGGGCTGATTTTTGGTATGTGAGTTAACCATGATGAGTTACAGATCAAATTTAAGTTTCATTTTGCTCCACTCATTTTTGCCGAAATTACAGGCTTTGGACTTTGAGAAATTGTTGAAAATCACAGTTATACGGACTTTTTTCTAAACACTTTCAGATATTGGGCTGATTTTTGGTATGTGAGTTAACCATGATGAGTTACAGATCAAGTTTAAGTTTCGTTCTGCTACACTAATTTTTGCCGAAATTACGGGCTTTGGACTTCGAGAAATTGTTGAAAATCACAGTTATACGGACTTTTTTTCTAAATGCTTTCAGATATTGGGCTGATTTTTGGTATGTGAGTTAACCATGATGAGTTACAGATCAAGTTTAAGTTTCGTTCTGCTCCACTAATTTTTGCAGAAATTACGGGCTTTGGACTTTTGATAAATTATTGAAAATCACAGTTATATGGATTTTTTCTCTAATCCCCTCCAGATTTTGAGCCGATTTTTGATTTGTGAGGCTACCATCATGTTTGTGTCCACATGTGTTTATATTGAAATTGCAGATTTTTCAACTTCTTGGGACGGGGCCATTAGTGTCGCTTTGACACGTCTAGTTTTTCTTAAAATGTTCTGTACCAAGTCAGGAATATGACAGTTGTTATCAGTTGTTTCACATGGTTATGGTTTAGGTGTAATACCACCATTGATTTCCCCTATTAGTCTTTGTTAAATTTGCACTTATCTTTGATTCAAATAAAAAAATACTTGGCATGAGAAAAGTTGTATCCTGTCCAGTACTATAGAAAAAATTTCACATAACATTTCATTGCATACAAGAAAATAAGTTAACCAATCAAATTTCTCCCCTTATTTAACCTGTGTACAAGGTTTAGGAACCATGTAACCTCAAGTTTACAAAATATTCTCTAAAAACCCCAAATAAAAAAGTAATAGTGATTTGAACTACCCAAGACTTATGTTTATGAAACAGAAATGTTTTACTGCAATAAAATGGACCATCATCCAAGCATCCATAGGATGTGATGGATGATGGACATTCTGTAAGGAAGCCGAAGGCTTCGCGGGTTAAAGATGAATATCTTATTCTACAGGCTAGTAACGACCTTGTTTTACAGTTGAGTGATTTTAAATCATAATCACCTGTACAAATCCACTCATGCGTGCATATATAAACCCGTGCACACCTGTATTCTGTCTCATTTTAAAGTATCCCGAAAAAGGATGTGAGCGAAAAAACTCATTTAATTGTATATAAAATGGGTGGGCCATAAATCAAGGGCGGGTCTTTAACCCGCGAAGCCTTCGGCTTCCTTACAGAATGTCCATCATCCATCACATCCTATGGATGCTTGGATGATGGTCCATTCTATTACAGAAGCCTACAGCTTCTTGGTTAAAGATGAATCTTTAAAGCAAAGAGAATCAATTAAATGAGATAAAAAAAGGCCACAAATATAAGATTTGAAACATCCACATTTAATGCTGTCATAAAATATTTCAATAATACAAAACTTTCTATAATTGTCTTTATCATAATCACTAAAATGAAAGTTCATCTTTCCATCAACATTATCTTCACATTTCCATCATGACACAAAGTCCATAAAGTTCATTCATATATCCAACACATCACTATCCTGGAAAAATCGACAGCTCTGGTCAATCCACAATGTTACCGGTTTCTGTAAAAAATGGAACTCCTGTAAAATATTATTTAGGTTGTCATTAAACAGACAAAACAGCATTAATATATTTCTTTTTACATGTCTTAACACCTCTTTTAGCTTCAACCTCTCTTAGATAAAATTTCTTAAATGTTTTTGCAGATTTCCAATTTGCTGTTTTCATAATTGTATCTAGAGTGATACCAGCACTAAAAGCTGCAGATGTAGAGGCGCCTCTGAAAGAATGCGCCTGAAATTTTGTAACATCAATACCAGATGAAGTCAAGACAATTTTTAACCATCGAGCTAAGTTGAGGTTGATATTTTACGCCATGTTCTAAAAGACACCAGGAGATAATCATCCTTGCGCAATTTTTTGGTAGCCTTCAAATAATATTTTAATGTGTATACTGGGCAAAGTTCTTTTTTCTTGTATGCATCCAGAGTTATGTTCTGGTTAATCCTACCAATTCTGTCTGTTTTTTGTAAACAGTTCATAGTAAAAATGACAGTTTTACTAGATGTTTCCATGTAATTCAAATTCAAATTTGTCAATGTTTGAGCTCTTTGAGCAGTAGTTAAAGCTAATAAGGTTGCAATTTTTAAAGTTAACATCTTGAGACTTAAACTTTCCAGTGGAAATAAAGTTTCTAAATAACGAACAACTTTACCAACATCCCATGTGATGGAATATTTAGGCAAAGGTGGTCTTGCATTAAAAATTCCTTTCATAAATCTGGAAATGAGATTACTATTGATTACTGTATTACAGCCAATTGATGCCAGAGTCTGGCCAATAGAACATTTATTCATATTAATGCAACTATAAGATTTGCCATCATCATAGAGTCTAGAGAGAAAATTTAATACTTGTACTTCATTTGGTGAAGTGGTATTGATTTTTTGTGTATTACACCAAAAATACCATTTCCGCCAAACTATATTCATATTGTCTCTAGGTAGAGACTCTCCATGACTGATTGATGATGTTTCTAGCTGATTTTGAAATTCCCTTCTTTTGGAGGGAATGCCTGATACTACACAAGCGACTAGGAATAACTTTCTCATGTTTAGCGGGTGCTTTTGATTGTTGTGTACAAGTCTTAAAAGATCTTGACAAAAAGGGAGAATAACAGGATAATCGACCAAACAATTCAATAACCTTGGAAACCAAGGTTGGGATGGCCATGTTGGAACTATCATTAAAACCATTCTCACCTGTTCCTCTTCTACCTTGTTCAAAATTCTTGCTATGATACTGAAAGGAGGAAAAACATATGGTAAATAATTTTTCCAAGAAAAAGAAAAAGCATCAGAAGCCATAGCATCTGGATCTGGAAACCATGAGACATATTTACTTAACTGTTTATTAAGTCTAGAAGCAAATAAATCAATATTTGGTTGAACGAAATGCCCACAAATATTTCTAAATATATTTTCTTTCAACTTCCATTCAGAAGAGTCACTAAAATTTCTTGACAATTGATCAGGAGTAATATTATCTTTCCCTGCAATATGGACTGCTGTAATAAAATTATTTTTATCAGCAGCCCAGAACCATATTTCTCTTACTACTTCCAACAGTGCTACAACACTACCTCCCATGTTATTTATATATTGAACTGCTGTAGAGCTATCAGATTTAATGCAAATATGAGAATTTGAAATGTTTTTTCCTAATGAAAAAAATGCATATTTTATAGCTAAAAGTTCTAATATATTAATGTGTGAAATGCTTTCAGATTTCACCCATCTTCCTTGAGTCTTATTTTTTCCATAAACGGCTCCCCATCCAATTTTAGAAGCGTCAGTTTCAATATACTCAGTAGGAGTACCAAAGCTTATACTTTTCCCTTCATTCCTATCTACATTTTTAATCCACCATAAAATTTCATTTCTTGAATTCTCGGAGAGACTCATGATACCATCATAATTGTCATTGTTTTTGCTCAGAGCTAAAGTTTTCTCAATATCTAAATATTTATGAAAAATTGGTGCTAATAAAACTGCACATGAAGCTGAAGTAAATAAACCTATTAAAGAACTTACTTCCCTGATAACAGGATTATATAAACTATAGATTTTGTTTGCACTTTTCAAAATCTTTTGTATTTTTTCTTCTGTCAGAAACACTTTAAATTGCACAGAATCAATCAAATATCCTAGAAAAATTATTCTCTGTGTTGGAATGAATACTGATTTTTCTTTATTTACTAAGAACCCTAGAGAGTGTAACAGATTTCTCAACATGACAGTATTTTCATAACAAATGTTCTCATAGGGACTATGTAATAATGAATCATCTATGTAGAAAAAAGACCCTACTCCTTAATTGGTTCCTTATATGAGAAAAAACTACTTTCATAAGTTTTGTAAAAATTCTAGGTGCACTTGCTAACCCAAAACAAAGACAAGTAAATTCATAAATCTGATCTTTCCAAACAAATTTCAAATATTTTCTACATTTTTTGTTCATTGAAATTGAAAAATATGCATCGCATAAATCTATTGATGTAAAATAATCATTCTTGCTAATATTCAAAAGGACAGACTGTAAATTTTCCTGTTTGAAATTAAAATATTTCACATACTGATTCAGACCTTTCAAATTTATTACAGGCCTATATTTCCCATTCTTATATTATAAAAATATTTGATATAAATTCATCTTTCTCAGGGTTTGAAATTTGTATTGCACTTTTTGACAATAAAAATTTGAATTTCATTATCAATTAGTTCTATTTCAGTTTTGTCAAAATTCATAAATTTTGGCATAAAAAATTGAACCGGTTTATTCTCAAATTCAATTTCATAACCGTTTTGAACTAGATTAAGAATCCAAGGATCGTATGATATTTTTTCCCAATTATGTAAACCAAAACGAATAGACCCAGCTATAAAAGTGGGAGATAGATTATTTATCTCTAATATCTCCTGCCTCTTTGGTTTCTGTAACCAGCTCTCCCTCTGTAGCGGGAGTTTCTCATGCCTCTTTGGCCATAATTGTTGTTTTGGTATCTTCCTCGGCCCCTGTTTATAACTGGGGGGCAACCATAGCTGCAACCCCCTTGTCTCCAGTTTTTTTGAAGTAGCTGTATTTACAACTCCCTTCATCTTCTGGGCATCATTAATATCTTTTACTTTCTTGGACACATCATCTCCGAACAAATATTCGGTAACGTCTAAATGTCTTGTACACAGTTGATGGTACTTCTGATCCATATTGTTTTTCAGTGTCATGCGTCTAACATATGATATTTCAAAAAATGCTGCACAAAGCATTGACAGGGCATTATTAATGTTGACCCTCATTTTAGCCACCGTTTTTACTGCATCTGGTTTCGTCAGTGCTTCTGCAGTACGTATTACTGGTACAATGCCAAAACCCAGGATCCTTTGTATGGTCTGAAAGGACAGATCATCACTTCTGGCTTGGCGATTCAATAGATGCCAAATCTCAGGATTAACTTTAGGAGGTGCCAACGACTTGCTATTTGAAGGAACTTTATAATCCTTAACTATTTCTGTAATAGCAGACTTACGATTTGTCACAGCGTTTACAAGAGCAGCGATACTCTTATGTGTTTCATCACCAAACTTGTCATCATCTTCAAAAATTTTTGGTATAGCATAAGCGAACTCTTCCTCGCTGTTTTCCTCTGACTCAACCTCATCATCTGCATTGTTTCCAAAAATGTCATATTGACTAAAATCAACTTCACCTTCACCTTCGTCTTCTTCCGGTGCAGCCGGGTGTTCCGGTGCACTCGCTAATTCATATCTGTTGGCATTACTATTTTGCCTGTCTAACAAAAGTTCTAGTTTAGAATAAATTCTTCTGAATTCATCTTCTCCTTCTTTATCTTTATCTGAAGGTGTTACATCGTTCCCCGTTTTACGGGAGCTTTTCCCTTCTTGTTCTTGCCGGGTCCCTTACCCGGGCCTCTTTCATTGTTTTGTTTACTTGCGGTAGTTTTCTTTAATTTCTTAACAGTTTCTGGGGGAACCACGACCGACTTTAATTGTCTCTTTTTGGGTGGTGAAAAGTGTACTGACTCATCAGCCACTGCAGAAAACCCAGAGAAACTAGCTTCGTCACCCGACGCTAGAATGGACATAATGTCCGCCGCCACTTGGCTGGATTGGGAAAGACCCGAGTCGGAGTCTTCCGTACTAGACATTATAAAGTATAGACACGAGTCGTGTCTGCTGATTCAGCAATTTTATTTTTACTTTACTTTACTCGTTCTAGCCTTAGAATAAAATGAGACAGAATACAGGTGTGCACGGGTTTATATATGCACGCATGAGTGGATTTGTACAGGTGATTATGATTTAAAATCACTCAACTGTAAAACAAGGTCGTTACTAGCCTGTAGAATAAGATATTCATCTTTAACCAAGAAGCTGTAGGCTTCTGTAATAGAATGTAGGATTAATTACCTACAACTGTCAAATTCAAGGGAATATTATTTATGCCCCACCTACGATACTAGAGGGGCATTATGTTTTCTGGTCTTTGCTTCCGTTAGTTCGTCTGTCCATCCATTCGTTTGTCCGTCTGTCCCGCTGGATATTAAAGTTTTTGGTCAAGGTAGTTTTTGATGAAGCTGAAGTTCAATCAACTTGAAACTTGGTACATATGATCCCAATGGTATGATCTTTCTAATTTAAATGCCAAATTAGATTTTTTACCCAATTTCACGGTCCATTGAATATGGAAAATGATAGTGCGAGTAGGGGATCCGTGTACTTTGGACACATTCTTGTTTCGACCTATTTTCGTATACAACTGGATGTGATGTACTATGATTTGGTGGTATAACACCTAAAGAAGACATTATTGTTTAATAAACTGAATGTGACTTTTTCCCTTTGTAATACTGGTTATTTCAAGCATTCCTGTCAAGTTTTGTCATAATCAGTTCAATGGTTTGAGAAAAATATAGTATAATGAAAGAGATATCTACAGCGATTCCAGCAAAATTTCTTCGACAAATCCAAACCAAGCCGCATCAAGATAGACTATAATGTGAACCAATAAATGATCAAATATTTATCTCATCTGCTTACAAACAGTTAAATAGGATACACAAGATGATTTTAGGAAGATAAATACCACTAAAAGACTTCTTTGTCTTCTTTATAAGGTCTCTTTTGGTCAATTTATACCTCTCATTTCCTCAAAATTTCAACTTTTCAGGCCAAAAATAAAAATAATGGGGTAACTTTCACTCATTTATCACAGAAATGCTCTAAAAAATGAGTAATTGAAGAATTCAAGCAGAATGAACAATCCATATAAAAGTTTACTGTCTCCAAGGAAGTTTCAATAGGTCCTTACGTAAAAATTAAATTTACGCCGCGTTCCAGAGAGGGACATAAAAGGCTTCTTTTAGTGAATAGTTTGTTGTTACAGCATTAAAAATAATTTCATTTACTTATAACTAGTATTTCCTTGGAAATTGTCTATCATAGCAGAATATAAGAAATAAGGAGAAAAAGCTCCCATAAACACTAAGTATGGCTTGTTCTGTCAACTGAATATTCGTGGTGGAGTCCTATTTCTAGTAAATTTTCTCATAAAATGTGTTTTGGAAACTCAATTCACTCAGAATATTTATTTTTTTGTAATATTTCACTTAAATAGCAAGAAATTTTAACAAAAGAGAGTACTCACAAAGTCAAAGGTGCATGCAACCAGCTTCCCATATTAGGTGTAATACCACCATTGATTTTCCCCTATTAGTCTTTGTTAAATTTGCACTTTTCAAAAACATGTGCAGGAGTTATCTTTGTTTCAAATAAAAAAAATACTTGGCATGAGAAAAGTTGTATCCTGTCCAGTACTATAGAAAAAAATGTCACATAACATTTCCATGCATACAAGAAAATAACCATCACTGGAAGTTAACCAATCAAATTTCTCCCCTTATTTAACCTGTGTACAAGGTTTAGGAACCATGTAACCTCAAGTTTACAAAATATTCTATAGAAACCCCAAATAAAAAATTAATAGTGATTTGAAATACCCAAGACATATGTTTATTTTGGTATACAACCGGATGTGACGTATCATGATTTGGTATGATTTGATGGTATTACACCTAAATATAACCCTTTTTTTTTCTCTCAATCGATTTATTGCTTTTGAACACCAGTATACTACTGTTGCCTTTATTCGGTAAACATCAGTAATAAAACAAAGTTAAAATTAGCAGTTAAACTTTTCACTAAATGAAATATTTTTAGTGTATGAAGTAATTATAGATGTAACAATGCCCTGGCTGATATCTTAATATTAATGACAAGCTTTCAAAGCGGGGCTATTTTGGTAGTTTTTGCATTAAAAGCAAGACATTCAACACCCTTAAAAATATAAGGCAGATTCCATTTATACAAATATTGATGTTTTAGACTGTATCTGTCACATTACAGCACTTTTAGTTAAGTGTAACAAACAAATGACAGCTGCACTGTCATTCATAACTGTTAGAGGGTGTGAAACACTTGAGGCTTGTCAAAGTTTTCTACTTGTGTGAATCAAGTGCACATATAATCAATATTCTAAATAAAATTTTACTTCAAATGAAATTGCTAAAAGTGAGATATATTTTGTATGGTTGGAAGATATTGCAGAATGCCTTTGTTACATGTGAAGGGAGAAGGGATTTTGATTCACGATTGAGACAATGTACAAAATGTGAACTGAGATCTAGTATTCAAAATTTGTCATATGATTATCTGTGGCCCTATTTATTATTTGAACTATGGTTAATTGCATATACATAACCTTCCAAAAAATGAGATTTATTTGATATAATGACTTTTAATTTTACTATTCAAGTGTTATTGTCCTTTATTGATTGGTAGTTTTATGTTATTTCTATGAGATAATGCGAGACCAATTTAACAAATACTATTCAGATTTAAATAGATAGTTTCTGAAGAAAAAATGGTCAAGCTTGAATTTGATGATTTTTCATTTTTCACTTTCACACATTTCTATTCATTTTTGTTTGAGAAAAAGTAACATGTCAGGGACCACAGTTTAACATTCTGTGGGGCGGGGGATGATTTTTGGCAGATTGACTATTTATTTTCATCTGTTGCTTACTTGCTATGTGAATTTATTTCTGTATTTTTGTTACAGAATATAAGTTTTCATCCTATCTTGGGCTAAATCATTTATTGTAAGTTTTTACAAGGCCATATGCTATTCATTTTCAAAATCTTCCTACCCCCATCCACCATAAATAAATATGTTTTTCACACAAGTTACATATTTCTCCATCATTTCCATACTTTTATTTTCAAAATTGTTTCCTGGCAAATGGAAAATATGTTAAAATTGCACAAACCACAAATATAAGTACATGTATTCAGTAGTATTTAATTTCCTTCACAGCCATCCAGTAAACGTCCAAGAACTGAGGACTGTGGGAAATCTGAGAATCAGCAACAATTGATAGACCTGCTTCTGAGCTGCAGCCAAGGATTACAGGAGAACAAAGATGCTATACCAAATCAGCTGATTACAAGACTTAAGGAAACTAGGAATTTGATTTCTTCTTTTCTTGATGAAAAAGGATGAGGAAAACCATTTAATGACAAACTATAATTATATGTTCAAATATGGTATGATTATGTTTATAAAAATATGTTGAGATCCTGTTTGATTCTATTATGACTTTTGGTTGCCATTGCTACCAAAAACACACTTTAATAAAGGAGAATAGTGTTCTATTGAAATTGACCCATTTTTGTTGTATCAAAAAGAAGGTGTGGTATGATTGCCAATGAGACAACTGACCAAAATGGCACAGAGATTAACAACTATAGGTCACTGTACAGCCTTCAACAATGCCCATACGGCATAGTCATCTATAAAAGGCCCTGAAATGACAATGTAAAACAATTCAAAACTATTTATATGAATAATATTCACTTCAAACATATAACTAACAATTAGAAAAAAACAAGTTTACATGAATAAGTCTAAAACGAAAAAAAAACACTGAGGGTCAATAAAAAATCACTAGTTCAATAAAGAAACACTACACAATAGGACGAAAAGACAACAGTCTAAAAAAACAGTACACAGGAAAACTCTTCAAACAATTCAAGCGAGAAAACTAACAGCCTTATTTATGTCCAAAATGATGAATGAAAAACAAATATGTAACACATCAACAAACAACAACCACTGAATTGCAAGCTCCTGACTTGGGAAGAGCACAAACAGAATGTGGTGGGTTAAACATGTTTGCAGGCACCCAACCCAATCCTAACCTAAGCAGTTCATGCTGTTTTAGTTATTGCAAGTAAAAACTTGGTGATAAACAGCATTTGATAATGTCACAATCAAGGAAATGATAATGTCAACCAGTGGACTTAAGCATGGTCATTAGTGACACAGATATTCAATAATAACTAAACCATGATAGCATTTATAAAACTTTCGAGGGTATAACTATAACTTGACTATTTAGAATTCTTGATTCAAAAGCTTCCTAGTAGACAAGAATCCTCTATAAATAAAATCATGAGAGGAAATGAAAGTCCTGCAATATAATATCAACTAGGGAAAAAAATGTACATACTTAATATGTGAAGAAGCTGTTTGTTGATTCACAGAATTGGAAAGTTCACAATTGTTAAATTGAAATCGTCTCTTTTGTCTTGACAATAAATGCTATGAACATAGAAGCAACAAATGTTTAATTATTCAGCAAAAGGTTGTCATCTCATTAAACGGAAGTGAAGTTTAAGGTGGAAATCCGACTTTTTTTGTTTTTAATAAGCTGCATTTTTTTCTGAAACAAACTATTTTTTTAGTCTTTGTTTTAAGTTTAGAATGAGGAAAATATGTATAAAAAGTAGGTTTATCTAATTGTCCATTTCTTTGTGCATCTTTTGATGTATATCATAATTTCACAAATTTGTGGACACTGTTTGGAGTTTTAGGCAATTCCCTCAATTTTTGTTTGTAACCTTAAATAGTTAATCTATTTTCATTGATGAGCTCTAAACATCGATAAAATACTTAGTACTTACTTTTTTCCAACAATCATAACAAAAAAGGTAGAAAAGGGTTTCTCTCTCAATTTACTTGATTCTTTTTTTATTATTGTTTTGTTTAAGTTCGAACTTATTTCTAAAACAAATTTGTGAGCAAAGTTGATCTATAATCTGCATATTTAAGACAGAAGTTTTTGAAGTCATCAAGTAGAGTCACTTTCTTTTCTTAACCCTCATTTTAGCTCTTTGAATGGTCTAACTGATAATGTCTCTGCACAATTAAGAACCGTTTTAAGAGTTTTGCAAAAAAATGAATCCTAGGATAAAGAATTCGAAAGATATCCAAGGATACAGTTTCAGTCTAGTGACTTCCAATTTTTCTTCGTCACTTTGCAGACTATTCCTGTTGTATTTACTCACTGGAATATTTAGCCCTTGACGGATTGGATCAGTCTAGATTAATGGACAATTTATATTATCCAAAAAGATGAAAGTAGGAGAAAAAGCAAATGCGCTTAAAATACGATATCAAACCCATACTAGTATTAAATGAAAATTGGACAAATTTGTCTTGATACTATAGTAAGGCCGTGTTCCCATTAACCTAAACTTGGTGTTGCAGGGTCGGATCCAGCCATTTTAAAAGGGGGGGTTCCTAACCCAGGACAAAAGGGGGGGGGGGGTTCCAATTACATGTCCCCATTCAAATGCATTGATCGTCCAAAAAAAGGGGGTTTCCAACCCGCGGAACTCCCCCCTCTGGATCCGCGCCTGTGTTGTGTAAGTGTAACTCACACATAAACTAAACAAAATGACGTTTCCATTGATAAAACTCAATGTTTACATGTAGTGTAAAACATGTTTTGCCTACATGCAGTCGATACTCGATGTAGGCCTTGTGTAGATTAAGAGTACACACAACTAGGCATTTAAAACATTAGTTTCACTGTGTATATTTAAGGAAGAAACAATTTTTGAATAAAATTGATATCTATAACAATTATTAATAAAGTTCTTTACAGAAATATTTGTCTAAACTTGATATATTTTTTTTTTTTTTTTTTAAACTTAACGTAGCTTTGTTAAGCCCTTATCAAGACTCAAAGCAGCATCATTGCCGAACACATAATTCATTTGAAAATTAAGGTCTTTCCGAATCGACTTGACTTGCACAGAAATGTTTGCCACTGGTCTTTCCTCAAACAACGATTCACTCATAAATGCATTACTTAGAAAGTGTGAGGTAAATGTATTGTTTGTCTAGTACATGTATCTTGGATCCGTTAAATTACCCTTAAAACTAAAAAAAAACATTACCCCCTCCCTTTGCCAAATACTCCTTGGAGAAGAAATACCATTTGAAACAAACAGAAAAGAAAGGAATATAGTGATCCCTAATATAGCATTCATTCTTCTCCTTCAATCTCTGTACCCATGTAATGCATTGGCTTTATGAGAATAAAAAATATATATTCTTCACCTGTAAGCACGCTGCTGCAGCCTACGTTTTCTATTGCTTAATCGAGACATCTTTATTATTTTTAAACTTCTGCAAATCATCAAAATGGCTTTCATAAAGAAGCAACCACTTAACTTTAAAAAAAAAAGGGGGGGAGTATTTTGTTAATTTATCGGAGCCAACGTTTTATTCCGTTTTTGTTTTTTTTCGATGCTGGTAATCAATTTTTTTTTCTTCAACATTTAACACTATAATGTATGGGGAAACTCTTGATTAAGAATATTTTTGTATCATCTGTATGACCTTTTTTTTATCCGATTGGGGTTCGGAATATTTCCATCGATCCCCCACCCGCCGATTCGAAGTCAAATGGTCGTTTCCTTACTGCTAGAAAAGTTGTCCGAAAACTATGCATTCGGTTCTACGTAATGAACATTTTTAAATGACATATAGTTTACAAGTGTGAACAAATCTTATGTACAGGTATTTAAACAAGGTGTATAGATGTGAACAAATTTAATGTGAAACCAATGTCCAGTACATTAAACTAATTGTAAACAAGTTTACTGTACATGGCGTTTGATGTGAACACGGCCTTAGAAAGGTAATCAATATATAATTGATCTTGTAAGGAGTCAACTTATGTACAGCTCTTTTGATATGGCATCTGTCCAACTTGAGTCTCTTTGTTTTTATGCTCCACCTACGATAGTAGAGGGCATTATGTTTTATAGTCTGCTTCTGTACGTCTGTTACGCTTCAGGTTAAAGTTTTTGATGAAGTTGAAGTCCAATCAACTTGAAACTTAGTACACATGTTCCCTATGATATGATCTTTCTAATTCTAATGACTAATGCCAAATTAGACTATTGACCTCAATTTCACGGTCCACTGAACATAGAAAATGATAGTGCAAGTTTCAGGTTAAAGTTTTTGGTCAAGGTAGTTTTTGAAGAAGTTGAAGTCTAATCAACTTGAAACCTAATATACATATTGCCTATAATATGATCTTTCTAATTTTAATGCTAAATGAGAGTTTTTACCCCCATTTTATGGTCCACTAAACAGAAAATGACAGTGCGAGTGGGCCAACCGTGTACTATGGACATATTCCTGTTAAGATGTATATGGGATTGATTGATCAATTTGCTAAAATAAACTAGAAGTTGATGAATATTCAAAATAATTTCAAATATTTTTTAACACAATCTTTCGTTTGATTACAAAGCAGTCGTATTTGGACATTTGATACTAAAGGAACATTCAAACTCATAAATCGAAAACAAACTGACAACATCATGGCTTAAGCAGTACACAGTTGACATTCAATTGTTTCTTTTCGGATCATAAAGTGATTTTCCATATTCAAAAAAGTCAGAGCCAGTATGGACACTGTTTTTTTTCCCTTTGCATTACACCTTTCATCTTTGAATCCCTTTTTTGACAGACGATGAGTCTAACCCTATCACTGAGCATATGTTGATTGTTAATAAATATGAATTCTAGCAATCTGTCTCCTTTTGGCTGTTTACATGTTAAGTTGTATCGCAGTCGTTAATCTTGTACTGTTTCACCATAAATAGATATTTGACGCATAATTCGTACAGTAACAATCTAGTCTACATCTGATACCCACAAAGAAAACACACATCAGTATTTTAACTTGTTTACTTGTCCCATTGGTTGGAACCATTTTCTAGATCTTCTGAGGTTTATTAAAGGATTTGACATTTAGACATTCCAAACTAAAAGACAAATTGAAAGAGTTGGTATTGCTTTGCTTCGTAAAAAAGAATGGCCAACGTAGATACAAGTATCTTGTCTTAGGGAGGGATAAATCCTACTTTGTAAAGGATCCCTCTGATTCGAACAAAAAATTCTCTGAAAATGATATTATCAAGATGCTTGATTTCTTGATTGACAACATATTTGTTACGTTCGGAGGACGTTTTTCAACAGACTGTCGTCATTCCAATGGGAACAAACTGTGCCCCTCTACTTGCCGACTTGTTTCTTTATTATTATGAGGCTGATTTCATGCAGGAACTTCTTAGGAAGAAAGATAAGAAGTTAGCAATATCCTTTAACTCTTTTTTTCGCTATATAGATGATGTTCTTTCACTAAATAATTCAAAATTTGGTGACTATGTGGACATCTATCCAATCGAGCTAGAGATAAAGGATACTACAGATACAGTTAAGTCGGCCTCATATCTTGACTTACATCTAGAAATTGACAATGAGGGTCGGTTAAAAACAAAACTTTACGACAAAAGAGATGATTTCAGCTTTCCAATTGTGAACTTTCCATTTCTAAGTAGCAACATTCCAGCAGCACCTGCACACGGGGTATATATCTCCCAATTGATACGATATTCCCGTGCTAGCATTTCCTATCATGATTTTCTTGATAGAGGGTTGCTGCTCACAAGGAAGCTATTAAACCAAGAGTTCCAAATGGTGAAGTTGAAATCATCCCTTCGTAAATTTTACGGACGCCATCACGAGTTGGTTGACCGTAATGGAATAACCGTTTCACAAATGATATCGGATATGTTCCTTACGTCGTAACTACAATCCCCTTCCCGTTCATGAATGTGACCTACCGAATTAGACTATTTACCGGATTTGTTATCACATAAGCAACACGACGGGTGCCGCATGTGGAGCAGGATCTGCTTACCCTTCGGAGCACCTGAGATCACCCATAGTTTTTGGTGGGGTTCGTGTTGTTTATTCTTTAGTTTTCTATGTTGTGTCGTGTGTGCTATTGTTTGTTTGTCTTTTTCATTTTTAGCCATGGCGTTGTCAGTTTGTTTTAGATTTATGAGTTTGACTGTCCCTTTGGTATCTTTCGTCCCTCTTTTAGACCTTGCATTATGATTTCCTATTTCTAATTTCTATTTCCCTCTTAGTATTTCACAATAAGAAGGATCATATTACGTTGGTGTTTCGGTTGTTGGTAGTTTTTACTTTGTAAAGGAATACAGGCCTCAGTGTAAAGATGAATGTATTACTTTTTCCTTTGATATGTACTGTAACTTTTTTTTATTTTCCATAATCACTAAAAAGAAAAGTATTTCTTGATTCATTAGCTATTCTGGTGGATCTTGTTTTTGTCGACATTTCAAACGAAAGTCTGTGGATTTAGGGTCTTAAGAGGTTCATCTACTGTATCACTAAACTCCAAAGTTTTGAGTTCGATCTCCCCGCACGTGTCAACTTCAATCTTAAGTTGTCAGATTTCCCGGTTCACTGGTTTCTCTCTGGGTCTGTTTTTGTCGGGGTAAGGCCTCCTTCGTCAATACATGAGGGGGTACTTCATATACTTTGAATGTGTATTTCCCATTGATGCACTGGTGGTGTTAGTCGCTCTTGAAATATCTCTACCATACTCTTTATTTTATTAAACATCACTAGACTGGTTTCCTTTCTTCATTGTTGTAGCGATTTCCATTGTAGGTGATCTGATTTATTAACATAGATTCTTTTGTGGCTGGGTCCCAAACAGTTGGGGCATATTCTAGCTCATCTTCGCTAGCCAAGGTTTACGATCCATTCCCCTCCTCACCGCCCTTGTCGCATTAAGAGAGAACTTCGATTCCACGAGGTAATAATTTTCATTGGTTGCAGTCGTAACGGTGGCTACATCCAATCAAATATTTATCAAAGGTACCAGGATTATAATTTAGTACGCCAGACGCGCGTTTCGTCTACATAGAACTCATCAATGACGCTCATATCAAAATATTTATAAAGCCAAACAATTACAAAGTTGAAGAGCATTGAGGATGTAAAATTCAAAAATATTGTGCCAAATACGGTTATGGTAATATATGCCTAGGATAAGAAAATCCTTAGTTTTTCGAAAAATTCAAACTTTTGTAAACAGGAAATGTATAAAAAATTACCACATTATTGATATTCATGTCAACACCGAAGTGTTGACTACTGGGCTGATGATACCCCGGGGACAAAATGTCTATAACATGATCACGAGAAAATAAAAGTCAACAATTGCCACGTGCTGATTATTTTACAATTAGTCCATACATTTCAAAACATACCACGATATTAATTTACAATTTAGATTTCTTCATTAACTAATAGAATTTCCTGGGTATGTTTCTTGCACAAATGTTGGAATGTCAACGTATAGCTTCGTTTCCTGCGTCAACAAGTTTCTAAACTCTAGACGCTACCACGTTTTCACCTCCACACTGAAGAGTGTCCAAGTGCTAACCTGCAAGCGTTTATACCATTTCAGGTTGTTTTAAATGGTGATAAATAAGTTTTTTTTTAAATTTTGACCATGGAGTTTATACAATGCTGTTGGTGTTTTCTTGTTTGTTACCTTCAAGATGCTGCATTTGTCAAGGTGGTATTTCATGCACCATATTTGTGAGGCCCCTCATGGGGGGGTCCTAGTAATCACATAATCACCATTTTTTTGCCAATATAATCACATAATCGTTAAATATTTGATATCTTTAGTAATCAAATAATCATAAACTAAAAATACAGTCCTAGGTAATCAAATAATCATGAAATATTTGGTTTAATAATCAAATAATCATTAAAAAAACGGCCAAGTAATCACATAATCAAAAACCCCATGAGGGCCCTCATTTGTTCCTATCTTGCTAGTTAATGCAGGCATTCTATTCTTATCATATATTTTTTTCACAGTTTTTGGATGTTATTGTAAGATAGCTATTGATAATATGAGGCAGGCATAACCTGTGAATGGGGACGAAATCTGTATGTATTATTTTCTTACTTCAAACATGTTAATAAAGGAAACGGAAATACCGTAACGTTTCCGATTTCGGTTCTGTGGTTAGGGATTTAGCTGTGACGTTGTTTAAATTATGACGTCATATTCAATGTAAACAAAAGAAACGCTTCCATCAGGTAACGTTTTTTTCAAATCAAACAATTATTAAAAATGAAATTGTATTGAGTTCCAATCTTATATTTTACTAGACTGATACATATAATTTTCTTTTCAAAGTCTCATGCATGCAAACAAGACAGATTTCTGCGCAAATGCGGGGAAAACCGGAACAGGAACTAGATCTGAAAAAAAAAGTTAACGATTTTGAGTTCATTAGTAGAATGAAAAATTCGGGAAATTTTCCCGATTTTTTTTAATTTTTTTTTTATTGATTTTTCTACCGTAATTGGGGACTTCGTCCCCATATAATAGAGAAAGAGGTTTGGTCCCAGGAATGAGCTCTGTGGCTTCGGAATCTACAGGAAATTTTGTTTATTGCATCCTTCTAATGTATTACCAATATGCATTTTGTTTTTTTCTTTTTTAAAGGCTTTATATTCTTCCTTTACTTAAGAATCTGGTTTTCTTCATTCTTTCGTAGAGTCGTTTTTGTGAGCTTTTTTTTATATTTCCTTTTATCCATGGGTGTTTCTTTTTCTTCTTGTAATGTTTGTGTGGTACATGATCTTGTGTAGAGCAGTTTTATTCGTACTTGTATATCGTTTGCACTTTAGATTTCACATCTGTACCCGTAGCTGTTTATATAATGCTGTATGGTCGTCTTTGAAACCTTCCCCGTGTGCTTTCTAATATCGTGGTATGAGTCTTTCTTGTTCCTTAAATTTGATGGTATAATCAAGACTTGAGAAAATGAGATCTAGTGTATTTTCTTCAACTAATTTTAATAGGGGAATGGTTGTCGATCAGATCTTTAAAATATTGATATATAGGGTGCATTTTGAGTTTCCTCTTTTAAAAGGAGTTGCTCTTCTGTATGCTTGGGGGACTTTTGTATGTAAAGGACACAAACAGATACAAATAAAATTGATTTAGTTGTTATATTTTCTCTCAATCATAAATTACGTCTGCTATCCGCATTAACAAGAAAAGAGAGCGTTAATATCAGTCCGGATACGGAATAACCCTTTCCGATTCCGGAATGATACAGATACCAGACTGTGAACTAGCAATCATTATTTATAACGAAAATATCTATACTATTAAACGAGAAGACCTGATTTTGGGTGTCGCTTCTCTTCTTTCCACAATAAATTAATCAGCACGCCTCTGTGTCCTATAGGTACAGTGCATAGTCGCATTTGTCATCCATTTATATGATTATTCAGATTTAGTTATTTTTGGAGAAAAACGAGAAAAAAGGCATCCGGATATTGTCCCGTCATTGGACGAAATTTTAAGTCAGATTAGACTTCCGGTTTGCGTTTTTCTGTATACTTTGAACATACATATACTACGAATAAAGCGTATTTTAATTCTATCTGCTATCGTTTTCAAGAGTACCATCCACGGCGGTCACAGAGTTTATTAAATGGAGAGGGTCTGTATACTATATCAATTGACCATCATGGATCGATTAGTAAACTTGGAATTGAAAGTAAATACACTTTTTTTTTTATATAGTAATGAATGTTTATAATATACAGATAAGCGCTAAGATTATTCATGTGAAGTTTTGATACCTTTTCTGAAATTCTCCAGTCATTAAATCTTTTACAAAATTCATTTATTACAACAACAAAAAAAGATGTGGTATGATTGCCATGTTGAGACAACTCTCCACAAGAGACCAAAACGACACAGAAATTAACAACTATAGGTCACCGTACGGCCTTCAACAACGAGCAAAGCCCATACTGCATACTCAGCTTTGAAAGACCCCGAATTGACGATGTAAAACAATTCAAACGAGAAAACTAGCGGCCATATTTATGTACAAAAAATTATCGAAAAACAAACATGTAACACATAAACAAACGACAACCACTGAATTACAGGTTCCTTACTTAAATGTTCATAACATACGAACTGTATGTTCATATTGAAATTGATAGAAAACCAAAAATTGGAAACTTTGGACATGAAGGAGGAGGGATAAAAAAAAAACATTTCCCTGTCCCCAATAACCTATGACTTGTGATACATTTGCTGAAATTCATTTTACAAAATTCTTCAAACAACACTTTACATTCTTTAAACTAGGCTCTGAATGACCGCGATTTCGCGGGTGTGTTCTAGTGTATATAACAGCTCATCATGTCCCGCCAATAATGATGTTGGAATTTGGGTTATTACTTACTTTGGAGATTGGTGATTCAAGCTAACATCACAAACATTTTACATCAGATACGTGTCTTCTGTATTACGCACAAATGTAAAAACTTCTCTCATCTCGGGTTTCTAATTTTACCCCGATCAATTCACAGTTTCTTGGCTGTATTTGGCAAAACTTTTTTGTCCTATGCTCTTAAACTTCGTATTTTATTTGCCCTTTGAACTTTTTTTTATTCGAGCGTCACTGATGAGTCTTTTGTAGACGAAACGCACGTCTGGTGCGTATACAAAATTTCAATCCTGGTATCTATCATGAGGTTTTTTTCTTCTGTATCAAGTACTGTTAAATGCTCGCATTTTTTAGTTGATTCTAAATGTTGCCTTGTTTGTGGTTTTTCGATAAATGGTGTTGTTTTCTATTCAAATCTCTGAGGTTTTAACATTATAGTTATACCATGTTTCAATGCAGATTATTAATTTTGGCCTCTATGTACACACATACGTTTTCTAAATTACGTAGTTTTAGTTGATAGGCTAACAATTTATATATAGAATATGTAAAGAAATGAATCTTTATAAAACTATGTGATTTTTTTTTCTCATGGGTGTTGATGTGTGGAGTGGTGTCCTCTTTGAAGAATTATCTACTTCTGAGCAGTTTGATAAATCACGTAAGCTATGTACGGAGTCTTTGTTTATAACTATGACATGTGTCAGTATAGTTTGGAGCATTACAAATTAAGTAAGCAGCATCAACTTAGCTTTGTTTCATTTAGGTCATAAAAAGAGGCAGTGTTTGATGCAGCACAAGTTCCTTATAAGTATTGCCGATCTTATGTGATATAGATACAATGGATAAGCGTTGATTCTTGAATCAACGCTTATCCATTGTATCTATCACTTAAACTATTGTGATAATATCTTTTGAAAATTAACGCCTATTCTTAATTAGAAGGTATTGTAAGTGAGTTGAAATAACCATGTAATCGTGTCAAACGATCTATTACAATAAATTAGATATCACAATTAAATGGTTAAAAAAATACAAATATATTATAACACAACACGTCTGCCCTGAAAGATCTTCATATCATTAGGCATCCGAATGTTATCTTTTTTTACAAAATAAGACATATTCGAACTTATTTCTATTTGAATTGATCTTAATGGAAATGGAGAATGTGTCAAAGGGACAACAACCCGACAAAAAAAAACATTATATATAGTGCATATAATAAGTATTTTTCCGAAATTTCTAGCAATAAGCCTAATTCAAGACATATCACGATTTTCTACACAGCTACTTTTGCAAACTTTAAGGTACTATTTCTGTACTAAAAATCTGTAGTACTGGAAATCTACTTTTAATATTCAGTACTATTTTGTTACTTTAAAATTATTGTAATATTTAGGCACCTGTATTTTACAATACTTTATTTGTACTTGAAATCTAGGAACTACAGATTTTTGGTTACTACTGTTACATTTTCAGCATTTTGAATGTTTTTCTATTTCAAATCTCTAAAAAGTTATGATTTTCATGGAATATTGCTATCATAGTTGGTATTATTTCTGTACCAAAATATTAAGTACAAATCAAGTACTGTAAAATACAATTACATTAATATTACAATAATTTTAAAGTAAAGAAATAGTACTAAATATTAAAAGTAAATTTCCAGTACTACATAAAATTGAGAATGGAAATGGGGAATGTGTCAAAGAGACAACAACCCGACCAAATAAAAAACAACAGCAGAGGGTCACCAACAGGTCTTCAATGTAGCGAGAAATTCCCGCACCCGGAGGCGTCCCTCAGCTGGCCCATAAACAAATATATACTAGTCCAGTGATAATGAACGCCATACTAATTTCCAAATTGTACACAAGAAACTAAAATTAAAATAATACAAGACTAACAAAGGCCAGAGGCTCCTGACTTGGGACAGGCGCATAAATGCGGCGGGGTTAAACATGTTTGTGAGATCTCAACCCTCCCCCTATACCTCTAACCAATGTAGTAAAGTAAACGCATAACAAAACGCACATTAAAATTCAGTTCAAGAGAAATCCGAGTCTGATGTCAGAAGATGTAACCAAAGAAAATAAACAAAATGACAATAATACATAAATAACAACAGACTACTAGCAGTTAACTGACATGCCAGCTCCAGACTTCAATTAAACTGACTGAAAGATTATGATTTCATCATATGAACATCAGGCACAATCCTTCCCGTTGTTTAGTACAGAAATAGTACCTATGAAAAAGTAGCTGTGTAGCATAGGGATTTGCGAATTAAAATTTGTAAAATTATGTAGTAAAACAGATGAAATCATATAATATTAATTTATAAAACAAAAATGGACCAATATTATGCAATCCAGTTTTGTTTTGTTTGAAACATATGGAATAGCCAACCATTATCCGATAATAAACGACCAAAACGCCACAATAACATTCAAAACAAGAACAAAAACTAGAAATCTAGACTATTGGAACAACAAAGAGAATTCAGGGAGTCGAACCTAAACAGCCAAGTCCTTAGCTTTAACTCATTTATCGTACTAACTACGAAACCTCGTGGCTACCAACTCATACTATACGATTACCTATTATGTATATATAAAGGTAGAAACCATGTGTGTCCGTTGTACCGATGTATATCATATATTAATTTATATATATAAAATATACTTTTAAATCGTAACCGATTGGTAGCCCAGAGGTTTCGTCGATATGTTTATGTCAGTAACAAGCTACACAATTTATGAACGGGTTCCAGTCCCAGTGAAGGCATATAAAAATTACAAAAATTAAAGGTAAGTTTTTAAAAATAATTCCATTAGTGAACAGAAATCAGGAAATTAGTCAATTCAAACTTAATGATATTAGGGACACAAAGGAAACAATAGAATATAATCTGGTGAGTCCTTTTCAGCGACGGATTTAGGAAGCGTTGATTCTAGAAAAAGAATCCACTGTAAATGAATAGGCTGACGTCACCACAATGGTTTAATTGTAGTGATATTAGTTGAGGGATCTGGATTAATTTCAATGTCATTCGCATTTATCAACAAAATAAGAGTAAGATATTGCAGAAGGCCTTTACTTTTGTCTTTTATACAGAGTTTGCATGAGTTATGAGTTCTGATTCATAATGATTAATGATTAGCTTAGGTGGTCTCAGTATCCTTATGTTGGAGGTAAAAATAATAAAGTCAATAGTCTAAGCATTTTTCTTGTAGTTTTAACTATTTTTGTGGCTGCCATTTTTGTTGATACACCAAAACATATTTTCAGCATACAGTTCTTTACGTGCACTTTGGCTTCCACCGCTAATATAAACTGGCCGCCACGATAAAGTCAATAGTGCTGAGAGTGACGTTAAAATCCACAATTAATCCATTAATACTTATATTACGTCCCCATTGTTTAAGTCTTTGTTTATTGTTTTTTTTTTTAATTACGAATCAACCGAAAGTGTTTAGTTTCTGTATTTTAATCTACTAGTACTTTGTAATCAGTGTCTAAATTTCGAACTAAATTGATCTCAGCCAAGTTACGCGCGAAATAGTGATTGAATTTTGTTTATGGCATTATATATATATAATTAGTTCGAATTGACTGTCTGTAGATCCTGTATCGTGATCCGGTCCTCTATAAGATTTCAGAAGCTTTTGGTCTATTCAATCATTTAAATTACCATTTATCCGTGTTAACAAGATGTTCCCTATCACGACACCTTAGTAAATCTCTGGATATGTTTTATTCTGATCAATTACTAGTATGTGATTTTAAATTTAGCTATTATCTTTTACAGGCCCTTTTGGTTATATAGCTTTACAACTGTTTCGGTTATTGTAAATCTTTGGCTTTCTAATATTTGGATGAATGTAAATAAAAAAAGTGCTTAGGACGCATGGAATTAATAAAGTATCGTTTTCGTTGTTTTTTTGTTTTTTTGTTTTGTTTTGTTTGTTTGTTGTTTTTTTTTTTTTTTTGGGGGGGGGGGGTGTTTATTTAACCATTTATAGACAATTGCGGCACATCTTTATCTTTGAAGATACCATTAACAATACCTAACAAAAACGTCAGGATTTCATTTTGAAAGTTCTCAGAATGTTCTGATGATGCGCATCTCGTATTTGACTTTAGATTCTCAATAATCACTGTAATTCTTTAAGTTGAATGTATTCAATTTCCTGATTCCTGTCTTTTCTATTTTTCTTGTAATAAAACGAGCTTTATCATGGTTAAATTCAGCTGTAGATCACTTACGTATTTTGTGATTCTTAAAGTTTTCTTTCCAATCACCCATAGGCTGTCCATTTTCTCATGTTTATTTCGGTGCTAAATCAATTTTGTCAGTTGCCGTAGTGTTCTTATGTGCTGCTGCTGATGTACAAGTTTATAAAACAAGTTATTTTGTTTAGTTGTCTCATTGAAATCAAACACAATCACCTTATTTTCATACTGCTTCGTATTTTGAAGCTTGTTTACTTTTTTAAAGGATCTTCATTCTATTTTGTTCGTTATTGCTGCTCTTTTTTCAGGTGTTCCTAATGCTGTTTTAAACCTTGTTTTTGCAGTTCTTATATTCTTGTGTTCCATGTAGTTCTTTTTCAACTTTTATTTCAAGCTTATTTAGGTGTTTCTGGTGCTGTATTTTCCAAATTCAACACTTGTGACTTCTATACCAAATAGTATTTGTATGATTATATATGAACCTACTTCTGATGTGGTACTTTCTGGCTCAACTGAATAGGACAACACCTAAGGGGATAGAGTATAACCTTAATTAAACTCATCATAAATACCAGGATTAAACTCACTGTAAAGCGGGAGAAAACTCTTGGATGCTACATCTTTATTCTATACACCAGTTCTATAACATGATGACTAAAATATCACCGTTAAGATATACTTCAACATATTTGAACAGAAACTCTCTACATTCCAAGACATCATTGAGCTTGCTGCTGACAACAATAATATATATTCAAAAACTTTATTGATATACTTTGTAAATATAAATGTTTGACACTTGTGAGTCGTACTCAGCGAAGGGAAATTTAGCTCAAGGCCCTGTTAACGACACTTGGTATAGAATAGATGAAGCAAGCCCCAACGAAACAGACACTACAAGTCACCAACCGACCAGAAAAAGATGAGTTCCTACAAGGGGATTAGGTGATGCTCCATCTCGTAGTAGGTGGCTACAATTAAAGATAAAAGGGGATCAGATTGACTGTGGAGAGAGAAATACATTAAATGTCTTTAGGAAAATAAAAAAAAATATACCAGTGGTCAATTCCAAAAGGAAGCTTGGAGAATTTGATGAAATACCAATTCTTTTCTGAGACTGCTCTCATATTCAGTAAGTAGTTGGAGGCAGTTTAGGGGAACTGAATGGATAATTAGTTATTTCAACGATAAAACTAATCTATGACTTTCCCTGTCAACAGCAAAACTCAAATTAAAACAATCTAGGATCCTGCGGAAACATAAAGGCAACAGTAGCATACCGCTGTTCGAAATTCATGAATCGATTGAGAAAAAAAAAAACAAATCCGGGTTACAAACTAAAGCTGAGGGAAACACATTAATTATAAGAGAACTACGACACAACAGAAACACAACATTAAAATGTAACACACACAGAAACGAACTAGAATATAACAATGGGCATTTCCTGACTTGGTACATGACATTTAAAGAAAAAAATGGTGGGTTGAACCTATTTTTGTGGCATGCCAAACCTCTCGCTTTTATAGCAATGCTAAATATAACATAAAAATGACAACATTACATGACAGGAAACTAGACGGGACTATATTACAAATAAATGGGAGAACATATCGGACAGAGAAAAACACGAATAATTGCTAAAAAAAAGGTACCAGGTTTAAAATTTAATACGCCAGACGCGTGTTTCGTCTACACAAGACTAACCAGTGACGCGCAGATGAAAAAAGTTCGAAAGCCAGATCAAGTACAAAGTTGAAGAGCACTGGGAATCAAAAGTGAGACTGCATGTCTCATGGTCAAATAAGGAATGCTCAGGCATCCTGGGGCAGATCACACATATGTTTCCTATAATGTGTCTTGAATAAACAACGCTTATATACACAATGTAAGCTCCTATTTTATCTCGACTCCAAGACAAATTATGTAACGTGTACACCAGAAATAAAGCTTATCCTTCAATTTTCATATTACAATTAAATCACCGGAGATCTTATTTCAATTAGATTGATTTTTCAACAAAATGTTTTATAATCTAGCTTGAGAGAAATGGAGTTAAAATCATTTTGAGAACGTTACGTTATTAAAGATGCATTATATATAAAAGTGAATCTGTTTTATTATTTGCATTGCGTTATATTAAAGAAAATGAAAATTTAAATAAAACACTATTTCGACATCAAGTTTTGTAAACATCTGTGAAAGATTAGACTTTAAAAGTTGTGATATCTTTTAAATCTTTTAAATACGCCTTATTACGTCAATGACATATGCTTTATGTAATTTCAAAATGAGGACAATAACATGTTACATTTAAACATTCTAGTATACGAATTCAATTTGCAACTTTTAAATTATACACATCAGACACCATTCGAAAGTTAATACCCATGAAAAATTTTCCATGCAATAAAGTTTTTAATGTTAAAAAGTGTTATCTTGTCCTACTGAGTCGGAGACTCTATTTAAGAACTGTTTATTTCCCAATATCATTTCCATTGTGGTTAACAGAGACCTCAGTGGCACCACAATTACCTTTAAAGCGCACAACTTGACAATAACGGATTGACAGGGTTTAGAAATATGGCCAGTGAACTTCTATCGTCTGCGGTAAGAGACAGATTCCGTTTGAATATGCATTTTGTAATTACAAATATGCAGATGCAGACATTGTATCCGGGTTACAATCTGTTGCTATAGGTTAGCTCAACGCTTCTTTGACGTCAAAACAGTCAGATCATGACAGTTACACTAATACACCAGTGGAAAGAAATATGCATGCTCTGAATACAAAAAAAAACTCGATCTACTTCTTTTCATTTATTAAATAACAGAACAATCTACAAATAAATTACTGGGATTATCATGAAACAGAAGTTCTTTCATAATATTAGTTCTAAATGGAATAAATATTCGGAATGTAATTTCCACTAGAACAAATATCACAGGTTTTATTCCTTGTGGATGAAAGAGTAAAGAATATTTTCACCAAAATGAACAGATATTATGGCATTTTTTATAACAAAGTTTACTGGAGAACTTCTGTTTGACGGAACACATACTGGGTTGATACAATGTACCCACACAATATTCAAATGTAGACAATACAATGTCAATGTTTGTATCTGTACCTTGATGCAATGTTTTGAGTACATAAAATTCAATTTTTATGTCTACATAAATACAAATGAAAAACATACAATAAATCAATGTATTTTTTAAAATGCATTGGACATCATATTTTTTATTTTTTATTTTAATATACATAATTGGTCTGAGGGTCATATTTCATTGGTGCATGTGTTTCAATATGTTTGAAGATCGTTGTTCGTCAGTTTGATTATGTTTGGTAAATTGAAATATATTTAAAGATCACAATATGTCTGTTTTGTTACATTTGATATGTTAGTTAACATATTTTACGTTATGTTTCCATATTTGTGGCTTTTTTTTTTACATTTAATCAGTTTCAAATTAAAATCTGATTTACATATTTATGTATGAGGAAAAACGTACCAAAAGTTAAAAAAATATGTAAGTTACGAGTTCGATTCCGTCTAGTAATAAAAGGTTATTCGTTAAAGCCGATATTGTAATATCTATATACCCCCACTTTACCAAAATTAATATAGGATTAAAAGCCGTTTTAAAGGAATTTATTGGTGCATAAACGCGACCAATTCACTCACAAACAAATAAAAGTCCGATAACAATAATCTTTATAATTCTTTAAAATTTGAGATACGGAATGTATTTTTCACTCTAGCACACGTAAATTGTATATTAGTTTCATTAAATAGGCCTGGCGGATTAATATATATTAGTTGGTTAAAGCAAAGTTATGTACTCCGTAAAATTTGATATCTGATAAAAAAAAAATAAACTACAAAAATTCTTAATATCATTAATTTTGTGTTTATAATTCAAATTTACGTTTAAATGTCGATCCGGATTCTTTTTTTAACGCCGCCATCTTGTTTACATTGGTTACGAAAAGAAGTTCGGTCAACGTTAGTCTGTTTCCCAGCCGTTATTGAAATTCTTGACAATAATATTTGTATATTCCGAAGGCATACTGAATGTTTTACGGAGGGGACCAACCTAGGTCAACGTCGTCTATCGGAAAATAACCGACGTCAAGAATAACAACCGGAAGTCTTCTCGACCAAGCATAACAACGTATTCCCTAATATTCAAATCATATTAGAATTATTGGGGTATACCTCTGTATGTCCGTCCGTCAGTCCGTCCCATGAACATTTTTCGTCACATTTTTTTCAGGAACTACATCATAAGGATTTCTAAAATTTGGTTCCAGGGTTTTAAACTTGTCAGCTATACCGTGTGATGCGTTTTCAGATTTATCACTCAACAACTTCCTGTTTACAGAACGCTTACATATTTTTACACTATTAAAATTACTTATCCAGTTGCGGCGGGGCCGGGTATCATCAGTGAACAGTAGCTCGCAGTTTTACTTGTTTGTTCATCGATACAAAAGCAGACAGCCACAGGTTGCCATACTAAAACATTGAATTTGTACCACATTACTTAATTATAAATTCCTAGATGTTTCTGTACAGCTTTTACTCTTTTAGTCATTTCAGTCCTTATTTTTTCCATCTTTAGGTCTGTGGTTCTTGGATCTGTCATGCAGTTTTTCCATTGAGGAACTTTCGGGCACTCTCGGTAGTGATGTATCACTGTGTTGTGTTCTGAGAGTAGATACCTACAACGATGATAAAATTAAGTATTATGTCAGTTGGTTTTTTTTTTGTATACTTGTTTTACTATAGTTAAAAGTACATAAAGAGCAAACAATAAAATTCGGTACAGAAAATGGCATTTAAAATGTTATACACGTGAAATAGACAACAAACACAGAAGTTAAATTAAAGCAAGACATTTACATGTTGCACCAAATAATTCTCCCATTAGGTGCAACACTGACTGCAAGCCCTAATAACGTCCAACCTTCTAATATGCAACCATGCCTTCCTACACTCTTAAAATCGGTTGGTGCATAGTTCAGAACTATCACAAAACAACAACATAAATATAATATATTCAGATCAAAGCATTACCTTTTGTATCGTTTTTTAGCTGCAAATGTGTGAGTTGTAACTTCAGATACCCTATTGGGAATATAAATATTTTTAAAACATTCTACTCGAGGCTCAGTTCTCTGTACGTATTTAGTAAGATATAGATCACCACTTCCGGTATCTCCCCAATCCAGAATAAAGAAAGAGACATTAAATGTAAACCCAGCTGCATTGGGGTAATTTGGCATCAGTTCTTTCTGAAAACAAAACCTCTAATATGTAAAATGTTATAAAACAGTGCTACTGTATTTTGAAAGTAAGTAGCACACACTAGTGTTTATGAAACCTAACTAGCAAACTAAAACTTTTCATGTTAAGAAATAAAAATTATCGGAACCATGTTCGATGTTTCATTGAACCCTTCATAAACGAAGTACATAATCTTTTGCAAAAAGTAATAATTATAATAATGGATAAATTCGCTTTTGTTTTATATAACTTTGATTTAGAAGAAATACCGACATAGTTAGATGATGCAATTAGGCAGCAACCATTTGATTTTCTGGGGGGGGGCTATGGTTTTTTTCTGTGCAAACTTTTTTTTTCGCCTTCGGCGAAGAACAATCTATTTTTTTAGCGACAAACCGAAGACAATTTTTTTCTTTCAATTTTAGCATTACATATAGTGGCAGCTGAGGGTGAAACAAACAATTTTTTTTACTCAGGGTCCAAAACAAATTATTTTTTTCACCAAAACCTGGAAACAAACTTTTTTTTCCAAAAAAAAACATAGCCCCCCCCCCCCCCCCCCCCCCCCCAGAAAATCAAATGGTTGCTGCCTTAGCTACATAATTCTATATGTAAATTCTTGTAATAGTTATAAAATACATCAAATAACATAATAACAAACCTAATCTCGATTTATATTCAGTTATAGAAATTTACCTGTGACGTCACTTTTTGTGGCGTTGATACATTCGTGTGACATACAGTTCGTAATTCTTTTATGCTGTTTTTGTGTACCGTCCTAAATTAATTTTAGGTATTCGTTGTCATTCTGTGGTAAACATAACGAAATATACTTCTACATTATTTATTTATGTATTTCTCTATTCTGAGTGTTCTTGTATGTATTTGTACTGTATTCCTGTCATGTAATTTTGTCATTTTAGCGATTATTTAACATTGCCATAAAGCGTGAGGTTTGGCTAGCTACAAAACCAGGTTCAACCCGCCATTTTTTTTTTTTTATTTAAATGTCCTGTACCAATTCAGGAATTTGGCAGTTGTTATCTAATAGTTCATTTATGTGTATGTTGCATTGTCGTTTGTTTTTTGTTGCACTTCAGTGTTTCTATTGTTTCGTTGTTTCCTGTCATAGTTGATGTGTTTCCCTGGGTTTCAGATGTTACCCGGATTTGTTTTCTCTCAATCAATTTATGCCTTTTGAACAGCGGTATACTACTGTTGCCTTTATTTATCTTTTGAAGCTTTATGAATGTAGTTGAACCAATTATAATTCTTTCAAATAAATAAAGTCGGATTTTAAAACCTTTGTTTACTGTATATAGTCAATTATTATTCTACGATTTGATTCTTTATAAAAAAAAAATCTTGAAATTTAACCAGTTTAAAATTCCGGCTTCAAATTAAAAGCCCAGTTGAACAATTATTGAGGAAGCGAGAAAAGCTATGCTCAACATAATGAGTTTTGTATTGCATGCAGTTCCGCCCGTATTACATACATTTAATATATCTTTATAACTCCATAATTTATCATGCACTATGTACTCATCAAAGTCCACCACACCAACATAATCGTAGCCCTGTAATTTTTCTTGGCAGCTGTAAACACCAACTTGTTTGTCATGTGAACATTGGGGTAGTGTAAAGCGGTATTCCTCAAAACCTCTGTCTGGAAAACCTATAAATAGAACAAGTTTCATGCATTATTAAAATCTACACAAAGGAACAAAACTCTCTCTAATGAATTAAATTATTTATGCTAGGTACAAGTAAATTGATACTCTCGACTTAAAAACCACCTCACGTACACGGCGAGAGAAGTTATTTTCCTATCATTAATGCTTTGATTTTACTATGTTTCGAGGGTTACACTAGTCCTTCAATTCCCGTGTTATGCTTGTGCGGTGGTTATTTTGTTGAACGGTTTTTCAAAGTACCGTTTTAGACTCATACTTTCAAAATAAAATTTAGAACTGAAATGAGGAATGTGTCAAAGAGACAACAACTCGACCAAAGAGCAGAAAACACACCGAAGCTTTCAGAGCCACCAATGTGTCTTCAACACAGCGAAAAAAATCATTTCACTTAGCGAAGCAATAATACAAGAGTTATTTCTCTCAATCCAGGTCTACGGCTTCAAAAATATGATATCAAGTTAATAAATTCTTGAATTCGTATTCAAGTGATAAGTTTAACTAATTACTTTTAAAAAAAAAATATATAATAATCACTTATCGGTCAGCATCGAGTTATTGTATTTCGTGTCATTTATATATGTCGTGTACATGTTGTTATTTTGTACAGGTTATTACTTGTACAAACATTTCATATAATTACTTGTATGAAGCCATCGTACAGGTTATTACTTGTACAAATACAATTGTACAAGTAATTATTATAACTTGTACAAATACAATTGTACAAGTAATTATTATAACTTGTACAAATCATTATTCTACCATGGCTTATTTGATGTTCACGTCAAATCGTTTCTCTTTTTTAAGTATGTACACCTCCGAGGAGCCAAAATTTCTAGAATTAATTTTTTTTTTCTTAGCCTGAATTTTGGCTTAATATAACTGTAATTTTCATGAAAAAAAATCAGTTTCACTATTAAACTTTTTTTCATACTTTCAATAAAGAAGAAGTGGACCAATTTGAATAAATTTAACTTACACAAACTATAGGTAGGTGTTAATATAAGAAAGTTTTATCGCATTTTGATGCTAGTTTGTGTCAAATTTATCACACTGATTCAAACGAAACAAGATCTGAATCTGGCATTATCAAGATGCTTGATTTCTTGATTGACAACTTATTTGTTACGTTTGGTGGACGTGTTTTTCAACAAACTATCGGCATTCCAATGAGAACAAACTATGCCAATCTTCCTGCCTTATTTTGTCTTTATTCTTATCAGGCTGACTTTATGAAGGAACTTCTTAAGAAAGAAAAGAAGTTAGCATTATCCTTTAACTATACTTTCCGCTGTATAGACGATGTTTTCCTACTCAATTTTCGCTATATAGATGATGTTCTCTCACTCAATACTTCTATAACTAAAGTTGACATCAGGAAAGATGTACAATTTCTATTTTAAGTGGTGGCCAATACCATGCTCAACGCAGCTGTTGGGGTGGCTGTACAACAGGCAAATGCAAAAGATTGAACTTATTGTGTAATTCGAGATGAAGTACTTCGTTGTCTGGTGCAAACAGATAGGTTATTTGATCTAAAAGGCGTTACTTTTATTTCCAATATATATACTATTTTATATGCGACTTTTTGTGACGATTTATCTTTGAAAATAAATGGTATAGACGGATATTTTTGCTTTGAATGACTTTTTCACTTTGCACTAGTAGTCCGTATTTAAGTGGTAACAATCTGTTTAGCTAAATTTGTTCAAGGTGTCATGTTAGCTTATGATATTACATTGCATTCGTCGTCCGTTTGTAATGATCTATCATTTCAAAATCAACACAAGTAGACATTTGAAAAAAAAGATAAATAAACACAATAAAAATTTCAAATAAACATAACTTATAGAAAAAATAAATAAATAAGAGAAAATGGTAAATGAAAAACCCTGACAAATGACCAAAATCCAAAACTAACAAAGCTAAAGAAAGGAGTGTTTGAATAAAACATTTAAAACAGAAAAAGTTACAACTACAACTCAAAAATAGTGAGTTGTACAAGTTATTATCTTTTTCTCCACAAAAATTGTACAAGTTATTACTTGTATAGTTATATTTGTACATGTAATATCTTGTATGATGGCTTCATACAAGTAATTACTTGTATAATTTTTTTGTACAAGTAATAACCTGTACAAAATAACAATATGTACACGACATATACAATGACATTAACATAATACGCATCATACAGAGTAAATAATGTGATTACAACTAATCGTGCTTTACAGATAAAGTAAAGTACTAATAAATACTTAAGAATAATTGTAGTACAAATCATTGACTAACAGCATTTATCAAACACTGTAATTCTATAGCAACATATTAATCGACATGAGCTAATGGCTTTGCTTCACTAAGCGAAGCAATAATGCAAGAGTTATCTCACTTAATCCAGGTCTACCTTCAAAAATATGGAATATGATTTGGCTTATATATTAAGTAAATAAATTCCTGAATTGGCAACCAATCTAAGAAAAAAGAGGGTTCTTAAGATCCTGAATGGCTCATCAGTCAAAACTGTACATCTTTTCTGTTTTAAGTTTATACCTTTTTTTATATGAATTTCGAGACAATAAGCAAATGAAACTTGAAAACTACTCAAACATAGTCATTAAAGGGAGATAACTCTTATAATGAGCAATCTGATAGTTTGGGTGAAAAGAAGATGGTATACATATTATTATATGATGGCCAGATATCAGTTTATTCCTTTTCCGAGTATTATGTGGATACCCGCTGAGCACTGTCCATTTCGTTATTTGTAAATCGAACAGTTCATTCAACTATTTTAGGCTATTCGTTATTACTGATTTAAGTGTACATATAATTAAGGCTCGTAAAATATCGGGAACCGTTTTTTTTCTCTCGCTATTTTCCCGCTAAAACAAGATTTACTGATTTAGTGTAATGTTTAGTATAAAATATTGCATATAAATTCAGGACGACTTTTGTCAAACTTAAGCTGATTTTTGTACAGCGGAACCTACAGACTATAAGCTCGCCTTTCGGTCCAGATAACTTTCTTTTTACTTAAGTACGAAATCCTGTCAAACGAAACAAATCAAGCATCAATATTTAATTTCAGAGAAAAAAGATAGGATGAATTACTAGTTTGCATCAGTTTATGATACAACATCAAAACGGGTTCTTAAAAGGGAATGGAACATATCATTTATTGCTGTTCTTCATCTTAAGATGAGGATTTTGAAAAGGGTCAGGTAAACTTACCGATTACTTTGCCTGGCAGTGGCAATGGAAACTCGTCAATTTCTCCAAATTGAAGTTTTTGATAATACAAAAGCACCTTGTAAGCATCTTCGTTAAGATATTGGACCATAGTAAGAACTTTATCGACACCCATCAATCGATGATATTCAAACCATTCAATAAGTCGTTGTGGTGACAAAGTTCCGTAAGCAATCTTGGCACAAATAGCTAGTTTTCCCTTTTCCCGGCTCGGATAAAACACCGGTATTGTTTTCATAAATGCAGAACACGGTGTACCATGTTCGACCATTCCAACATGTGTAGCATTCATAATGCATTGGGGAATCTGGCACTGGTACTGACGTGCACTGAAAGGAGAATATCCAAAGTCATTTTTGATGAAGGCTTCTTTCGTTACAAAATTATCCATTGTTTTCTTGTTGAAAATACAACAATCAAATTTCTTATTCTGAGATCCGTCCCATAAGTTTATTGTTATACTTGTAAAATTTCCCCATCTTTCATCTGGATTGGCTACCGCAGAGTATAAATAAAGTTCACCCCGAGGTAATCTTGTTATAAAAGAAAATCCTGTGACGACATTCTGAAATGTAAAGAAATAGAGATGATTTTTTGCCAATTTCGAAAAACTCACTATCGCTCAGGCAGAAATAATCACGAATATAATGCCTACCCATGTTAAATCTATAATAAAGTATAGCTTGCATAAATTATTTCTTAAACAATGCATGTACTCGATAATATATTTCGTGTGTATTTTAGTTCAGGTATCATCTAATGAAAGTATCGATATGACCTCCGAAGACTGCAGAATATGATACAACCCAATATAAACATAAACATAAATTGAAAAGATAGCGACCTCGTGCAATCGGATTTTCTAGGTTTGTTTTATTTCATGTTAATATAAGTTAAAAAAGATAAGTTTATTATCGTTTTAGCTGTATTGATTGCATTTTTGTGAAGCGAATCAGTCAACGAAATGGTTCACTTTTGTTGACATTTTTTTCCTTTTAATGGTCGATCACGATATATACATACGTAATCAATCTCTAGCTAATGGGTTATATTGAAGGTACCATGAATACAGATTCAATAATGTAAAATTATTCACATGCAGGTGAATAATAAGCATCGATCTTTATATGCTTATTTTGACAAAATTGAACCAAATTAGCTGCTAAAATGAATTATGATTTCGTCATTTCATTTTAATTATTAAATGGTTGAACTAAACAAAATCATATTCTTGTTCTTTTCCTATCTAGTGCTCATTTCGGACCGTCTTTTTTAGAACAGCTACTACTTATGCGGGTCATCTGAATATTCCTCTGCGTATAACATAACAACCGATGCAAATATATATACATAAAATGAAATAACTTAATTTTTCAGAACTGTACAGCAAACTGACCGTTCAATTATACAGCGTTCAAAGGATTGCGATTGGTTTTGTTTTTGTTCAAGAAAGAAATTGTTTAATTTAACTGTTTAGTCGAGGTGTCATGATTGTTACCACTCTGCAAATCAGAGACAACATTACATTAGTATGGCGTTCATTATCACTGAACTAGTATATATTTGTTTAGGGGCCAGCTGAAGGACGCCTCCGGGTGCGGGAATTTCTCGCTACATTGAAGACCTGTTGGTGACCTTCTGCTGTTGTTTTTTTCTATGGTCGGGTTGTTGTCTCTTTGGCACATTCCCCATTTCCATTCTCAATTTTATTACAACATATTTCTGAATTACATTAGTCATGCTAGTTTTGTCATAGAGTTTTACCAAACATGAAAGGATAGTAAGACTTTGGATAAAAAGAATAAACAGTTTCGGTAATTATTTGATATAATAATTATATGTTAGATAAAAAGAGTAAATTAACAGATCCTGTAATTATTTTATAGCATAATTATATATATGCATGTTTTCGGAGGACAAAAATCGATTTTCACATTAAATTGAGGTTTATTACACATCTGTAACTCACATGCTGATGGGTATTGAAACTACCCTCATGTGTATCGTAAATAAGTATTGAATTTCCATTTCTTTGGACAAAGGACAAACTAAACTACTGTAACAGATAATTAAGTTCCGGGTATTGTCATGGAAACCGTTGAAAATCTATATTTATTATTGCTTTTTTTAAATTCAATCCCTATATAGTCTTTAATCCCTTAAAGTATAGCTTTCTAAGTAATTTTGAAAATTGTCAACTAGATACATTTATGTTTCTATAATTAAAAAAAATATATCTTGAAATATTCTTGAAAAAGTCATTAGAACTGAGGGCAGGGGACTCTTAACAACTTGTTTGTTGTTAAAAAAAAATTTAATGCTGTTGTTATTGTGTATGTTTAATATGTATGTTTATTGTGTTTATTGTGTTAATATATGTTGGTCACAAACTGTAAAGTTTATATGACTTAGTGTATTATTCAATGTGAAGAGTCAAAAATTAGTTTTATGGTTCAATAAATTCAAAATAGATAATAGCCATTCATTAAATAATTCCGTATACACAGAAATAGAATTACGTATATACAAAATTAATTCCGTATACACAGAAATCGAATAACGTATATACAGAAATCGAATTACGTATACTTACCGAAATAATTCCGTATATACAGAAATATTTATGTAAAGACAGAAAGATAGTATTTCTGTACATACGGAATTCGATTTACGTATATACGTAAATCGAATTCTGTATATTATTATACAGAAATAATTACGCATATACGTTAATCGAATTCTGTATATACGTAAATCGAATTCTGTATATACGTAAATTGAATTTCGTATATACGTAAATCGAATTTCGTATATACATAATTATTTCTGTATATACATAATTATTTCTGCATATACAAAATTCGATTTATGTATATACGGAATTCGATTTATGTATATACAGTAATCGATATACAGTAATCGATTTACGTATATACGTAATTATTTCTCTATATACAGAATTCAATTAACGTATATACGGAATTCGATTTACGTATATACATAAATCGAATTCCGTATATACAGAAATAATTATGTTTATACGTAAATAAGTATTTTTGACCCTGATTCCGCGCCATATTAACCCATACCGCATAGTCAGCAATAAACCTGTTCGTGGACTGAACGAAAAGAATTGATTAGAAGTATAAAAGTCGGGTTTGCTTTAAATTCTAGGACTAGTTTTAGAAGGGTGAAATATAGAAGTTAAATGAAGACTTCAAGATGATTATTTTTATAAGATATCTTGTTTGATCAGTCCCGATGTGTTACAATTTAATGGTTACTTTGACCATGACCATGGTCAAAGCGACCATTAAAGGAAGTATCATAATGACATCTGTTATCGTGTTTAAGATGGTCAACACGATAATTGTACAAGAACTTTTAAAACTGTCCCAACTGATAGGTTACGACAATAGAAACGAGAATGCTTGATGTTAACAACTCTAGACTCCAACTCCAGTTTTATTTTACGCACGTTTATCATATCATATATATATAATAAAAAGCTGCGCCACCATATAGATGTCATGTTGACAAATATCAAATGTATTTACGGTCGAAAGTGTGAAAACAAGTTGCTTTCTTTAAAAAAGAAAAGCAATACATGAACCTATGACTGCTGACTGCCGGGTCACTAAAACATTGTTGCTGAATTTGTGTTTATTTTATTTATTACTTTGGAATGTACATAATTTTTCCGATTATAACCCTTTGGCAAATCCTGATTTCTTCTAACCGGATGACTTATGCAAATTGCACAATTTAACTATCGCAATTTAAATTTATGCAGTTTTGCTTTATAATCTGGAATTCTGGATGCATTTATTTTAACTATCATATCTTTATATTTTGTTTCCTACATGAATGCCTATATGTTCTCAACTCGTATTTGAAGCTGTCTTTACTCACGATAGTTGTATGCGGTGAAACCTGTGGCATGCAATTGATTTAGAACTCTTATGAAGAGACTTATTTTGGTCTCATAAAACATCTTGAATTTTAAGGATTTCCTGATTTTACAGGGAAACTTAGTTTTTGCTGAAGTATTTATTAATTCAGAAGTTTATGAATACCTGTACACACTTTTAAAATAAAAATTTATATAAAAAGGTATGTAGATATAAAAAGATACCAGAATTAAAACGATGTACGCCAGACACGAGTTAAGTCTACAAAAAAAGCATCAGTGATGCTCGAATGAAAAAAGTTAAAAGGCGGCTAAATACATTAAAAAGTTAAGGAATCTATTCCTTGGATAGACAATCCTTAGCTTTTCGAAAAGGTCAAAGTTTATTATAGAACAGTGACTCAAAAAAGAAACAAAAGAGAAACAACTCTAGGTTAGAATACCGTTAGTAATGATGACCGTGCTTGAAAGTCACATGTGAAGCTCTTTCTACCGTGTCCTGGATTTATAGATAACAAAAACGAAAAATGTGATCTATAATGTGAATGAATCAAGACGTGAAGGATAGTTGGTCAACACAGTGAATACAATTTTCAAAACAGTACCATAGTACAAATATGAAGATGCTATAAGGTTAACTATTATAACAAACAAACAAAAATTGATTTAAAATTTTATAATAAACTAACGTTCCTGTTAGTATTTTTTTTTTTTCAAATTCTTTTGAATATATATAATATCAATAAACAAGAACATCAAGTATTTACGGATGGACATTTTATTTATCGAATGAATCTATTTTTAAATTCTAACATTCCACTTAGTGAATATATTACTATACAAACTATAAGCAAAGACTGCTAAATCCATACTAAAACAGAATAAAATTAAAAACCAATTCTTCAGAGAACAATTGAAGGTCTTTCCACCTCGATAATAAGAATGACATTTAAAAAATTATGTTAGAAAATGTCACTCCTTGTTGATGTAATTTGGTTCTTCGAATTGATATAAAAAAAATAAGATTAATAGGTATATGCAGAAGACTTAATTGTTTTAGTATGAAAAGAAAATAATTTTAGCAAATGTCAAAATCTAGAACGTCAAATTGACCTTTCAAGGTCATAAGTCAGTGATCTCAAATCAAAAGACCCCAGGTGAATTACTTGTATGGTTGTGGAGAAATACTGATTTCAAATACATAAGGGGAGAAAACTCCTATAAGGGTTAACCAAAACACTTCGACTGAAATAGGTTGAAGTTGCGCCTTATTGTAAACAGTTATTTGGCAAACACATCATATCATTTACTGTCACAGTTTCTGTAGACTAACGATAACAAGCAAAATTCAAAAATTTATAGCATGACCTTGACCTTTGACCTTGATCTCAATTTCAAGGTCATATGTCATTGAACTCAAAACGGAAGACCGGAGGTCAATCACTTGTATGGTTGTGGAGAAATACTGATTTAAAATACATAAGGGGAGAAAACTCCTATAAGGGTTAACCAAAAAACTTTGACTGAAATAGGTTGAAGTTGTGCCTTATTGTAAACAGTTATTTGGCAAACACATCATATCATTTATTGTCACAGTTTCTGTAGACTAACGATAACAAGCAAAATTCAAAATTTAGAACATGACCTTGACCTTTGACTTTGACCTCAATTTCCTTCAAAGGACCAAGGATTTCATATCAAAAGACTGTAGGCCTCTACGACTTATAACGTATGAATTTATTCACCAAATCGCCTATCTTAAATTTTCAAAGGGAAATAACTCCCATAAGATGTCTTCCGATCACTCAAGTCAAAATAAACCAAATCATTCTCAAGAGTAGACGAACAATTTGGTGAAAACAGTTTGCTAAAATCTTTTACGGTTTTAGAGATATAGCGATAACAAGAAAAAATGGACGCTGGGAGATAAATCCTATAAGAATAAGTGTTTTCGGTCACACAGGGTGAGTTTTGAAACCCCATAACTGTACAACATCATTGGCCAAAAAATCCATTCGATATGTTGTAAGACAAAAAAGCATCTCAGACAGCAGAAGAAAAACAAAATAATAATCAGAAGAAAAACAAAAGGTCTTTCCACGAAAAGTGGAAAGACCTAATAATCAACATTAATATAATTGTAATTAAATTTTGTTGTGATTATTGTAAATCATTTTACGGTTGCTGTGAGCTGCAAGGATTTAAAATCATGCTTTATGATTAGAAAACACACAAGTATTTTTATTCACATAATAGTCTATGATGAAATACACAGTATCCCGTGGTTAAATCTTCAAACATAATTAGTTTACATGTATCGAGTCAACAGACAATACCACGTTATAATTGACCCAGATAGTATCATACACACAGTGTACAGCGGTCGTTTTAAAACAAATATAATTGCGTCGTCAAGGGACATCAAGGAACCATATCAAATACGTAGATAACAACCTGTTAAGACCTGTATAAATGATCGAAAAATTTCGAGACGTTCCGGGAATTTTATTCTGACTTCCGGCCGAGAGGTATCGAGTGGCCCATAGACACATCCAAATCTCGCCAATATATAAGCATGAACTTCTCAGGGGGTTCATGCAAAAATCAACGTGATGCCTATACAAGCCTTGTCATACATGTCATATATTTCACAGTAACTTGTAGATACCATGCACGAAGCTATAAATGGCGACCTATTCAAGTGGCTTATCACTACCACTCTTTCTATAGTAAGTTGCCCCTCCCCCTTCCGATGTTGCCCTCTATCATATTTGTAAATAGAATGTCACATCTTTCAAGTGTTCAATTTTCTGTTTAGAAATTCAGCCATCCCCATCAATATCATAAATTTCAGTTGTGTTAAAAATTCAACATGTCGATCAGATTTCTATGTGATAAAAAAATAAATTATTACAATTCTGTTTATTGAAAATATTCTAAAGGAATTACACCAGCCGTTAGGATGAAGTGCCTGTTGGTGTGAACAGAACGGAGAAAAAGGAGTTTAATCAAAATTTACAGACAAAACAAAAAATATATAGGGCAACGTCGGCAGTTTTCGACCACTTAACGGTAAATTCGATTATGACGTCAGGGTAAAAACAATGGTCACCTTTACGTTACAAGTCAACATCTTTACATATTGACCATTATTTTCGTCGAAGAAACAATACTTAAATTTTGACAATTGCATTAGTAATGACTATTTTGACGTTGTTAAATATTCGGGTATTTTCGACCAGGTTCGGGTATTTTCGACCACTTTCTAATTTCCTTCTGTCATATCACTGATAAGATAACATTATATTAGGGTTCGACCCCAGAACCAATTGGTCATGGAGTGTTTAATTGATAATTATTTTGCCATCGTAAATGGAGATAAACGCAGTGGCGGATCCAAGGGGGGGGGGGGGGGGGTCCGGGGGTTGGAACCCCCCTTTTTTTAGGCCGATCAATGCATTTGAATGGGAGCATATAGTTGGAACCCCCCATTTACTCTGGGTTGGGAACCCCCCCTTTTTTAAATGGCTGGATCCGCCACTGTAAACGGCCATTTTACTTCTCAAAGTGATACCGTTTCGGTATTCACACGAACGTTACAAGTTTTGGTCAGCAACTGATATTATTCAGGCAGGCTTTGAGTTGAGTTTCTGTAGATTTCAAATTCATACCTGGTTGAAGCGGATTTCAGATGAAGAAATGAACCTCTACAACCGCTCGCACGGGACTTGTGTGCGTATTTCAATTTATTGTCGCGACCTGTATTGATAAAATCACATTGTCAGATGAATAAAGTATAAGTCCTCTGGCTCTTTGTGTGAACAATTATAGTTGTGCACGTGATATTGTTCATTCAATGTGCCCTTTTACGGTCCATGATTGATTGATAAAGAACACGAGCTTTGCATTGAACCCCATTTTTTTTTAAATTGAGATCGAGCCGGGGCACACTATGTTTACCATGGACATTATTTTGTTTGTTTTAATATGAAAAGAAAATACACGCAATTATGACTACATCGGTTACTGTAGTTTTGGTCCTTTGTGGTTTATAGACATATCGTGATTTTTCATCGGGGAAGACGACAAAATGGCGGAACGCAGAGAATTGATACTCTAAATTTAAAATCGATCGTGATCTCTTATCTAGCGGAATAAAACTTTAATATCTATAAATTTGAGCATTTCAATATAGAATGGACATAATATCAATTTTTGATTTTTTTGCGAAGTTTCCCTTTAAGGCTCTAAGGGGCCATTGAAATGAGTGATATTCGATCTTGTCCTCCAAAATAAATGCGACAATGTACTGTCAAAATTGGGCTGATTATTATCGGATACTAGGATTGAACTTGAATTAAAAAAAAAAGACAGGACGAGCCGATTACAAGATAGCTTCAAAGTGCATAAAAGTCTGGGTAGAACTTTCAACGGAACAAATCTTGATCTAATACACATAATCATAATATTGTTTTTATTCGATGCTTTTTATTAGATAGTTTTACTACCAATGCCGAACCAGTCAAAATAATATTTGATAAAAAAAACGTCGAATAAAGACGATTTGAACACAAGAAGGCTTATATTATAGGACTTACATTATCCCCCTCAACCAGAAATAAAATAGTTTCTCCCTAAAGTTACGGCAAGTAATTATTTATGACATAAATGTATTTAGCAGAAAAACGATAATAACAAATTGCCGAAGCCACGCTAATGTATATCATTTTTTTTAAATGTTCTTTATTCTATAATTACACCTTATGTAAGAATCCGGGGGTTTGATTGGTTAATAGCCAGTGTATTTTTCACCAATTTACTGTTATCAAATGAATATCGTTCATTTTTTACGCCGCCGGGGTATTTGCTAAAAGGAAATGCCATTTTTACCCTGTCTGCCGTGGTATTTGCCAAAAAATACTCTATCCGACTGGACGCTTGTAACGTCACGATCATCAATGCGTTTTAGTACATTAACAGAAGACTGCAACACGAACCCTACAAAAACGACTGTGCAACAAGAACCCCACAAAAAACTAGACTGCAACAAGAACCCCACAAAAAAACTAAAGACTGTGCAACAGAAACCCGTACAAAAAACTAATGACTCAACAAAACAATGTGTTCCAACTATCGAAAACAACAACAGAAAATGCAGTACATTACATAGGCTAATCATAGAGCAACCTACCTGAAAGATGGAACTTAAAATATCTGCCCGTTTCAGTTTGTCATGTGTGTAGAGATGACCAGCAAATAAAAATCCAAGAACAAGGACTATTGCTAGACTGTAAAGCTTTAGAGTATATCGACGATATCGGATCATGTATGACATGCTTGACATGTAATCATGTAAAATGTTCGATGTAGTTGAGTTACCTCCCATAAATATGACGTCACAAACGTAAATAAACAAAATGCAGCGTTCACGTTACACTGGAAGCCCATCGAGAGACGAGGAAATACGGCATTGGACATAGATAGAGCTGAGAGTGGCTGCAGCCGATGATGTCTCTTATAAACGGTCCTTTTCAGGGCCATCAATATTTTACAAAAAGATTCTACTTTTGTTGTATATTCGAGAAAATCGAACACAAATGTATTTTCAAACGTCAGTCTGTGTTCGAAATGCACTTCCACTGTTAGTTCGGTATAATAAAACAATTGTGGCCCCTTAGAATCGATGAATATCCAAAATTGTCAACCCTCAAAAGTTATTTCACTTCGGGCTGCGCCCTCAATGAAATAACCTTCTCGTGTTGACAATTTTGGATATTCACCTCTTCAACGGGCCATATACACCTCATCGCTATTTGTCCGCCATTACTGGATATCACACAGGTTCCCGTACAATTTTGACGTCATAAAACAAAATATCTGACGCCACAATGGAAAAGTGATTGTTGTTTGCGTCAAAAGTTCAAGCGGCCGGCTGACTTCAGCCGGCGAAGTCAGCCGGCCGATAAAGCTAATAGCGATAAGGTGTATTGTATAATGTTCGTGTTCGAATACATTTTGAAAATAACACTTGATGTTCGTTGATCAAGCTCTCTCCGGTGTTTTTAGCACCTTTCCGATTGTTTTGTAATGTGAAAAAATATAATTAACAAGAAATATCTGATAATTCAAATGCATCTTATGTATTGATCTATATTTATGTAAGTTGTTCGATCAATGATGACTAATAAAATTGAGAATGGAAATGGGGAATGTGCCAAAGAGACAACAACCCGACCATAGAGCAGACAACAGCAGAAGGTCACCAACAGGTCTTCAATGCAACGAGAAATTATCGCACCCGGAGGCGTCCTTCAGCTGGCCCCTAAACAAATATATACTGGTTCAGTGATGAACACCATACTAAACTCCAAATTGTACACAAGAAACTAAAAGTTAAAATAATACAAGACTAACAAAGGCCAGAGGCTCCTGACTTGGTACAGGCGCAAAACTGCGGCGGAGTTAAACATGTTTGTGAGATCTCAACCCTCCCCCTATACCTCTAGCCAATGCAGAAAAGTAAACGCATAACAATACGCACATTAAAATTCAGATCAAGAGAAGTCCGTGTCTGATGTCAGAAAATTTAACCAAAGAAAATAAACAAAATGACAATAATACATAAATAACATCAGACTACTAGCAGTTAACTGACATGCCAGCTCCGAACCTCAATTAAACTGATTGAAAAATTATGTCTTCATCATATGAATATCAGACACAATCTTCCCCGTGAGGGGTTTAGTATCATACCATCATAACATATATGAGAAGACCATAACCCGTGTCATGCCAACAACTGGTTTATTAATAATACATGTGTTTAGTTCCGATGCAAAGACCCTATAAGTGAATCAATATTAACGCCAAAATATGCAATCTTTAATGACCTGACAACAGTATCGTAACTATATCCCTTCTTAATAAGTCTATTTAAAGGTTTTCAAGCTTCTGAGGTGAATACTGACATTTTTGTGCTTTATAAAGAATATTTCCATAACATATTGGATGTGAAATACCTGAACGTATAACTTATAAGAAGTCTGCATGTTGAGCAATATTTACGAATGATGTCCTTATACCGATGATAAAATTTAGTAAATGTTTTGACTAGTTTGTGATATCGAAAACCCTGGTGTAATAATTTTTCAGTAATACATAAATTTCTCTCGTTAAAATCTAAAACATTGTTACATACACGAGCGAATCGTACAAGTTGAGATATATAAACACTGTAAGATGGTGACAAGGGAACGTCACCATCTAAAAATGGATAATTAACGATAGGAAATGAGAAATCATCTCTTTTATCATAGATTTTAGTATTAAGCTTTCCGTTAATGATAAATATATCAAGGTCGAGGAAAGGGCAGTGGTCATTGTTAGTATTAGCTTTATTTAAAGTAAGTTCAACAGGATAAATTTCTTTAGAATACATACTGAAGTCGTCATTATTGAGAGCTAAAATATCATCCAAATATCTAAAAGTATTAGCCTAGCTGCATTCGGTATAATTATCCTTCTATTCGTATGTACCTATTTGTTTGTCCAGTGTGATAATAATAAACATAGAAAATCTAAACTATATTTATACATGGTAGACATATATACTTCGGACACAATCGCTGATTCATCTTTTACCAAAATTTTAAAGCCCGTACATCTTTGTGCGTGAAAATACAGACAAAACAGCACCCCGTTGTGCACATTTGTCTGCTATAATTATTTCTTTTATAATCCTCAAAGATAGAATGTTAAACGAGAGATCAATACACGCCACACAAATTTACGAAGTTGCTGCACACAAATGAAAGAAGATGCTGAAATTAACGCGTGAACAGTTACATTTTAATCAGATTCCAATAATCTAAAAACACTGTGTATCATCAGTACAGCGGATATAGGTACTAGCCAAGCGGTCGTGATCGATTTTGTCCTCAAACGGTAACGAAAATCTTTGTGTTGTTCACATAATATCAATGTGTACCTCAATCTAAACATAATTGTTTTTTTATGAAATGATTTGGTCGTAGGTTGATGATTAGAGATGTCTCATTATTTTTCCCAAAACAAGAACGATTACTAAAAACATGTGCAAATACGTGTCAAAGAAGTTGGCACTCGTCTCATCCGATCATTACAACTCTTTTTCTGATAGAAGGCCACTATGTGTGGGTAATAAGTATAGTTGTATCAATAATTGGCAATGAAATCTTTCATGCATATATTTCTTTCGATATTTTATTCCGAAAAGAAGCGTTGTGTACGGTGTTTTGCTGTTTGGAACTCACGACTTTGCCAAATAAAATGTAAAAAAATAATCATTCAAACCGTATATATAATAGACTCACTTAGCAAAATGGTTTAAAAAATAAAAATGTTTATTCAAGTTGATACGCATTTCTAAATTTGTAGAACTCCCTGAACAATTATATACTAGTACGCGTTGTTGTCTCATTACATCATTATTTTAATAATAGTAGTTTTTATACAAGAGGCTGATAAGAGCATAGAATGCTCAAAATGCCAGGCATTCTAATAATAGGCAACAACTCAAAAACAATTTAAAGGGACACAAGCTGTCAAATTTATGTTCACCATCTTGACTCAAATTCATATATTTGATTTATAACATACTAAAACGTATATTCAAATTGCAATAAGTCTGAGTTAAACAGTTAAACAGTTAACAATGCATGTATATATATATACAAGACTTTTGTGTGTATTTTAGTCCAGACGTCATCTAATGAACAGTATCGATATGACCCCCGAAAAATGCAGACAATCAAACAACCCGATATAAACATTGACATAAATATAAATAAATAGCGACCTCGTGCAATTGGATTTGTCTAGGTCTGTTTAATTTCATGTTAAAGTTTAAGATTAAAAAGTTAATTATCGTATTTACCTGTATTGATTGAGTTTTTGTGAATCGAATCAGTCAACGAATAATCACTTTTGTTGGCATTTTTTCCCTTTTAGTGGTCAACCACGATATATACATACGTAATCAATTTCTAGCTAATGGGTTATATTGAAGGTAAAATGAATACGGATTCAATAATGTCGAATTATTCACTTGCAGGTGAATAATATCATCGATGTTTATCTGCTTATTTTGACAAAATTGAACCAAATTGGCTGCTAAACATGCTAAAAACGAATTATTATTTCATCATTTCACTTTAATTAATGACTGAACTAAACAAAATCATATTCTAATTCTTTTCACATCTCGTGCTCCATTGGAATCGTCATTTTTTGGGAAAATTACTACTTATACGGGTCATTTGAATATCCCTCTGCGTGTAATATAACCATTATCGATGCAAATATATATATCAAATAAAATAATATTTTTTTTTCAGAACTGTACAGCAAATTTACAATTCAATTATATGTAGCTTTCTATTGTTCGCGATTGCTTTTTTTTTTTTTTTTTAAAGAAAGAGAGTCACACATTGTGTCACACATTGTGTAACAACATGGAATACTTCCATGGTAACAACAACATAGCTTTGAATTTCATAATTTTGTCAGAGTTTTACTAAAAAAGAAAGGATCTTAAGACTCTTAAATGAAAGAATAAACAGATTCTGTAATTATTTGATATCTTAATTATAAGTTTTCGGAGGACAAAAATCGCTTTTCATATTAATTTGAGGTTTATTACACATCTGTAACTCACACGTTGATGAGTATTGATATTTGTTCTAAAATAACCCTCAGAATGTGTATCGTAAATAAGTATTGAATTTCCATTTCTGAGGACAAATGAAGAAAAATAACACAGATATATAATGAAGTTCCGGTGTATTGTCATGGAAACCAGTTGAAAATTTATATTTATTATTGTTTTTTTTAGAGAAAATCGGGTTTCAAATTCAATCCCTTTGATTCAAGTATAGCTTTATAAAGTAATTAAATTGTCAACTAGATACATTTATGTTTCTAAAATTAAAAAAAATGTCTTAATATATTTTTTTTTATCAAAAGTCGAAACCTATATTAGTATTCATTTTGTAGTCAAGAAATAGCAAATATACACAAGTTCTAATATGAATATATGTAAGGATAGTGGTCATTTCGGAAACTTATTATATGTATAACAAGAAGTTGTTTTAATATGATTGCCAATGAGACAACTCTCCACAAGTGACAAAAATGAGACAGAAATTAACAACAAGGTCATCATACGGCCTTTAACAATGAGCTAAACACATACTGCAAAGTCAGATATAAACCTGTTTGTGGAATGAATGAAATGAATTGGTGTGAAGTCTGACAAGTCAGGATTGCTTTAAATTTTGTGACCAGTTTCAGAAGGAAGAAATATAGAAGTTAACTGATGACGACTGCGTTCTACACGATGATTATTTTTATACGATATATCTTCTTTGATCAGTCCCGAGGTGTTACAATTTAATGGTTACTTTTACCATGGTAGTATTATAATGACATATCATACCATCTTAATGATGGTCAACACGATACTTGTAGAATCTAACCGTCCGATCTAATATGTTACGACAATAGAAAGGTGAAAGCTTGAACTGAACCATAGCATTCTATAATCTGACTTAAGTTTTATTTTAGGCAAGTTTGTAATATCACTGGGGTAAAGCTGATGACCGTAACTGCATTCACGGTCATCCCAAGATGTCGGATGAAAAATTAGGTCAGTTTCTGTATTGTCTGTTAAAGTGTTTCTATATCATTTTCTTTACAAATCATACATTGAAACGATGTAAATTTATAAAAGAATCACTCGAAAATCACTAATTACTTCCGAGAAATGTGCATGAAACGGGAAATTCGATTTGAAAAAATCGTTAAGATGACCGTAAATCATAATCAAAATATTTTCAAGATGACCGTAACATAAAACAAGGATGACCGTGATTGGTAAAAAGATGACCGTAACTTGTAAAGGATGACCGTAATTTGTAAAGACTGACTGTAATTTATATAGGACGACCGTAACTTTTATAGGATGACCATCAATTCTAAGAAATATCCGTATTGTATTCAAAGCTTTTTTGTTGAGTTTGTCGATCTCAATAGGGGCTCGGTTAGCGGATATAAATATGTTTCATAAATTTCTTTTTTTTAAACTATAATATAATTGGCCATATTTAGGATTTATAACAATGATAGTAAATTGCATATTTCTCGTAAACAATGAAATATTTATTGATATCGACGTTCAAATTTGAACACAAATTTACAGCGATACGACGAAAATTTGAAGAAACATGAATGTGTCCCTAGTACACGGATGCCTCATCTACACTATCATTTTCTATGTTTAGTGGACTATGAAAATGGGATAAAACTGTAATTTGGCATTAGAATTAAAAAGATCATTCCATAGGGAAAATGTGTACTAAGTTTCAATTTTATTTAACTTGAAGCTGGATAAACGGACAAACAAACAGACGAACGGACGAACGTACGCACAGACCAGAAAAACATAATGCCAATAAATGGAGCATTAATAATACATACGAATATTTGGTAATCGAGCCCATGTGTATGGGTCCAGAGGAAGCAGATTAAAATCTCAATTTGTCTTGATATATGCAGGCGGAAACACTTTTGAAATAGAACAAAAGAATCGAAGCTCTGTGTTTATCGAGAAAGCGATAAAAGTTAACTGTAATGTTTGATATAGTAACAAAATTTTAAAAAGTTAATAGAAACAAATAAAACGACAATTTTCTTATTTTAAAAACACCATTTGCATAAGTTTTCAATGTATCTATTACATAGTAATGCAAAACAATAAGATATCAAGTCGACGACATGGTTCTTATCGGGGCCTTTTATAGCTGACTATGCGGTATGGGCGTTGATCATTGTTGAAGGCCTTACGGTTACCTATAGTTGTTAATGTTTGTATCATTTTGGTCTTTTCTGGATAGCTGTCTCATTGGCAATAATACCACATCTTCTTTTTTATATATATTATCTATAAGTTGGATGTAGAAAATGCATAACCTCCGATTTTTTTTTATCACGAACGGAGAAATATCAATCTTTTAGTTCAGAAATTTTCGTGTCTGCCCTTCCATTATGTGAATCAAGAAAAAATTCCCCAAAACAGGTAACGATTGTATCGAAAAGAAAACAATCGAGTGCACCTTTTTATGTTAGGGCATGTTTGGGGTGTATATTTTGTCTTTAAAACGTACAAAGCAAGAGTATTTTATATAGCATCTCGCTTCAGATTCTATCATTATTATATATCAAAGCAACAGGTTGACTTTATAACGTAAAAAAATGACAGTACGAAAAGATGAAATATATGGGTCAATTGAGATACCTATCTAATGAATCACAAAAACAGAGTAGGTGTGTTCGAATAGCTATTTTTTTCTAAAAGTACTTGACGACAGTCTTTTAATTTGGATGATGAAAATGTGTGTGTGATAACTATGGTTTATAATCTTCAACCACTGAAAATGTTTAGTCTGCCCTTCCACGAAATATTTAATTAGAATTTTTTTAAATGCTTAAGAATTTTCAAAAATTCCATCTGACATCCAAACAGACAATATTTTTAAGTTGAATCAATGCAGACAAGATCATTAACTAATGCTCATTAGCTAGTAGATACATTTGTATTTTAAAATATAACTGACATATAACGATCGATCGTAATGGTGCTATGTGGATAAATTTATCAGTTTTCAAGAGCAAAATTGGCAGAGCGTCATCCCTACAATGGCTTCCATTTCTACGACTGTGAGCATGAACTGGCGTAATGGGGAGATAATTTTGAAGAAGTAGAATCCTGACTGTATGAATTACATTTCTGTATATATACAAATTGACAACGTTCCGCCTTGTGATTCGCTTTTCGTACAATACTATTTTAAGGATCTACTTTGCTGGAGCTCACCTTCACTAGTGAGGCCCCTCATGGGGGGTCCTAGTAATCACATAATCACCATTTTTTTGCCAATATAATCACATAATCATTAAATATTTGCTTATCTTTAGTAATCAAATAATCATAAACTAAAAATACAGTCCTAGGTAATCAAATAATCATGAAATATTTGGCTTATATATCAAATAATCATTAAAAAAACGGCCAAGTAATCACATAATCAAAAACCCCATGAGGGCCCTCACTAGTTTATTCGAATGATATTTTCAAAATATTTCTGTTATTTTATTTGCACGACAAAATGAAAGACGATATAATATCAATGGGTGTACATGCAATTTTTTGGCATTTTTAAAAATGTGTATTTATTATATGTCATTAAAATGAATCCCAGAAACCAAAAAAAAATCTTTTGTCGAGCAGTTGAAGGCTGTGCACCGCATGTCTTTTGGCAAATTCATTTTAAAAATTGAACCCTCTACTGTAAAAAAGATACATATGGTAATCTTTGCATTTGAAGCACGTCTTATTTTCTTCTACCTATAGGATAAAACTTTAATATTAATATGTGTATACCAACACGATTAATCATTTGATACAAAAAGATAGTTATATAAATACGGATACCAACACGATTAATCATTTGATACAAAAAGATAGTTATATAAATACGGATATTTCTTAGAATTGAGGGTCATCCTTTAAAAGTTACGGTCATCATTTACAAATTACGGTCATCTTAAAAGCAGTTACGGTCAGCCTTGTTATGAATTGCTGATTCTGTTACGGTCATCTCGATTGTGATTTACGGTCATCTTGGCGATTTTTTCAAATCGAATTTCCCGTTTTATGCACATTTCTCAGAAGTAATTAGTGATTTCCGAGTGATTCTTTTATAAATTTACATCGTTTCAATGTATGATTTGTAAAGAAAATGATATAGAAACACTTTAACAGACAATACAGAAACTGACCTAATTTTTCATCCGACATCTTGGGATGACCGTGAATGCAGTTACGGTCATCAGCTTTACCCCAGTGAATATAATATAAAAAATGTTTAACACCTTGTGTAAATCTGCAATTACAAATCTTTAATTGATGAGCGATGAATTTGTGTTCATGAATCAATGTCCAGTGACAAAAAAAAAACCCTCTCAAATCGAGACTATATCAAGAAAAGAATATAAATCTTACAAATCCAAACAAATCAAGTAAAACGTATGAAGCATTTTGAACTTCACAGCAAATGAAATACAGTTAATACACGGTGGGTATGGTTGTCCTGCGAGAGAACGTACTGTGCTGGTGATTCGGTCCTGACGGGTGCTGGTGATCAATGAAAAAATGTAAACAAAGACGAAAATGATGATTTTTGACGTTTTCACTCATAAAAAATGGAAGAAAACAGTTGAGATTTTTCAATTTCGTTTCTTATGGGTTCATATATAAACCATTACAAAATTGACCCTCTAAACTGTTTCAGTAAGCGTAACACAAAAATGCTCATTTTCAGAAATCTCGAACTGAAAAAATAAAACAAAAATGCTCATAGAGTCCGCTTTCTATACCGCAATCCACACGACAAAACAATTTTGTGAAAAAACATTGCAATTTCTTAAAATTTAGCATTTTCTCAATTTATGCATGTCCTGATACTGTGCTGGTGGGTCCTGTCATTGTGCTGGTGGGTCCTGATACGGTGCTGGTGATTTTGGATAAGAAGTTGGTCATATTTGAAACAAATGTTACAAAATCAATAAAATTGGGCAGATAATTGTTGCCAACAGGATCTAGGACTCCTATTTTAGCTCTTGTGCATCCATTTGGCTGTTTAATATGTGTTTTCAAATGATCTTAACTTGTATTACATAATAACATAAAAGGGTAACATCTTTCGTCCAATATCAGATAACAATATATATAGTATCTAAAATAAGTTAAAAATTCCACAATACTATATAATTCATTTTATGTGTCAATTTGTTCGAAAAAAGTCGAAAAGAAGAGAGTTTAAGTTAATGTCATGATTATCTGTCGCTTTCTAGATCTATGCTTAGCATTTATTTCAGATGACATGGACTCCTCACCCTGATGACCCTGCTGCCTTTCATAACTTCATCCGTATACATATATTAATAGATAAACGAAAGGCTGCAACTGGTATTTTTGTATTTGAAATGATTCGTTGTAACGAGAATATTTGTGGTGAATGGAAACTGTGAGGGTCAAAATCTTAAATTGCTTATAAATGTTGCTGGACCTAGTTTCGTTATCTGATCCGAATTTTCTGAAATGTGCAAGGTAGATAGACATTTTGATTTGTTTACTCGGTAATGAACCCTTGTGTTGATCCCATGGTAAACATAACAAAATCTCTGTACAAAGGTCTGTGAATTTTCTACAAAAATAGTGATTTTATTTTCACTAAATTCTCTTTTTTCTACTAAATACAATAATGAACTATAATAAATAATAATGCTTTGCAAGAAGTTTCCCCTTGATATATGCACATTTCGTAATTGACATTGTCATAAACCGTACACGAAAAGATAAAATATTGATATAAGTCTTTGAACCCCCACCCCGGCTTGTTTTTTAGGAGCCTGGGGTGTAATGGTCGATTACAGACAGCCGAGTACGCATTTTACTTTCCAGGCGTGTTTATGTTTTTTAAATATAAATTAAGGCTACATTTTAATATAATAATTCTATGAATTCACAATATAAAAAAATGCAGAAAAAAAAATGAATGAAGTGAAATATCTTAGTAAGGAGTCATAACTACAGAGATGGTGTGTTTGACACACAAAACTTAAAAGCTTAGTGATATTACCAATATTAAAATAAAAGTGTATTTTAGTTGGGTATTTTTTCCATTTACTCATTTTCAATTATAATCAAGGCACATTTGATTTTTATTCATGAAAAATATTTAAATATAGAAAAGTAGGACACATTGTTCACTTCCTCCCCCGTAATTCTTTATCAAAAATATTTATTTTGAAATGAAAAAGCTAAGAAATCTTAGGTTTTTAGTGTTTTCTAGGTTATCTCGTCTTCATTCTCTGACATATTCTAGCTTGCCCTTTCATAAAATAGTGATTTTTTTAGTGTTTTATCGAATTTTCGAAAAACAAATACCTGATAACCGCTTAGACAAAAAAAAAATGTTGGAAAAATCTTACAGCAAGTGATTCTTAATAGCTATAGCCTTGGTCACACCTTACCGGATAGCTCGAACGGACGCCTAACGGATAAAAAAAAAGTTATCCGTTGACAAAATTTGTATCTGTTGGGAGTCCGTTGGTGTACTAACGAACATGTAACGAATGCCAAACGGACACACAACGGACACTGAACGTACGTGAAACGGATACGTACCGGACAGAATGGACGTCGAACGTACATCCAACGGACGAGTACCGGATAAAACAGACACCGCTATGGAAGCGTAACGGATAAAACGGATGAACAAAATAATCTGAAAATTAAAGGCAATAAACCATCTAAAAATTAAAGGCAATAAACCATGAGAAATTTCAATTGGCATTTGTCCATTTTAGTCATCCGTTTCATCCGTTATCCTTCCGTTAATATCCGTTTTACATCCGTTTTATCCGTTAGGCGTCCGGTAGACATCCGTTGGTGAATTGGTCTACCGGATCTCCAACGGATGCATAACGGATACGTAACGGATACAAAACGGACGAGTACCGTACAAAACGGATGCCTAACGGACGTTCAACGGACATTTTATCCGTTGGACGTCCGTTCAAAGTTTGAACATGCTCAAAATTTTCCACTGGACAGAACGGACGTCAACGGATAAAACGGACGCTTAAGGATGTTCGCTGCTCAGTTTTAAAATAAATAACTTTTCATAAAACTAGTATGTATTAATAGGGAATAAACTGAGGAATCAAAAAAGCCAAAAAAATATAGTGGTCAATGTGCTTGTTTTCGAGATATTAGCCATTGGAATTTCGGCGGGAAAATGTTCTCTCTTGATTTTTCCTAGCTTTATCATTGACCAGTTAAAGTTCTCAAATACTATCAAAAAATAAATAAAATTTTATAAGACTTTTACAAATGACATATAATTATACATGTAAAAAATTTATGAAAAGAAAAATGGGGGTTCATGGGGAAATTTTTTTAATGCATTCAAATGGATAAAACCAGAGGATTCCGAAAATCTGACATAAATTCCAAAACATGACAAGCAGACATCCTTAACGGACATGCAACGGATATGGACAGACGCCTAACGGATAAGAACGGACGTCCAACGGACATGAACGGATTGAGAAAAAGTTATCCGTTAGGCGTCCGTTCGAGCTATCCGGTAAGGTGTGACCAAGGCTAATATAAGATACATTTTTCTTTTACAATCCACCTTTAAAATTTTACGGGAAACTATTCCAAGCTTTCACTGTAACCTCGCTCTAACTTATCCCCCTCCCTCCCCCACCCTCCCCCAAAAAAACACCAAACAAACAAACCCGCAATACTATTGTCATTCTTATAGTCAACACTCAATTGTTCACAAACAAATGTGTTTTAAGCTGCTAAAGACATGATTCAAACGCTCAGAAAGTCCTTTGTTCTATATTTATGCAAAACCTTTCACATTTTTATTTTATGGGTTATTGTTGAAGGTCGTACGATGACGTATGGTTGTTAACACATACTTCCTTTGGTTTCTTATGGAAATTTGTCCATTGACAACAAACATACCACATCATCTACAGTATATTAAGTATTGTATAAATTACAACGTATTTTGGTGATCTTGCAAAATGATCGTAATCCCGAAAATCGTAAACATATTTTCTTATCTTAAAAGGGGGCAAGAAGGGTTCCATTAACAGGCCAATAAATAAGATTACAGTTAATTTCATTTTTTTTTTTTAAATAGGGGTATTTTTTCTCTCATAATAACAGTAAACAGATTCACAACAATGTCAATTTCAAGAAAGCAGACAACAGCTAATTAGTCAACAACAGTACAGCATCAATGCTCTTGAATATATGCCACTTTTAACTAAAATATAAAAGCACAGAACCAGGACATAGGAGCACAGAACCAGGACCGTTTTTCTTATCACCAGCACAGCGTCAGGACAATTCCGTTTAACGAACTTGCACGACTTTTGCAATATAATATTGTTGTAATATACTTTGCATGGTACTTATGACACATCAGAGAAAAATTAAGCAACAAAACAGTCGTTTTATTGCCGTTCTGATACAATGTAAACAAACCCACCAGCACAGAATCAGGACCCACCAGCACCCGTCAGGACCAAATCACCAGCACAGTACGTTCTCTCGCAGGACAACCATACCCACCGTGTAATAGGTAATATACCTTCGAAAATGTCTATATTAGTTCAAACTTATCCAAATTCATTGATTTTAATGACAATATCAACTGTTAAAGTTTCAAATCGTACAAAATGCAGTCGGATTTTGTAATTGAACACCAACATTTTGGTGTATTATTTCGGTTCTTAAATATGATTAGAAATGTAAATACTACATTAGCAAAGGTTTATCAAGTGGTCATTAAACGAAAGAGTGGTTCTACTTCCCGGAACCATAGATGTAACATCTATGCCGGAACCCTTATGCTAAGATAAGTGATTCGTCCTTGTTCAAATATTTATTATGTGACAATGATAAACTATGCTAGCATTATTATCTTGAGAGGGAAATATAGCCATCAGAAACTATGTTTTACCAAACCAAAAGAGACATCAAATTATTCGTTCTATTGAGACAATTCAATATACATGATTGTATTTGTTATTGTTCATATTATGTATATATCACTCTTTTCCGGTATGTTTGACTTTTATATACATAGTAAACGTGTTTTTGATGGATTTTTTTTCTGCTTTGTATCATTCTGATGAATAATGCCCGTTTAAACTGATTTTTAGTTTTATCTAATATTGTAATGCAACACATCTGTCCCAGGTTAAGGAAGTGTTTGTTGCCAAATCATGAGCCTATAATGCAGTGATTGCTGTTTGTTGCTGTACCTTATATTTATTTTTCGTTTATTATAAAAAAAAAAAAAAAAAAAAATAAATAAGAAGCGGATGATGTGGTATGATTGCCAACGGGTCGATGACGACGACGACGATGACGAAGGACGTGACGAATGATTGCAACTCACATTGTCTTCAACTTATAAGTTGTAATGGACAATTCCAACAAAATTTTAGCAACACAATGCATCTTTTTATAATTGTTGGTTACGAACCAATGATAGTATTAACATTTACCACCTGTATTTTAAAATGCGTGGATTGGAACTGTACGATTTTTACATCTCGATGACCGTGAGAGCATTCTGATGTATTGCTTTCGCCTAGATTTCCATTACGTTACTTTCGTTTTAGGTTTGCAACCGATCTATAAACATGATAAATACGCAGACATTAAGGAATGCAAAAGTAACATAATTCTTTATCGTTTGTTTTTTATTCATCTCTTCAACGAATACTGATAAAAAAATTGTTTAGAACACAAATTAATTTAAATATGAAAATGTTTTGTCGTTAGATATATATGGATAAGTAAAAAATCATTGATAATATCTATGCACACGTACCGAAAAAAATTGTAAAACGCATGCGGAATAATATCTCAAGAACGTTTTGCAGTAATCACCACAAGGATCGGTAACTCTGAATGGAAGTTTGTTTTTGCGGGGAAATATGAATACTCATATCCAATCTTTTAGAAAAATCGAATTTTTACAAAAGAGTGTCCACCATGCACTTGTACTGCACTTTTATTAAAATAGTAGTATAGAATGATGTACAATTGGATGACAATTATATATATACATGTAGCTGTTATATCAATATAATATATAACAATAAAGTGAATAAACCAGTGTGAACTGATTTGTATCACAACATATATAATATATAATAGTTGTTACGGTGAAAAATGTCCTGTCATTTATTCATCTTCCATGCACGAACTTGTCTCAGAAAAAAAATATATCTCTGTATATGAACCTCAGTTTCAGGTATATATTGTTTGGTCATTCGTGATACCGTCATGCAGGCTCCGCCCTTCTAAAACTATCAAATGGTATTTTGACTATATTTATGTTGTTTGTGTAGAAAGGTTTTTTGCTACCAAATCTTGATGCAGAAATTTTATATACATTGTAGTAGTAATGTGTGTGATATTAAACATTCTATTCAACAACTTGTTATTTTATCGAATCATGGGTGTAAGTCTCCATTGACTGTCTCCCGAATGATTAAAACTTGAAAAAACTTTTCAATGCATATTCAAGGCTCAATCATCTTGATGTTAAATGTATATGAAACCTGTTCTTAACTAGACCTACATGCTGATTCTCCAACATATTTTCATTACGTTTTTAACTGTATGTAATTTAAAAAAAAAAAGGTAAGACAATCTGGAAGACATCAAAGGTCAATGGCTGTCTCTGCACAACATGCAGCTGTCACTCAGAAGAAGATCATTGTTCATTCAGTATAGTGTAAACATTATCGATTCGGAAAATCTAGTGATATTGAACCAAAAACTAATTTCCCGACAAAATGAGGGTACTCAAGCTGTGTTACTGGATATTTAAAACTATAAGAATTTCTTAAAAAATCCATAGTTATATAATAAAGAAAATGTATATACTTCATGTACTAAGTCCTCAATAACTTTGACTAAGTTTTCAACATTGGAAGAAGCAGTATTATAAAAAAGAAGATGTGGTATGATTGCCAATGAGACAACTATCCACAAAAGACAAAAATGACACAGACATTAACAACAATAGGTCACCGTACGGCCTTCAACAAAGAACAAAGCCCATACCGCATAGTCAGCTAAGATAAGACAATGTAAAACAATTCCAACGAGAAAACTATATAACGGCCTTATTTATGTAAAAAAATGAACGAAAAACAAATATTTAACACATAAACAAACGACAACCACTGAATTACAGGCTCCTGACTTGGGACAGGCACATACATAAATAATGTAGCGGGGTTAAACATGTTAGTCTTTCAAAAGAATTATGAATATGGGGGTTGAACATAGAGGAATTTTTATACAAAAATGTCTTTAAAAGAGAGGGAGCATATATGTCAAAATATCTACGAAAGATACCAGAGAAACATTCAAACTCATAGATCGAAAATAAACTGACAACGCCATGGCTAAAAAAGAAAAAAGACATACAGACAAATAACAGTATACACAAGACACAACATAGAAAACTAAAGACTAAGCAACACGAGTCCCATCAAAAACGGGGGGGGGGGGGGGGGGGGGGGTGCTCGAGGTACTCCGGAAGGTGAAGCAGATCTTGCTACGCATGTGTTAGATTGAGCAACTGAAATATCCAGTCATGCCAGTTGCCGACCCTTTTTCATAACCTTTGAATAAAGAAAATACATACTTCCCATCATACATTTTTTAACAATAATCATGATTTCGCTATTTTATAAATAGATGTCATGTTATCTCCGATATTTACGAAAGTGTGAAAAAAAATCAATGTGATGCCTAAACAGCCTTGCCATACATGTCATATCTTTCACAGTAACTGTTATATGCCAAGAAGCTAACAATGGCGACATATTCAAGTGGCTTATCATACCACTGTTTATAGAGTAAGTTGTCCCCTCCCCTCACCCCACCCCCATTCCGAGGTTCTCCCCTATCGTATTTGTAAATAGAATGTCATATCTTTAAAGTGTGCAATTTCTGTTTAGAAATTTCTCCCATCAATATAGGTTGTGTTAAAAATTCAGCAAGTCATTCAGATTTCGTTATTATAATAAAAAAAAAATTAGAAGTTCAATTATGTTTTTCGAAAAATATTCTAAAGGAATTACATCCATTTGTTAGGATGAAGTGCCTGTTAGTGTGAAACAGAAAGGAGGAAAAGGATTTTGAATAAAATTTACAGACGAAACAAACAAATATATACATTACATAATCATAGAGAAACCTACCTGAAAGATGGAACTTAAAATGTCTGCCCGTTTCAGTTTGTCATGTGTGTAGAGATGACCAGCAAATAAAAATCCAAGGACAAGGAATATTGCTAGACTGTAAAGCTTTAGAGTATATCGACGAAATCGGATCATTGTGTATGGCATGTAATCCTAATTTCTATCAGATGTTCGAATACATTTTAAAAATAACACATGATGTTCGATGATCAAGCTCTCTCCGGTATTTTTTAGCACCTTTCCGATTGTTTTGTAATGTGAAAAAATAGAATTAACAAGTAATACTTGATAATTCATATGCATCTTAATTATGTATTGATGTATATTTATGTAAGTTGTTCGATCAATGATGACTAACTAACCTAACTGCACTCAGTATAATTATCCTTCTATTTGTATGTATCTAATTGTTTGTCCAGTGTGATAATAATAAACATAGAAAATCTAAACCATATTTATATATGGTAGACATACTTCGGACACAATCGCTGATTCGTCTTTTACCAAAATTTTAAAACCGTACATCATTGTGCGTAATACAGCACCCTTGTGCACATTTGTGAGCTATAACTATTTCTTTTATTATCCTCAAAGATAGAAGGTTAATGAGAGATCAATACACGCCACACAAATTTACGAAGGTGCTGCACACAAATGAAGATGATGATGAAATCAACGCGTGAACAGATACATTTTAATCAGATTCAAATAATCTAAAAAGATCTTTATAAATTCAAATTGAGGTTTAGTTTGAAACTTGAGTGCGTCACATTATTTTCTTTTGTCATAAGTGAAGGCAATTTCCTACTTTAAACTTTAAATGATAGTCGAATTGAAGCTTCCCGTCACGCTACAAAACACACACATCTCCAAGGCAAATCAGAAAAGAACTAAAATTATAAAAGGTTTGAAGCAAAATACGTCTGATCGAGCGTAAACTACTAAAGAAGGCCGATCTTATATGCAACGATACTGATAAAAGATGCATTAAAATTGTAATGGTAGAAATTTCGGCAATACAAATAACCTTCATTGTTAAAAGAACCGGAAAATAACATAATGAATTTTTGTGAACTTTGAGATAATTTAGTAACGGGACAATATTAATTTCAATTTTGACCTTATTTAAGTGATCAAGCCTAATACATTTCGAATATGCATTCAGCATTTGAATGACAGCTTGGTGTGAATAGCGATACATTTGAATAATAATGCGTTTTTATGTATTAATTAAAAGGGAATGAAACACGTTTATATTAAGTTCTCAAATACAATTTAAGTCTCATGTGCGATAATTTAAATGAATTGTATGAAATAACCGAAAGAAAAGGCACTTTTTTATTAGAAAAATGTGCGCACTGTCAACGCTTTCACAACTATATGAAATTACTTAATAACTGAGAAGCATTTTTTTCTCGGATCAAAAAATCACGCCGATTTCTTTTTATTCAGCAGTGCACATATGTTGTGGAATCGTGTGTCATCACGATTGTTACAATCATTTTGATAGAATGTTAATTTCAGAATGACGCGAGCTTGCTGTCAGCCAATCAAAATTACGTATTGTAATGAAACATGCATGCAATGTAGTCCAATGTAATTATATCTAATACAATTCGCATTCGAAACGTTTTACGTCCTAACGTCAATTCTAATTCGAATTGCAATGCGCGTCAAATTCGCTAAACTGTTCAAACGACGTTGACTTTCGATTCGAATTAACAAAAGCGTATTTCTAATGCGAATTTGATAATTCGAATTAGCTTATTCGAATTAAATGTACGTGTGAACGAGGCATAAATAGCATATTGTAGAAAAAAAGGTATAAAATGCCAAAGAAACAAAATGTTTAAACAGAATGTTTAAACAGAATGATGTAATATATTTACCAACATGTATAAAAATATCATACATAAATATATTTGCTCTGAATTCTGCTATCAAACATACTTGTATCATACACTTATACATTGACATCTCTCCAATGATAGAAGATAAAAGCTTTTCCATGTATATCCAATGAGGTCCTTTGAATGTTTATAACACTTGTTTCCATTTGATGAGTTAAGCCTTTTTCCACTGATTTGTATAGGTCGTTCTTTTGTTGTACTGTTACGTACAGCACTGTCCCAGGTTAGAGGGAGGGTTGGGATCCGCTAACATGTTTAACCCCGCCACATTCTGTATGTATGTGCCTGTCCCAAGTCAGGAGCCTGTAATTCAGTGATTGTCGTTTGTTTATGTGTTACATATTTGTTTTTCGTTCATTTTTTCGGGGCCCTTTATAGCTGACTACGTGGTATGGGCTTTGCTCATTGTTGAAGGCCGTACGGTGACCTATAGTTGTTAATTTCTGTGTCATTTGGTCTCTTGTCTCAACGGCAATTATACCACATCTTCTTTTTTTTTTTTATATATATATAACAATTAGAAAATTAAAAAAAGATTCAAGTTCTTAATCCACTGTCTTGTCATATATGAAACATTTTATTCATGTAATTGTTTAAACATTGAATACATGGTTATATATATGGTGTGTAGTTCAAAATTATAAATCTGGATATACATTTACCAAAATAATATTCAATATACACGTATCACTGAAAGTTAAGTTTTAACCCCGGGTTTGGTCTTTAACATTTCATCTAATAAAAAATGGCATCAGGTGACATCAATGCCATCAATCTAATTAAAATATAGAACTCGTATTTCGTTATACTACATGTTCATGTTAGTAACTTACTGTATATAACGAAATCCGAGTTCTATATTTTAATTTATAGATTGACATTACAGATTTAAAATACAGCAAAAGAAAATTGTTTATATTGCAATGAACGTGAAATCGTGAAATTCGGTCTTTTGATGATGTTGATCTATAGTAGTACGGTGACAATTAAGGTAAATTTAAAAATTTAATGCACCGAAATACCTCACGGCTAATTTTGGTCTTATTTTGAAGATAAATATAATACCCTTCTAGTAAGGCATGTCGTAGAATGCCAAAGTGGTGCAGATTTTTGATAATTGCGATTAAAGGTCAAAAGGGGGGATTTTAGAAAATTGCAAATTTTAGACATTTTGGACAATTTCTCGGTAGTCTCTCATGTTAACTGAGATTTTTTTTCGATGGAAGCATGCGCTTAGAATGCTCCACAAATACAGCTAGTCATATTTATGTCTGATTACCAGATATAAGTGATACGTACCCTCGCTTGCAACATGTACGAAAATGAAACAAATATCTTTATTTACGGAAATTATCGACAAAAAATATTCATAATTAAGATTTAGCTTTGCAATAATATATGGCCACATATAAAGGTATTTTTGGGAAAGTTTTGTTAAAATACCATAAAGAACAGAGGAGAAATAGGAACTGTAAAGTTTACACTCTGTCCATGGTGTTATGGAAAAAAATTATGAAATTCTTTTCTGATTATTTAGACTTAAAAGGATGTAAGAACTATAAAAATGAGACCTCATGTTCATGAAACTATAGTACATAAAGTTTGTTTTTATTTTAATAAATAAATCGGTACTAGACCAATTGCACATCGATAAGATGTGTCCCCCCTTTTTTTAAATTTTATAAAACAATAACAGACAAGGTTGTCGTTTGTTGATTTGGTTCATAAATGTTTCTCGTTTCTCGTTTTTATATAGATTATACCATTGCATTGGTTTAACACTAGTCAATTTTTTGGAGCCCTTACTGTTCGGTGCGAGCCAAGGCTGCGTTTTGAAGACCGTACTTTGGCCTTTAAGGGTTAAATGACCTTCATGTCTCATTGGAACTAATACCATATCTTCTTATATCTATAAACAATGAAATATATAGCAAACTTGAAAGCCCGATATATATGTGAATAAATATTCACATGGATATTACGCTTCAAAAGTTGCTGTCAATGTATAATTATGATATACTTTCCCTAGACATCAATATGCACATCAATTTGAAAAGGTAACGGAATACTAGAAAAAAAAGAGGATGTCATTGTATGGCGCCGATAATACTTATGAGTTTATTCAGATCACCATGTACTGATTGACCATTGCTTCTGGGATAATTTGATCCGCGGTGAACACGGGGAAGTGATTTTCACTGCAAAATATGTGTCAATATAAGAACCAGTTAGAATGACAAATGTTGATACATGCATGTTTTTCCCGACCCCTTGTTATTGTCTACTTTTGCCAATTTCGATTGTACAAGACATATCGCATCCTGTAAGAGCGCCGCGAGTTTCAGACATCCTTTTAACTGAAAAGTTGCATATGTCGCGAGTAGGTAAAAATTGTCTTGTGGCTTTGGTTGAAGAAACGTCTCCAGTCTAAAATCACAATTCATCTTGTTTGACATCAAAGGATAAGACCTTATTAGAAATAAAACATAACTGTCATGATTTTAACATGATGCAAACCCTTGAATACATTTTCAATATCTGTTCATTGGCAAAAAGAGGCGGCAGAATAGTTCTTATATCGGCCACTTCAGTTACTTACAAATCTTCACAAAATTGCTTCACAGTCTATAGATTGTGAAAAGATCCCGCTAGAAATATTTCGTCATGTTCTTCCAAATCAAAACCATTGTAGTGCGATAGTGTATATATATATATAGTTGTAGTGTTCCTATCTTATCAACCCATGTTTATTTTCAGGTGCACAAAAACATTTCTTACAATCCCTATTTAATCTGCATTCAATGACTTGAACAACAATTCGGATCTACCACAGTTTAAAATACTTGTCTCTTTGACGCCTTTAAAAGCTGACAATGTGGTATGATATTTGCTCATTGTTGAAGGTCGTGCGGTAACCTATAGTTGTGAGTATCTGTGTCATTTTGGTCTCTTGTGAAGAGTTTTTCAATTGGCAATCATACCACATATTCTTTTTATATACAATGTCCTATGTAAGGGGAGCGGTGGGCTCCAGCTGACATGTATAACCTCGCCACATTCTGTATGTGGCTTATCCAAGTCAGGAGCCTGTTATTCAGTGGTTATCATCACATTTTTGTTGTTCGTTTATTATTTTGTACATTAATTAGGTCGGTGTTGTTTTTTCTCATGTGAATTGTTTTATATTTGTCAATTCGGGCCCTTTATTGCCGACTATGCGGTAAGGGATTTGCTTACTGTTGAAGGCCGTCAAAGGTTGCATGCTTAGAAAAGGTGGCGGCAAATCAATTGTGTCGATAGAAGAAGCTAAACGCGAGATTTTAAAACATGTGCAACCTATAGTTGTAAATGACTGTGTAATTTTTTGTCTTTTGTGGCAAATTCGCAATCCAATACCACAATTTTTTTTTTTATGGTTTTAAAGCAGTCATTGGCCAAATCCCAATTACTGTTGTACCATTTTACATAAAGACACTGGACAATACCAATACCATATTTTTTTATCAGGGGAGTACTGGTTTTTCATAAAGGAATATCACACACTCAGCCTAAGTATACATTTCCGTTCAGTATCAAAACGAGAGTGCATTGTAATCATTATTCATTTGAAAAAAAAATGTCATCTACTAATCAGGCAAAATATTTACCAGAGAGGTTCGAATTCATTGTAAAGATAGAAATAATTTGAAATCTCGAACGATCATAAACAGCTTTTCACCTAATTTGTTCACAAAATGCAATATCTGTAAACAAATGTAAATGGTACAAACTATACGACAACGAACATGATTTTTTTCTTTCTTTCGCTAACATATCATCCTGTAGACTTAATGAAGTAGACATGCTGTACAGTAGTATTTGAAAAGCAACATCATGTCCCGATTAATTTTAAAACATCAGAAGCAAATGATTTTTTTAAATTTCATCAAATAGTTAACAATGCATGCTGAATGTCGAGGCGGCTTGTCCTTGAAGTTATGTATTACGAGTAAACTGTCCACTAGATGCCCTGCCTGATAATTTGCGTCATTTAAAAGTAAACAATATTGGCACGCTCAAATGACTCAACATACCTTAATTGCTTAGCTTGTTGTATGCATTTTGTCTCTAGAATAGACATTTTATACCAGGCCAGTCATTGTAATATGCCATGAAGCGTGTTTTAACGAAAGTTGATTCATCGTTTCACGCTTGTTTTTTTTTCTGAGAATCTCTCTCACTAATTCAAATGCATGATCATGTTTTCTTCTTGAACATGTAAAGGCTTAATAACATGATCTGAGCTACTTTACCCGTTCTTATTAAGATGGTCTCATTGGGGGTTCTGATCCCGGATCCCGCTTACTGTTTTGTCAGTTTCCTGTATCCCGCTTCATTACACTGTATACGTAAACAATTCTCTTTTTAATGTAAATTCCCGTGTCCAGACTTTCTCGTTTTCAAGTCACAATAATTTGACTTTCACGTGTCACGCTTACTTAAAATCGGCAATCCCGCGTCACGCTTAGACCCAATGAGACCCACTATTGAATGGAATTCGCACCGACAATAATTTTCCGGAATTTTTCAGATGTGTTCCACTGTGGTTTAAATTTAGTATTTTCGAAAAACAAGAATAAAAGCAGCTCAAAAGTGAATAAAACTTAGCATCTGTATTTATTCAAGGACATCGACACAACTATTGATACAAATATATATTTTTTTTTATAAAACTTAAGAAAATTCATATTTAAGTCATTGCATTTCATATGATCGGGGTAAATAGAAAAGGGGAACGTTACATGAATCATTGAGGTGAAAATTGAGTAGTAATACTGCTATGTGATGAGTTTTATAAAATGCTCGTAAAAGTTGATTTTTATGTTCAATCAAACTTGTATGTATCAACACTTCTGAAGTATTGGTTTTTCCACTATATTTTGTGAAAATTTACTATTGGTGATATTTATAAGAAATGTAATAGACTTTGACAGACGGTAAGATTGACAAAAATGTTACATACATTTGAAAATCGTACAATTCTTTCAATTTATATGCTCGTATGATATTAAAGTTTGATGTGAAATAAAAGCTGATACATCACTCTTTCATCTGATACCAAATATTTTTATGATATCTTCATTCCGGAATTTATTATAAGCGTCTCGTGTTTGAAAATGAAAAAGAAAAAAATCAGAAAATCTCACTTTTACACGATTTTACAACAAACTGCACCGTGGGAAAACTCTACGACAGGGCTAAAATGAAAGTATAATGTTTACTCTATCTTCATGTGAATTTTCAGCCGTGAGGTATTCCGGTGCATTAAACTCCTTAACTAAGCGACTTTTCCTGATTTGTCACTCCACTATAGTTACGACGACCGAAGAGAACATTAGTTTTTTTCAAAACTCAATTAAAACATTTTAATTTTAAATGAATATTCAAACTCAACAAAAGACAGTTAAAGTGAGACGAAACATACCAAATGAATATTCAAACTCAACAAAAGACAGTAAAGTGATACGAAACATACCAAATGAATATTCAAACTCAACAAAAGACAGTAAAAGTGATACGAAACATAGCGGTGATACCATATGAATATTCAAACTCAACAAAAGACAGTACAAGTGAGACGAAACATACCAAATGAATATTCAAATTCAACAAAAGACAGTAAAAGTGATACGAAACATACCAAATGAATATTCAAATTCAACAAAGACAGTACAAGTGAGACGAAACATACCAAATGAATATTCAAACTCAACAAAAGACAGTAAAAGTGAGACGAAACATACCAAATGAATATTCAAATTCAACAAAAGACAGTAAAAGTAATTCAACAAAAGACAGTAAAAGTAGATAAAACCACAAATAAAATCAAATTCAAAAAAAACATAAAAAGTAATGAAAACATACATATGAATATTCAAACTCAACAAAAGACAGTAAAAGTGATACGAAACAACCAAATGAATATTCAAATTCAACAAAAGACAGTAAAAGAAGAAACAACCAAATGAATATTCAAATTCAACAAAGACAGTAAAAGTGATACGAAACATACCAATGAATATTCAAATTCAAAAAGACAGTACAAAAAGTGTGAACGAAACATACCAAATGAATATTCAAATTCAAAAAAGACAGTAAAAGTGAACGAAACATACCAAATGAATATTCAAATACAAAAGACAGTAAAAGTAATGAAACATACAAATGAATATTAAATTCAACAAAAGACAGTAAAGTGAATGAAACATACCAAATGAATATTCAAACTCACAAAAGACAGTAAAAGTGATACGAAAAACTACCAATTAATATTCAAATTCAACAAAAGACAGTAAAAGTGATAGAAAATCCAATAAATACAAATAAAAGAGAAAAATATAGAATATTAAACCAAAAGAAATCAAATTCAACAAAAGAAGTAAATGAACGAAAATACCAAAATGAATCAAAATAACAAAAAATAAATATACAAAAACCAAATGAATATTCAAATCACAAAGAATTCAAATAACGAAAAACAAATGAATATTCAAACAACAAAGAATAAAATATACAAACATACCAAATGAATATTAAACTAACAAAAGACATCAAAGAATATAAAAACATACCAAATGAATATAAATCAACAAAAGACGTCAAAGTGAACAAACATACAAATAATAAACAAAAAGACAGTAAAATTATACAAACATACAAATGAAAGCAAATCAACAAAGAAATCAAATAAAAGAAAAAAAAAAAAAAAAAAAAAAAAAAAAAAAAAAAAAAAAAAAAAAAAAAAAAAAAAAAAAAAAAAAAAAAAAAAAAAAAAAAAAAAAAAAAAAAAAAAAAAAAAAAAAAAAAAAAAAAAAAAAAAAAAAAAAAAAAAAAAAAAAAAAAAAAAAAAAAAAAAAAAAAAAAAAAAAAAAAAAAAAAAAAAAAAAAAAAAAAAAAAAAAAAAAAAAAAAAAAAAAAAAAAAAAAAAAAAAAAAAAAAAAAAAAAAAAAAAAAAAAAAAAAAAAAAAAAAAAAAAAAAAAAAAAAAAAAAAAAAAAAAAAAAAAAAAAAAAAAAAAAAAAAAAAAAAAAAAAAAAAAAAAAAAAAAAAAAAAAAAAAAAAAAAAAAAAAAAAAAAAAAAAAAAAAAAAAAAAAAAAAAAAAAAAAAAAAAAAAAAAAAAAAAAAAAAAAAAAAAAAAAAAAAAAAAAAAAAAAAAAAAAAAAAAAAAAAAAAAAAAAAAAAAAAAAAAAAAAAAAAAAAAAAAAAAAAAAAAAAAAAAAAAAAAAAAAAAAAAAAAAAAAAAAAAAAAAAAAAAAAAAAAAAAAAAAAAAAAAAAAAAAAAAAAAAAAAAAAAAAAAAAAAAAAAAAAAAAAAAAAAAAAAAAAAAAAAAAAAAAAAAAAAAAAAAAAAAAAAAAAAAAAAAAAAAAAAAAAAAAAAAAAAAAAAAAAAAAAAAAAAAAAAAAAAAAAAAAAAAAAAAAAAAAAAAAAAAAAAAAAAAAAAAAAAAAAAAAAAAAAAAAAAAAAAAAAAAAAAAAAAAAAAAAAAAAAAAAAAAAAAAAAAAAAAAAAAAAAAAAAAAAAAAAAAAAAAAAAAAAAAAAAAAAAAAAAAAAAAAAAAAAAAAAAAAAAAAAAAAAAAAAAAAAAAAAAAAAAAAAAAAAAAAAAAAAAAAAAAAAAAAAAAAAAAAAAAAAAAAAAAAAAAAAAAAAAAAAAAAAAAAAAAAAAAAAAAAAAAAAAAAAGAAAAAGTGAAAAAATACCAAAAATAATCAATCAACAAAAGAAGTAAAGATACAAATACAAATTAAAAACAAAAAACAAAAATACAAATAAATGAAATTCAAATCAACAAAAGAAAAAATAGAATAAATACAAATAATTCAAAAAAAGATAAAAAGAAAATAAATAATTCAAATCAACAAAAGAAGTAAAAGGAGAAAAAATAACAAAAACAAAAGAGATAAAATAAAAATACAAAATTCAAAAAAAAAAAAAATAAAAATACAAATACATAAAAAAAAAAATCAAGAATAACCAAATAAATAAAAAACAAAAACATAATGATAGAACATACAAATGAATATAATCAACAAACATAAAATGAACAAACTACAATGATATTCAATAACAAAAGAATAAATAACAAACAAAATATATCAAACCAAAAAAGACATAAATAACAACATACAAAGATATCAAATAAAAACAAAAAGTAACGAACATACCAATAATATTCAATCAACAAAGACAGTAAAGTTATACGAAACATACAATGAATATTCAATCAACAAAGACAGTAAGTGAACGAACATACAAATAATTCAATAAAAAGAATAAAGGATAAAAATACCAATGAATATTCAAATCAACAAAGAAGTAATGAGACGAAACATACAAATAATTCAAATAACAAAAAAATTGAAACAAGATATTCATCACAAAGATAAGTGAACGAATACAAATGAAATATCAACAAACAGTAAGTGAACGAATACAAAAATATTCAATACAAGACATAAGTGAAGAAACTCAATGAAATTCAATAACAAACAGTAAAATAAGAAACATCCAAAATAATAAACAAGATAAAAGATAATACAAAAATAATACAAAAACAAATATCAACAAAAGAAATATCAAAAAAATAATTACAAACAAAAAGAAAATCCAATAAAACAAAAAGAGAAAATAAAAATAAATCAACAAAAGTAAGTGATACGAAACATCCAATGAATATTCAATCAACAAGACAGTAAAAGTGAACAAAATACCAAAGATATCATCAAAACATAATACATACCAATATTTATCAACAAAAAAAAGTGAACGAAAAACAATAAATCAACAACAAAGAAGTAAATACAAAATATAAATTCAAACAAAAAGAAAAGTTAAAACCAAATGAATCAAAAATAAAGAATAAAAACATACAAATGAATACAATTCAAAAGAAAAATAACAAACATACAAATATATAATAAAAAAGAAAATGAAGAAACATACAAAGAATAAACAAAAGACAGTAAAATGAAACATACAAAAATATCAAATTCAACAAAAGACATAAAAAGAAACAAAAAAATATCAAAACAAAGAAAAAATATAAAAACCAATAATATTCAAATTCAACAAAAACAAAAAGTGATACGAACATACAAATGAATATTCAATTCAAAAAAAAGTAAAGTAGACAAAACCAAAGAATATTCAATTCAACAAAGAAGTAAAGGAGAAAATACCAAATGAAATTCAAATCAACAAAACAAAAGAGAAAATACCAAATGAATATTCAAATCAAAAACAGTAAAAGTGAAAAATACAATAAATCAAATACAAAAGACATAAATAAAAAAAAATGAAAATAAATGAAAATCAAAACAAAAAGTTAAGAAACATACAAATGAAATTATAAAAAACAAAAATAGAACAACAAAGAATTTAAATCAACAAAACAGTAAAATTCAAAATACCAAAGAAATAAATTAACAAAAGACAAAATGAACAAACAAACAAAAATAAATCAACAAAGAAGTAAAGTAATTACAAAAAATAAAATCAACAAAAACAAAAGATACAAACACAAAGAATATCAATAAAAAGTACAAATACCAATAAATAAAATAAAAAGAAAAAAACAAAACATAATAACAAATCAAAAAGAAAAAACAAAAAAAATAATTCAAAAACAAAAGATAAAATAAAAAATCAAATGAAAAAACAAAAATGAAAAAATACAAAAAATAAATAAACAAAATAAATGAAGAAAATAACAAAAATAATACAAATAACAAAAAATAAAAATAAAATATATAAATCAAAAAGACAAGTACAAAATAAATAAATCAAAAAAAAAGTAAAAAATCAAAAATAAAACAACATAATAACAACAAAAATATAAAACAAATGAACAATACAAAGATATATCAAAATAATATAAACCAATGATACAATCACAAAATAAATAACAACTACAAGAAATCAAAAAAAACAAAGAAGAAATACAATAATATCAATAAAAGTAAAAGTGACAAACATACCAAATGAATATTCATTCAACAAAGAATAAAGTGAACGAAACATACCAATGAATATAATCAAAGACAGTAAAATAACGAAACCAATGAATTTCAATCAACAAGACATAAAGTGAACAAATCCAAATGAATATCAATCAACAAAGACAGTAAATGTACGAACATACAAATGATATTCATTCAACAAACAGTAAAATGACGAAATACCAAATAATATTCAATTCAACAAGACATAAATGAACGAAAATACAAATGAAATTCAAATAAAAAGACGAAATGATAAATACAAGAATAATAAAAATAAATGAACAAAACAATATCAATACAAAGAAAATAACAAAAACAAATATCAAAACAAGAAAATAAAACAATGAACAACAACAAGAATAATAACGAAATAAATGAAACAACAAGAATAAAAAAAAAAAATATCAAACACAAGAATAATAACAACATAAAATATCATAACAATAAAAAAATACAAAGATACAACTAACAAGACATAAGTAGAATAACAAAATATCAATCAACAAACAAAGTGAGAGAAACAAATGAATATTCAATCAACAAGCAGTAAGTAAAAACCAATGAATATAATCAACAAAGACAGTAATGAGAACAAATAAATATCAAAAAAAAAGTAAAAACCAAATATATTCAATAACAAAAAAGAAAGTAAGAAACATACCAAAGAATATTCAATCAACAAAGACAGTAAGTGATACGAAATACCAATGAATATTCAATCAACAAGACAGTAAAGTGAAGAACAACCAAATGAATATTCAATCACAAACAGTAAAAGTGAAAACATAATAAATTCAACAACAAAAGTAAAAAACACAATAATATCAAAACAAGAAGAAATAAGAATCAAAAAACAAAAACATAATATACAAACCAAAATATCACAACAAAGGTAAAAGTATACGAAACATACCAAATGAATATTCAAATTCAACAAAAGACAGTAAAGTGAACGAAACATACCAAATGAATATTCAATTCAACAAAAGACAGTAAAGTGATACAAAACATACAATGAATATTCAATTCAACAAAAGACAGTAAAAGTGATACGAAACATACAATGAATATTCAATCAACAAAAGACAGTAAAATGATACGAAACATACAAATGATATTCAAATCACAAAGACAGTAAAATGTACGAAACATACCAAATGAATATTCAAATTCAACAAAGACAGTAAATGTGAACGAAACATACCAAATGAATATTCAAATTCAACAAAGACATAAATGGACGAAACATACAAATGAATATTAAATTCAACAAAGACAGTAAAGTGGAGAAACATACAAATGAAATTCAATTCAACAAAAGACAGTAAGTGAACGAAACATACCAATGAATATTCAAATCAACAAAAGACAGTAAGTATACGAAACATACCAAATGAATATTCAATTAACAAAGACAGTAAAAGTGAACGAAACATACCAAATGAATATTCAATTCAACAAAAGACAGTAAAAGTGAGACGAAACATACAAATGATATTCAAATCAACAAAAGACAGTAAAAGTATACGAAACATACAAATGAATATTCAAATTCAACAAAAGACAGTAAAGTGACGAAAATACAAATGAATATTCAAATCAACAAAAGACAGTAAAATGAAGAAAATACCAAATGATATTCAATCAACAAAAGACAGTAAAGTGAGAGAAACATACCAAATGAATATTCAATTCAACAAAAGACAGTAAAAGTGAGAGAAAATACAAATGAATATTCAAATCAACAAAGACAGTAAGTGATACGAAACATACCAAATGAATATTCAAATCACAAGACAGTAAAAGTGAGACGAAAATACCAATGAATATTCCAATTCAACAAAAGACAGTAAAAGTGAGAGAAACATACCAAATGAATATTCAATCAACAAAGACAGTAAAAGTATACGAACATACAAATGAATATAATTCAACAAAAGACAGTAAAAGTGAAAAATACCAATGAATATTCAACTCACAAAGACAGTAAAGTGATAGAACATACCAAATGATATTCAAATCAACAAAAGACAGTAAAAGTGAAGAAATACCAATGATATTCAATCACAAAGACAGTAAAGTGAAGAAATACCAAATGAATATTCAATCAAAAAAGACAGTAAAGTGAACGAAACATACAAATGAATATTCAATTCAACAAGACAGTAAGTGAGACGAACATACCAATGAATATTCAATCAACAAAAGACAGTAAAGGATAGAAAATACCAATGAATATTCAATTCAACAAAGACATAAAAGTGACGAAAATACAAATGAATATTCAATCAACAAAGACAGTAAAAGTGAACGAAACATACAAATGATATTCAATCAACAAAAGACAGTAAAAGTGAGAGAAACATACAAATGAATATTCAATTCAACAAAGACAGTAAAGTGATACGAAACATACAAATGAATATTCATCAACAAAGACAGTAAAGTGATACGAAACATACCAAATGATATTCAAATTCAACAAAAGACAGTAAAAGTGTACGAAACCATATATTCAATCACAAGACAGTAAGTGAAGAACTACAAATGAATATTAATCACAAAGACGTAATAGAGAACTACAATGTATTCAATTCCAAAGCATAAGTGATACGAAACATCAATGAATATTAATTCAACAAAAGACAGTAAGTGATACGAAAATACAAATGATATCATAACAAGAATAAGTGAACAAACTACATGAATATCATTCACAAGACAGTAAGTGACGAACAACCAATGATATTAATCAAAAAGACAGTAAGTTGACATACAAATGATATTCATTCAACAAAGACAGTAAAGTGATAGAAATCAATGAATATTCAAACAACAAAAGCAGTAATGTGAACATACAAATGAATTTCATCAAAGACAGTAAAAGTGAACGAACTACAAATAATATTCATTCAACAAACGAAGTGGAGAATACAATGAATATTCAAAACAAAGAAGTAAGTAACGAACATACCAAATGAATTAAAAAAAGACATAAAAGTGAAGAAAATCAATGAATATTCAAATCACAAGACGTAAAGTAAAATACATGAATATCAATTCACAAGCAGTAAAGTGAACGAAATACAATAATATTCAATTCACAAAAGACAGAAGTGACGAATACCAATGAATTTCAATTAAAAGACAGTAAGTGAAGAAACAAATGATATTCAAATCACAAAAGACAGTAAAAGTGACGAAAATACAATATATTCAATTCAAAAGCGTAAGTGTACAACATACAATGAATATTCAAATTCAAAGACGTAAAGGAACGAAAATACAAATGAATATTCAATCAACAAAGACATAAAAGTGAACGAAACTACAATGAATATAAATTCAAAAGCAGTAAGTAGAATACAAATGATATCAATACAAAGACGTAATGATACGAAACATACCAAATGAATATTCAAATTCAACAAAAGACAGTAAAAGTGATGACGAAACATACCAAATGAATATTCAAATTCAACAAAAGACAGTAAAAGTGATACGAAACATACCAAATGAATATTCAAATTCAACAAAAGACATAAAAGTGAGACGAAACATACACAAATGAATATTCAAATTCAACAAAAGACAGTACAAGTGAGACGAAACATACCAAATGAATATTCCAATTCAACAAAAGACAGTAAAAGTGATACGAAACATACCAAATGAATATTCAAATCAACAAAAGACAGTAAAAGTTGATACGAAACATACCAAATGAATATTCAATTCAACAAAGACAGTAAAAGTGAGACGAAACATACCAAATGAATATTCAAATTCAACAAAAGACAGTAAAAGTGAGACGAAACATACCAAATGAATATTCAAATTCAACAAAAGACAGTAAAAGTATAACGAAACATACCAAATGAATATTCAAATTCAACAAAAGACAGTAAAAGTGATACGAAACATACCAAATGAATATTCAAATTCAACAAAAGACAGTAAAAGTGATACGAAACATACCAAATGAATATTCAAATTCAACAAAAGACAGTAAAAGTGAACGAAACATACCAAATGAATATTCAAATTCAACAAAAGACAGTAAAAGTGAGACGAAACATACCAAATGAATATTCAAACTCAACAAAAGACAGTAAAAGTGATACGAAACATACCAAATGAATATTCAAATTCAACAAAAGACAGTAAAGTGATACGAAACATACCAAATGAATATTCAAATCAACAAAAGACAGTAAAGTGATACGAAACATACCAAATGAATATTCAAATTCAACAAAAGACAGTAAAAGTGAGACGAAACATACCAAATGAATATTCAAATTCAACAAAAGACAGTAAAAGTGAGACGAAACATACCAAATGAATATTCAAAACTCACAAAAGACAGTAAAAGTGATACGAAACATACCAAATGAATATTCAAATTCAACAAAGACAGTAAAAGTGAGAAACAGTAAACATACCAAATGAATATTCAATTCAACAAAAGACAGTAAAAGTGAGACGAAACATACCAAATGAATATTCAAACTCAACAAAAGACAGTAAAAGTGAGACGAAACATACCAAATGAATATTCAAATTCAACAAAAGACAGTAAAAGTGAGACGAAACATACCAAATGAATATTCAAATTCAACAAAAGACAGTAAAAGTGTACGAAACATACCAAATGAATATTCAAATTCAACAAAAGACAGTAAAAGTGATACGAAACATACCAAATGAATATTCAAATTCAACAAAAGACAGTAAAAGTGATACGAAACATACCAAATGAATATTCAAATTCAACAAAAGACAGTAAAAGTGTGACGAAACATACCAAATGAATATTCAAATTCAACAAAAGACAGTAAAAGTGTGACGAAACATACCAAATGAATATTCAAATTCAACAAAAGACAGTAAAAGTGATACGAAACATACCAAATGAATATTCAAATTCAACAAAAGACATTAAAATTTGACATTTGAAATGAAGAAAGTTACCTGCATGGTTTTTTCATTCATTTGAATTCTGCTCACCTGAATGAGATGTTTAGAAAAACAAACAAAACAAACCGCGCAAGTATTGATTTAAATTTTGAACAGAATTAAAACAAGAAAAAGCATTTATAAATGTTATTTAAATTAAGTTAAAGGTTTACGTCGTTGAGTATTTGACAACGAGTATGCACATCTGTTCATTATTTTGTAACAGATTTCATTATATCAACTTAAGGTGGTACCTAACACTGCAGGGAGATAACTCTGTAAAATCAGCTAAACGTTTTAATTACGTTGTGTTGTTAAGGGAATATTAAGCTTCTCAATGATCAAAATAAGTGTTTGTCAAACTGCTATATAACCAGTGTAATTTTTCTGATAAAACGGTTGGTTCAAATTTTTTGAAATTTTTATATTTTTGTAAAAGGGTTAAAGTAAATACTTTGTAAATATTTAAGAAAATTAAACGAGCCAAATTCATTTTAGTTAAAGTGTTGGGTACCACCTTAAAACAGTTTGTAATATTGATTGATGGACTGACTATTGGTTGTTTAGCTTTCAGTGGCAAATAGTTCATGCAAGTTCAAGACGAGGATAGAGCTACAATACATACAATAGGTAGTTCCGTCCCGACTGAAGGTTAGGGGAAATTTTGACTGTCACCGGCAAATAAAGCAATTTTCGGTAGGGACATACATTTTGCCTTGCAAGAGGTTATTCGTTCGAATCCCCTCAAAGATTTGTTTCAATGGTTCTTAACGTGCAGTGGGCGGCCGGTGTTCGGTCACGAACAAAAAGTCACAAGACAAAAAGTCACAATTCAGTTTTGAGATTATATTTCTTTGAACAAGAAAAAAAATATTTTGAAATGTTTTTTTTGTAATTTTCTTGAAGTTTAATATTTGAAGCAACTTTGTAATAAAATTTTATTCACTTAATATCAATAATGATAAAAAAAAAATTGTTATGAAATCAAAATATCAGAGTGGTTTGGTACCTAAATGGCTTCATTTTACCAATAAATACATCATTTCCATGATTAAAATTTAATACATTTTCATTTTTCAAGATTTATGAGCAATTTCCTTAACTTAAAATTGAATATATGGGGGATGATGACCTTTTTCGGGACGTCGGGATCGGGTTCTTTTAAGCTCGAGATTTCGGGATTGATCCTTTCGGGATCCCCCCCATATATGTTATAAAAAGAAAATATTTCAAAATATATTTAAACAATTGTCAAAAAATTATTTGCGACTTTTTGTCCTATCAAAGTTTTGACTTTATGTCCTGTGATGTTTTGTCCTGTGACTTTCTGTCCGTTTACCGGGGTTTTATGACCTAACTAATTCTTTACGATCATTTGCCGAACATGTATCTTTTATATATTGTCGTATATCTCCAATGGAAATAATTCAAGCGGGTATTATACAAACCCAACCTATTAGGAGTAATTTCATAAATGGATGAAATATATGAGAAGTTATGGTAGTCATTATTGAAATTGATTATACAATGTAAAAGTTGACATCAGTGACGCTCAGATCAAAATAGTTATAAAGCCAAACAAGTACAAAGTTGAAGAGCATTGAGGACCCATACTTATAAAACATCCGCCTCAGAAAGTTGTGAAATAATGAGGATATGTTGGATTGAGACAGAACTTTTGATACACAACACGACCCTTACGGACCCTTTAATCTGATGTTAGAAGCTTTTTTCATAGACAATAATAGTGCATTGGCTTGACATATCAACTATATAAGGATGAGGCTTAGAAACGGGGAAATGCGAGGCTGTGCCGAGCATTTAGCCGTTTCGAGCCGAATCCTTATATCGTTGATATATCAAGTCAATGCACTATTATTGTCTTTATACTGAAATCTAAAAAAAAACATTTTCAATTGTTGTTTAGTGTGTTAATGTTATTTATTTGATTTAAATATTTGGAAAGATTTAAATATTTGGAAAAATCCCCCTTTAAAAAGGCCTCATATCACACAGGCGGAGAAATATACAACACGATGAAATGTACATCATTACCTGTTGAAAACCGCAATCAATGGTGAACGAATTCGTTTTTTACAGACTAAAATGTCAACAATAAACATAAAACATAATGATTCATAGGTTGCAAACAAAAAATATTAATAAGTGAAATATGTTTTCCCAAAAATTGTAAAAGAAAACAGTTTGAGTCGTTAAACGCATCGTTGTTTACATTGGAAACAAGAACAGGTTGAAGAGGTCGTATGAATAATTAAATATAATTTCGACAATTTCTATTTAAATATTCATGAGGAAAAGTGATATCAGGTCAGTGACTGTATATGACATAGAAATATACGGTGAACGCATTTTGACTGCTCAAATAGAACGAGTGCAGTATAAAACATGTTAAGATCGTGGCCATATCGGATTGAATTAAGAAATAATTGACGCAAATTATACTTTATTGTAGCTTTAACATGGGTAGGCATTATATTCGTGATTATTTTTTCCCGAGCGATAGTGAGGGCTAAAATAACGCGAATATAATGCCTACTCATGTTAAAACTACTATTATACAAATATTGCCTCTGTATGAGGTCGATACAAGGATATATTGACCTGAAAGAAGTATATTGACTGAGGACGAAGTCCGAGGTCGATATACTTCTTTGGGTCGATATCCTGTATCGACCTCATACAAAGGCTATATTTGTTATATTATTAATTTCTGACCATATTTGTATCAAAATCGTCATTTAAGTTTGTTGGAATTTTATAGATATTACATTGTCTTCTTGACAATAACAACATATTAGTTGTTATTTCATTTACTTTTTTTTTTGGACATCTTATGTATTTGAAGATTTTTTTCGTCAAATAATCAATCACAGATATCATGTGTTTCAAAACGTTAAACAATATCCTGAAATTCATTACATGACGTCACAAAGTATATTGGTTTTTAGATATTCTAAAAATAACCGTGCAATATGCTTTTTGCAGGTCAATATGCGTTTTGCTATCCGCCGTTTTCTCTCTACCTTCGAAAATATAGTTTAACATGTGACTATCCCTAAACGAATCAAATTTGTTAAAATATACGAATTAATAATATACAAATATAGCCTTTGTATGAGGTCGATACAAGGATATATTGACCTGAAAGAAGTATATTGACTGAGGACGAAGTCCGAGGTCGATATACTTCTTTGGGTCGATATATCCTGTATTGACCTCATACAAAGGCTATATTTGTTATATTATTAATTTCAGACCATTATGTATATTCGTATCAAAATCGTCATTTGATTTTGTTTGAATTTTATACATCATATTGTCTCCTTGACAATAACAACATATTAGTTGTTATTTAATTATTTTGTTTGTTTGTTTGACATGCTTAGGTATTTGAAGACCTTTTTCGTCAAATAATCGATCACAGATATCATTTGATTCAAAACATTTAACGATATCATGAAATTCATTACATGACGTCACAAAGTAAATCGGTTTTTAGATATTCTAAAAATAACCGTGCAATATGCTCTGTGCAATATGCTTTTTGCTATCCGCCGTTTTCTCTGTACCTTCGAAAATATAGTTTAACATGTGACTATCCCTAAACGAATCAAATTTGTTAAAATATACGAATTAATAATATAATAAAGTATAGCTTGCATCAATTATTTCGATTCTGATTAGTACGATTAAGGTAATTTCAATGTCCGAATTGTATAAGTGTATAGCGTATGTGCAGGCTCTTCCATGCACCCCTTTTTTTGTTTGTTAACAAGCAAACGACTGGCAATCTGATTTTTCAGAGCGGGGAGTTTTTAACAGCCAGCATGAACCGATTGTCGTATCTAGGTAATTAAAATATGTCAATTTCGAATTGCAACACATTACAGTCATGATAAGTAAATTAGTTACAACATGTGCATCATTTAAGAGTTTGGAAGTGTTCTAAGTTCATGAAATATTAAATGCATGTCAGTTTGATAAAATTCATTATTCTGCAGTAGTCAATATATGCGCAAGTGCAAACAAATTTTATTGGATTTAGAGCATGGGTTTATTCTAGTCTCATTGTTGGCTGTAAGAACGATAACTCTGGTGCATCATCGAGACAAGGGTTTATTCACAAAGCAAAAGAAGCGCGTCATATTAGAATGATCCATCTAGACCGAACCAGACTGCTTATTAGTTCACAAAAACAGTCGTGGACAACATGCATTGGTTTTACTGCCAAATGAAAAAAATTCAGGAATGACATTTTTCTTAATCCAAATCTATCTTGGAATGGCATTGTGTATTTCAAAGTATTATAATTATTCAACCCTGATGCACTTAATAATGAATTAAATACAGTAGATTTAATGTATGTAAAGTGTTTGTTAATACATTCTTCATCTTCCGTTAAAGGGAGAGGAGGCACAAAAGCCAGCCGTTTATACCTTTGTTAGAGCTACTCATATTGTTAAATGCATACACTATTTACACGTCCCACTAATAACGTTGTTTTGCCGTCCGCCTCATTTTTTCAAGGCCTGTATCCGAATCTGATCTTGCTAATACCTTAATAGTTAAAGAATACTAACAATTGAAGTTATAAGTATTATAATAAGGAGATGATGTATGAGGTAAACATTAGCTAAGTCTTTCGAACTTTATATTAATGTAATTCGAAGAGAAAGAAGAAACCCATTTCCATGTTTTAATATTGCAACAAATGGATATTCCATTATAATTAAACATAATCAAATTAAAGATAACAATGTACAAGAATATTCAATATATAATCGTAAATACAAAGAATAGGGGAAAATATTAAAAAAAAGTAACTATACACTTCTTCTTTGTCAAAATTATCATAAGTAAAGTAGCAATCTGTAAGAAATAAATCGAAAACAAGGCCAGTTACATAGCATATTTTTCAGACTAATTTCAAATTTCATTGTACCGGAATTTTGATATATAATCATTTACAACAATGCGCGAATAATCATATGCTCTCTCTCTCTCTCGCTTGATCGCGCGCAATCTCCTTCCATCTTTATTTTTGAACGTGCATCAAATAACTTGACCGTCTATTATTATCAACTACGTGATTTTTTCTCAGATTTTCTTATGGAAGGCACTCTTTCGTTTTCCTTTTCCAGTTCATATTTTTGGTTGTTCGATGCCTGCATTGTAATGTTGTAACTTGAGTGTTCAATAACTGGGTCTCTGGCTTTTGTGTGCCATACAAGAACCTACATGAAAAAATAAACAGTCAAGTATTAATATCTAGTATTAGATCGTTCTTTTTTTATTTGTCTTGTAACTTATTTCCCCCCTAAATGGCATTATAATTTGTATTTTTAAACAGTAAAATTTCATAAACCAACCAATATTTAGTTGGATCAGACTTGGAGAATACCTTACTCTTTTCGTTTCAACAGTCATTTCACGCTACGCGTTCTTAGAAAAAAAACCATTCATTTTTCTTCCTGTGAATGCGTTAGTATTGTCATCTCCTATAGATGCTAATTTTGACATTTATACACATCAGATCAAATAAGTCACAGAAAACAAAAATATTCCCCATTATGTTTAAATTTTACGCAAGGAATAGCGGCCTTTTTGTTGTTGTATTCGCACACATACATAAAATATATATAAATACCAATTGCGCCAAACGAGCGAGAAGACTCATATATATTGTTAATTTGCCTATAGCACAGTGTGGAATCGGATTTTTACGTTCTAGATCTAATTTTATAAATTATTTGGTTACCTTCGTGCATCCATTTCCCTTTGGTTCTAAATCACGCAGTAAGCAGCATATTTCTAAAAACATTGTCTCTTGGTAACCAACACGAAACGTTTTCCAAAAATATAACTGGGGGTTAAAATAAAACATCTTAGTATTCAATGCGAATCCTGCCATATCTATTGGAAATTTTCTGTTTTCAGTATTCCATGCATTAAATTTTACCACCTGCAATAGAAAGGTATGTCTACATAAACTTAAGCATCTTAGTATTTGATACCTTTGTCAAAGAAACAAGTGGCGAATCACTTTTACTCTTATTTCTATTCGATTTAACCATTTTGTTTTGCTGTCAATTAATCTAAATTAACAACCACTATACTATCATAAACCAAGCTGTACAGGCTTAAAATGAAAAAAAGTCTTAATAAGAGTTGGATTTCCGAATGACGAAATGGCAATGGTATGTCTTGGTTACTAGGTGGCGGTACAAAACATTTAACTAGCTAGCTAATCAAAATGTGTATCATATGTAGAACCGATATTTTACCTTTCCATTTTTAAGAATTGGTGTTTGGTATTGTCTTCTGGATACAAATCCCACTGGCCATACTGATACTTTCTTGGTATATCTCATCTACAAAGAAAGTATGTATGATAAAATTAATTTAGAGAAAAGTTTGAATATAGACTAGAAAAATGTAAAATTATTGTGAAAACTACCTTTAAGTATCTTTTTTATAATTGTTGGTAAAACACAATTAATCGCGTAAGATACTTATCACAAGCTTTATTTTTTTATATTTATTTTATTCTGTTTTTTAAGTTGTTGATCGATTGAGTCCGGCAGCAACAACAACATATTGCACAGAAGCAACAGAAAGATTACCGCTAGTAAATTAAAACAAAAGTATAGTACATGGTATACATTGTATATCAAACGTGTTTGACGTACAATGAAGAAGAAGAAAAAAAATCGAAATCCAAACTTGTAATGCGCTGACCAATATAGCTAGTTAGAAAAAAAGTTAGCAGAAATAATCAAGAAAGAACGTAAAGAAGTAATCGGAAGAAATCTAAGAATCGGAAACAAGCGAAGTACATGCAAACGGACAGAGTAAGTGATAATACTGTGTTATCGCTATTTTGTGCATTTTCCTTTGATCTCTTTTTGTGATAATTTTCATATCAAGCTACTCGATTGAGATGGAAAATTATCGTTAGAAACTAAGCATGCACGTAGCGTTGCTAACGAAATTGACATGAAATTGACATGAAATTGACATGAAATTGACAACGTCGTCATAGGTAAAATAGCGATAAAAAGATTATCATGTGTTCATCTCAACTCGATTGCCTTTCTCGCTTTCGCCGTCCCGGCTCAAGCGAGAAAATCAATCTCGTTGAGATGATCACCGATAATCTATAATTATCAAATACAAATGTTTTCAAGTATACTACTGATAATATTACCAGAAACACCAACAAATTGGTTGATTGATTGTTGGTGTTTTAACGTCACTTTTAAGCGCCATTTTTGTGCTTTTTCGTGGAGGTCATTTTTTATAGATGGAGGAAGCCGGAATGCCCCCAACAAATTAAAAGATTTTGACAAATATAAATTACAACTCATCAGGAAAGCCAATAAGCAGTGACATGTATTTCAGACATACCTCTTCAAAAAGTTCCAAATCATACGTATTGTCATCATCAGCAAAATAGACCACGCCATCTTTTGACAAATCAACATTCTTACGTAACCAAAATATTGCTTTATTTCTTTGGTGAATCCCTTTTAGGCTTGTGTTTAGATTTTTATATGGTCTTGCAGACAAATAGGTAAAATCAATTCCTGATTTTGTAAGAAGTTGTTTGACTTCCGGTAGAGTTTGGTTTCCTTCTTCCACAACTATCCAATGTAACGCTTTCACATTCTTCAAAGTGTTTGCGACTCTTGTCATTTCCGGTATCTGGTTCATACGTTTATATGTTGGAGTTATTACATGAATGATTGGTAATTCTTGAAGTTCGTCTTCTTTTTCTTCTGCTGAATTTCTTTTAACTCTACTATGTGGGATCGACTGTTCATAATTCACTGCTTCTAATTCATTCATTCTTGCATTAAATGAAGATTCTGTTTTGACTGGTTCTCTATCATCTTCTATTGAATCAAAATACCTCGTCTCATGAGTCTTTAAGCTTGAGTCTCTTAGTCTACCTAATTGAAAGAAGTAAATTTATTCATTATTTGGATATTACATATAATATTGTTCCCGGGCCCTTTGACGAAAAAAATGAATGTTCGATACAACCACATGGGCGGCGATACCGCTGGTGTAAAATATATATTTTAATTAAACCGAATAGCAACAGAGATGCTATTAGGTTCAACATTTCAAATTTTGTAGAACTAAGTGTAAATCCTCGAAAATAGTATGCCGCTAACCTTTATCGGCTTTAACTCGACTGACAGGGGTAACAATCTGCCTAATCATACTACATTACTCGAAAAAGTACATTTTTGTAGACTGTTTTATCCTGCAACCGACCAGCTATTGAACAAATAAAGTATCTTGTTATTCCGCTTCCACATTGAACAAAATGGTAACGTTAATATTTCTGGGTGTGTAAAAGTTTTTTTCTGAAGGGTCCTCTTCGAGGTCCGCGTTTGAACTATCATGATGACGCTCTCTTTGGAGGTTGGCTTAAAGGACTTTAAGCTCTGACAAGGGTTGAGAGAAGGGGACTAGATCGTTACCCTTGGCTAGCATAGATGGAAACTATTTGGATTTAAAAGAACTACACCTTAAAGTATTTCGGAGGTAAATAAACTCATCATAGATACCAGGATTAAATTTTGCCGATATTTACGCCAGAAGCGCGTTTCGGCTACAAAAGACTCGTCAGTGACGCTTGGATCCAAAATAGTTAAAAAGGCCAAATAAAGTACGAAGTTGAAGAGCATTGAGGACCAAAATCCCGTTGTAAAGTTTTGCCAAATATAACTAAGGCAATCTATTCCTGAGGTAGAAAAAGCCTTAGTATTTAAAAAATTCAAAATTTTTGTAAACAGTTCAGTAATTTATAAATATGACTATATCAATAATAATTCATGTCAGCACAAAAGTGCTGACTTCTGGGCTGGTGATACCCTCGGGGAATTAAAACTCCACCAGCAGTGGCATCGACCCAGTGGTTGTAAATAATCTCATCATAGATACCAGGATTAAATTTTGTATTTACGCCAGAAAGTGCACATATATAAACACAATATATTTACGTTTTCGGGAAATAGAATTTATTTGTACCGGTACTTGCTTTTCCGGTCCTGTTTCTTAAGCTCGTACAAATAAGTCACATATGTTCCGACAATGTACATTTGTGCAATTGTTCGCGCTCCGATTTGTTTACGATTTTGTTTTTATCTTGATTTTTATATTCTTTATGAATTTACAATATTTGAACATCGATAAATTACTGTAGCCCCTTAGTAATGCCGATACAGGCTAGCAGACAGGAATAAAGTCGATGTATTTGCCATCTCTTTTCCTGTGTAGTCACACTATGAAAAAATTGAACCGGATTTTAAGTTGATTATGATTTAAATTCTCAACATTTTTATATCTCTTCCCAAAATAGAATAAGTTTATCTATTTGCACCAATACGTTTTGGATTTCGAAGCGTCTGCAAGAAATTTCGCCTTCACTTTTTAGATCTTTTTAGAATACCACAAGTAAAAACTACCATTCTTTTGGGTTGATAGATGTTAAAATACTAGGAATACACATTTATTTAACATATTAAATTCACAGTATCTTCTTACATACATTTATTACATTTTAATCTATTTAGAAATAAGCTTTAAATGAAAGATTAAGTATTAGTATATGAGTTTTGTCTTATTGAACAAATCTGAAATCAAAACATAAAATAAACAAATCTGACGTCAAAGTTGGGGGTGTTCAGCTTACGTCTTTAAAATGTACTTACGAAACGTCTAATAATAATTTGCTTCGCCTCAGCTGATTTCTACTGGGGTTACAATCTGGGATGCGTTTTATTGCTTTCTATTGTACATATTGAAGAATTTTTCCTGACGAAGGGTGAAAAAAAGAGGATTTTGACTTCTTCTAGAGAATTAGCAATAAAACACAAATTCAACTTGGGGTAGAATATATCAGACTATATCGTTGTTTCTTTTTGTTATTGTCTATGCTCCTTGTGAGCCCATGCGTTGTATTTGGCAACACTTTTAGGAATTTTTGGTCCATAATGCTCTTCAATTTCTTACTGTATTTGGCCATCTCAACATTTTTTTATTCGAGTGTCACTCAGTGATGAGTCTTTTGTAGACGAAAAGCACGTCTTGCGCAAATACTCAATTCTGGTATCTATGATGAGTTTAATTAATAATAATAATAATCTTTATTTGTCATATAAGTAACATTATACTTGTGACATAAACAAAAGTAACAACAACAATAAAATAAATGAGTTAAACACACACATATCTATATATATACAAGTAAAAGTAACTAAGAGTCCCCTGTCCTCAGCTCTAAAGACTGTTTATATTAGAAGGATTTAGAAACATAGGATTATCTATTGCCATGTCATTAAAAAGTTTTATACGTAATGAAAATAGAACATTTTATTCAATAGCAGAATAGTATGTTTAGGATGAATTATTCAAAAATTCAGATACATCAGTTCATTTCACAGACACGACTGTTATTTACCGGATTTGTAATCACATAAGCAACACGACGGGTGCCACATGTGGAGCAGGATCTGCTTACCCTTCCGGAGCACCTGAGATCACCCCTAGTTTTTGGTGGGGTTCGTGTTGTTTATTCTTTAGTTTTCTATGTTGTGTCATGTGTACTATTGTTTTTCTGTTTGTCTTTTTCATTTTTATACGGAGCCCTGCTTTGACCGTGCGTACATTTTTAGAATGAAACGCTTCCGCGCTTCATACAAAATGTACTTCGGTCAACGCTTTTACAACCCAATAAATTTACAAAAAGAAGCATTCAATTCTTAAACACAATTTTGATTTGATAGTTTTTTGGTTGCTTATTTTTCAAACGACAAGTGGCAAATATTTCATGCATTTTCAGGACAACAAGAGTTTGAAAGTCGTGTATATCTTCTATATCCAAAAATGATTTTGTTCGTTTGGTTACTTTTTTTTTCTTCTAGAAAGCGTGATGTCTTTTTCGATCAAAAACCATTGACAAAATTTTGTACAAGTTAAGATTATTCCAGAAAATCAAATCGTCGAAGCTTTAAGTCGGATTTGTTAAGTTAAATTAAGTTAGGAAAGCATATAAAAATGGCACAAACACAGTGATTTCTTCAAGGTTATTTTATATGTTTTACCCTTATTATATAATAACATCAATGCAAAAAACCCGCACACTATAAAAGAGGGACGAAAGATACCAAAGGGACAGTCAAACTCATAAATCTAAAACAAACTGACAACGCCATGGCTCGTACGGAGCCCTGCTAGGGACATGCAAAGAAAAAAAATTATGTTGTGCGCACAACTTAAATATATTGTGCGCACAAAATAATATATTGAGCGCACACAATAATATATTGTGCGCACAACTTAAATATATTGTGCGCACAACTTAAATATGTTGTGCGCACAACTTAAATATATTGTGCGCACAACTTAAATATATTGTGCGCAATAAAAAGAAGCATTCAATACTTATAATTACATTTTTTAGCTATGATTATGAAAACACGAATTTTATATATTTTATTATTTAATTCACCTGTGCACTTTATTGTTGGAGCACGTGTTATCATGAATGAAAAGTTGTATTGAGCAATGCAACTGCTTACGGAATAACACGAGATGTGCAGTTAGCCAATCAGAATAAAATATTATAATGAAACATATATCTAATGTAATTATTAAATAAGGGAAACGGCCATTTGGTTTTTTAGGGGAGGACAGAAGAATTTGAATATGAAAATTTGGGCCTGGTAATAGTTGTCTTGATCATTAACACGAATGGTCAATCCGCAGGATTTTATAAGGTTGTAAAAGTGTTAAGAAGGTTGTAAAAGTATTGATCGTTCGCCCATTTCTAGAATGAAACGCTTTCGCGCTTCATACAAAATGTGCTTCGTTCAACACTTTTACACCCAAATAAAACAAAACAAAAAACAACATTCAATTATCAGTAATACTGATGTAGCAGGCAGAAATTATACTATTTATCGGGTTTGTAATAACATGAGCAACACGACGGATGCCACATGTGAAGCAGGATCTGCCTATCATTCCGGAGCACCTGAGATCATTCTCAGTTTTTGGTTGTGTTCGTGTTGCTTTGTTTTTAGTTTTCTTTTTTTGTGTCTTGTGTACTACTATTTTTTGTCTGTTTGTCTTTAAATCTTTTTAGCCATGTTAGTTTATTTTCCATCTATGAGTTTGACAGTCATTCTGATATCTTTCGCCCCTCTTTTGATGTATTTGCCATCTTTGAATTTCCTTTATAATTCACTGCAATACTTTGAAACACTTTATTCGGATTAAAAGTTTATTAAGATTTAAACTTTCAACGTTTATATTTCTACCTAAAAAGTGGACGGTTGCATCACTTAATTATTGATTTTGAGTCAAGACGCCTTAACTTCTAGTTAAAGTCTAACATTATTTTATGTTGAAATACTAGGGATATATGTTTACTTAACGAATCAGTAAATTCACACTATCTTCTTACTGACAATTATTACATTTTATATTATTTAAAAACAAGCTTTAAATCAAAGGTTAAGTATTAGTATGTGATTTTTGTCTTATTATAACAAATTTGAAATCAAAACAAAAAATAAACAATATGACGTCAAAGTTGGGGGTGTACTTATGATATAATTTTTGTTCGCTTCGAAGCCTCGGTTGAAAATGATTTTCATAGGGTAATAATCGTATGTGTCTGTGTTTAATTGATCTCTATTGTACATCTCCAGAAGATCTTCTATAACGGAGAGTGAACAAAAAAAATCTGCATCCTTTGAACACAAATTAAATCAGTGTGCGCGAATTTAGCAGCATTTTATATTTTGAATGACGTAACTGAAGTTACGATTATTTGATTAAAAATATTTGTTACGTCAGCTCATTTGAAAAACACGACTATATTATCATAGTGTGCTCTGGTTTTATCTGAAGTTACTGTAAGTGTTTAATTGTAAAAACAAAGAAAACAACTAGGAATCAATCGCTGTGTACGTGACATTTTTTCTTATGGTTTTCTATCTTAACTTAGTTAAACAAGTCTTGTTCAAAGCTCCGACCATTTAATTTTCAGGAATAATCTGGAATTGTACAAGAACATCTCCATGTTTGTCTAGTATTTGATCGAATAAGAGATTATGCTTTCTATATAAAAAAATCAAAGTAACCTATACCTAGATCATTTTTGTATTTAAAAGATATACACAACTTTTAAACTCTTGTCGTCCTGAACATGCATAAACTATTAACGACAGGTCGCTTCAAAATAAGCAAACAACAGTCAATCAATATGAAATCATGTTTAATAAGAGGAAGAACATTTGATTTTTTTTTTGCGAGGGCAGGAGGAATTTGAATATGAATATGCTGACCTGGTAAAAACTGAGCCACAGATTAATATGGTCAATCCGCAAAAAATAGTGCAGCCCGTCCACTCCCCATCATATCAAATGTCCGTCCGTCCCCTAATTGTTACTGTCCGGCTATTTCTATTATATAAAACCTTCCATATCTCTTTTTCCCCCACTTTTCATCAGATATTTTCATTTTTTGTTTTATTGGAATCTCCGATGGAAATTGAAAAAAAGTTACAGTTATGTCCTATAGTGGCATGCAGCCATAACATAAAAACGTTTTTTATCACACACCTCATATATTAATTTATTTGAATTCATGGGTTTCTTAAGATCGGTCGACTATGGATGTTTTTAACGACCTTTACTGGCTATACAGACCTTGCACGGTCGGAATTAAGGTCGGTTGGATGTCTTCCTTCATCTTGGATTTTGAAGTAGCAGATAATAATTGGTCCAGATCTTTAATACAATGCACACATTTTGAGAGTAGTATGTAATTTATGTGAAAAACTTTTCACTGTAATCGTTTGAAACACTTTATTCGGATTTAAAACTGATCAATTTTTAAAATGTCTTCTAAAAAAATGCGTTTAACCATTGGCAACACTAAATTATAGATTTCGAGTCTCTTGCAAGAAATTTCGCCTGACCTTTGAAGAAGACTACCGATTAAAGACTAGAATTCTTTTGGGTTGAAAGTTGTTAAAATACTAGAGATACACTGACGTTTACTTAACGTATTAAATTCACAAAATCTTCTTATTGACAATTATAACATTTTATTCTATTTAAAAACAAGCTTTTAATCAAAAGATAAGTGTTAATATCTGATTTATATCTTATTGAACAAAGCTGAAATCAAAACAGAAAATAATCAAATCTGACGTCAAAGATGGGGTGTTTTGCCTACGTTTTAATGTACTTATGAAACGTCATATAATTGTTTTCTCTTTCGATGCGGGCCGTTCAATACATGGTGGCAAGGTTTCTTTATATTAAAAGGTGATGAATTGAAATCGTGGTTCAAACTAGAAATGAAAATATTGAATTTTCAAATAAATACTTTATAAATTAAATTAAGAATAATCTGACTGTTAAACAATTACGTGATGGGCTAAAACAAAAAATAAACAATATGACGTCAAAGTTGGGGGTGGTACTTATGATATAATTTTTGTTCGCTTCGAAGCCTCGGCTGAAAATGATTTTCATAGGGTAATAATCGTATGTGTCTGTGTTTAATTGCTCTCTATTGTACATCTCCAGAAGATCTTCTAACGGAGAGTGAAAAAAAAAATCTGCATCCTTTGAACACAAATTAAATCAGTGTGCGCGAATTTAGCAGCATTTTATATTTTGAATGACGTAACTGAAGTTACGATTATTTGATTAAAAATATTTGTTACGTCAGCTCATTTGAAAAACACGACTATATTATCATAGTGTGCTCTGGTTTTATCTGAAGTTACTGTAAGTGTTTAATTGTAAAAACAAAGAAAACAACTAGGAATCAATCGCTGTGTACGTGACATTTTTTCTTATGGTTTTCTATCTTAACTTAGTTAAACAAGTCTTGTTCAAAGCTCCGACCATTTAATTTTCAGGAATAATCTGGAATTGTACAAGAACATCTCCATGTTTGTCTAGTATTTGATCGAATAAGAGATTATGCTTTCTATATAAAAAAATCAAAGTAACCTACCTAGATCATTTTTGTATTTAAAAGATATACACAACTTTTAAACTCTTGTCGTCCTGAACATGCATAAACTATTAACGACAGGTCGCTTCAAAATAAGCAAACAACAATCAATCAATATGAAATCGTGTTTAGTAAGAGGAAGAACATTTGATTTTTTTTTGCGAGGGCAGGAGGATTTTGAATATGAATATGCTGACCTGGTAAAAACTGAGCCACAGATTAATATGGTCAATCCGCAAAAAATAGTGCAGCCCGTCCACTCCCCATTATATCAAATGTCCGTCCGTCCCCTAATTGTTACTGTCCGGCTATTTCTATTATATAAAATCTTCCATATCTCTTTTTCCCCCACTTTTCATCAGATATTTTCATTTTTTGTTTTATTGGAATCTCCGATGGAAATTGAAAACAAATTACAGTGATGTCCTACAGTGGCATGCAGCCATAACATAAAAACGTTTTTATCACACACCTCATATATTAATTTATTTGAATTCATGGATTTATTAAGATCGGTCGACGATGGATGTTTTTTAACGACCTTTACTGGCTATACAGACCTTGCACGGTCGGAATTAAGGTCGGTTGGATGTCTTCCTTTAACTTGGATTTTGAAGTAGCAGATAATAATTGGTCCAGATCTTTAATACAATGCACACATTTTGAGAGTAGTATGTAATTTATGTGAAAAACTTTTCAAATTATGTTGTTTTATCATATTTACGGCTGAATTTTCTGTAAAAAAAAATGGTTTTATTTGATTCATTATTTTTACTTTGCAACATAAGGGGAGATAACTCATATATAGAAAATTTTCTAATATAATGTTGTTTAATTACCTATTTTGAAATGTAGCAAGAAAACAAGTCCTGTGAACCCATATTTTCTTTTTCTTATCTGCAAGCATGTTATAAGAGCTATCTACTCATATTTTATCTTAAATTTTATGGTGTATAGTTTTCTTTTTATCACACAAAATTTGATTTTCTATGAATGATCAATACATTGTGGGAAAACCAGGATCATGCCAATTTCCCCCCTTATAGGTCGAGAAGCTAATTCCCCCTCCCCCTTGAATTATAACGTCAGCGACGTCAGTTTTTAAATATTTATCAAAAAAAAAAAGTTTAGCGGTACCAAACCTTCATCGTATCAATATCCATTTGATATATTATATACATGTAGCACATTATGCAGTGATGATCACATCCATTCTCTTTCATGAACCCTTGGTCACGGCCGACACTCGGCTAACCGAGAGATTGGTCGGTTAATCTATATTGAGTATGCGGCTATATGGGAGATTGGTCTGTTAATCGGGTTGGTTATACGTCTGTTAAGAGTAAAACGCACAATTTAATGTTAAACTCTATTAAATATAAAGATTTTTGGCATATTATAAGAACCAAATCAAAAAAAGAAAACTGTCTGACAAAATGATATCTATCATAGAACATTTTCCACTTGTAAAAACATTTCATAGTCTACGCAGTTTTCAGTAAAATCAAAAGGCGTCGCGCAAGTATGTAGTATTTATGCTTATACGCATAGCATTTTTTTTAATAAAAGTCGGAACAAACAATTTTAGATATCATTTTAAGGACACAAAATAGTACTTTGGTTCTAAAACATAAATTTACATTGGTAAATATTTCATAATTGTAATAAAAAGTGAATATTACCACGTTTTAGTGAAAATTAAGGAAATAAAGTCTGTTAATGGGTTGGACAATTGAAATTATGTCAGTTAAGAGTAATTTAGCCACAGTTATTTTTGCTACCTTTATATTTTCCTATAGAAAAAGTTAAGAATGAGATGTTCCTGAGTAAAAAAAAAATGATAATACGGTGCAACAGTATCCTACGGAAGCGAATTAGTGCAACACATTTGTTTTTAAATTTTTCGTCCTATATTTGCGTTACATCGCAAACCTTTTGGGTTATTATGCAAACCTTTGCGATAAAAAGCAGACCTTTGCGTTGTAACGCAAACCTTTGCGTTAAACGCATACCTTTGCGAAATAACGCAAAGCTCAAATATCTTGATTTCAATTGTTCATTAAGTTTTGTAAAAAATGTCCGTCTGTCATTTCAATTATCCTCCTAAAAAATAAGCTTATTGTAGTACTATATCCGCCATGTTTGATTTTACCGGAAGTAGGGTTTTTGAAGACATCTTATCTATATCATATATCCAAAAGTAGTACAAAACAAAGGTTTGTACCAAATATTATGATAGTAGCATGTTAATAACACCTTTTCACATACTAGCCTTCGATATAGGGCTGATTTAAGTATGATGTCCGCCATTTTGAATTTTACCGGAAGTGAGGCATTTTTTTCAAATGCCTCCCTATCTGAAATGAAAGAGAAATGGTTGAGGAAGGTCTATGCCAAATTTCATGCTTGTAACAGGATTTGCACAATTTTTCACAAAGCCGCCGTACTAAATCTGTTACTGTTTCAACACCCAGGGATGTTTCTTAAACAATTATTATTTTTTTTTAGCAAAGCATCACTCTCTACTGTCCTTATTTATTATTCTATATTCTGCTACTCCATCCAGATTATCGTGTATACCATGAGGGTTCGGATTTTTTTTTTTTGGGGGGGGGGTATTTCTGTATTCTTTTGTTATGTCACGTTTCCTTCGTGAATTTCTTCCTTTTACCTTTTATTTATCTTACTCATTATTTTTTCTCTATTCTTTATATTTTAGCATCCCAATATATTTTACTTACTGATATTTAGTTACATTACGATGTTTATCTCTGATCTATATACTGGTTACCAATGTAGATGACAAATTGGTGTCATTCATGACAATTAAACACAATCCACATGACGTATGCGACCATTCTTAGATGAAATTAACATTACTTTAATATTACACTTTTTAAAACCGTTTACATCAATTTTCAATTTCCATTGTTTAAATTGTTCATTGTTCATGTGTTGTTTCCGTATATTTTATGTTTCATTGCTCATGTGTTGTTTCCGTATGTTTTAGCCGCTCGTCTTGAGCCTACCCATTTGATCCGATAACACCCCAATCTAATTAAAAACCGATCTCTCATCGCTCCTGTTTCTGATATGTCGCGTGGGAGATCTAACGAAACCCGCTTTGAGGTCACATGTGAGTGACCTCGTAGGTGTGTCTTTTTCGACCAATGAAATTGAGTCTTCCACGATCTTGGAAGTTTAACGTAAGGCAAAGGGATGTAACTCATTTTATTTACGACGAAATCGTCAGTCATAATAATTCATAAACTTTTTTGATTGGCTTATGAATAGGTCGTCAACTCATTTGCATATCTTTATAAATTCATGACTTTTAGTTCACTCACATGTGACCTCAAAGCCGGTTTCGTTAGATCTCCCACGCGACATATCAGAAACAGGAGCGATGAGAGATCGGTTTTTAATTAGATTGATAACACCCCATATAGCAATAAAATTATACTTTTATTGCCATTCATAACTCTTAACAGACCAATTAACAGACTGGGTTTTATACATCCGACCCATTAACAGACCAGGTTTTAAATAAAGATTGATTTATGTCCCCAAAATACAGATTTTCGTGAAGATTTTTCACACAATGATTTCATTATGGTGAACAAACATAATGCCTGTCTTTTCTCGATGTTCAAAATATTGCATGCACGTAAATTCAACCAACGTGTCATTTTGTGTACAGTTTGTGTGTGTAAAATGTGTATAAATGTATTGATGAGTAACCCGCCTTTTCATTTAATAGATCGTACATCGAAGATAGAAAAATAATAATTACACCACTGGATTCAGTACATTGAATTGTTTTGTTAGACATGAATATTTTTTATGATAAAAATATATTTAAAAAGTTATACAATGAAACATGCTGAACTTTCAATGATTTTCTCGATAACACCTGATTAACAGACTTTAGCCAACCCGATTAACAGAGCAACCGCCGATATAGCCGCATACTCAATATAGATTAACCGACCAATCTCACGGTTAGCCGAGTGTCGGCCGTGTTGGTATCAGTTAACTAAACGAATACGAGTGGACATAGACATGTCGACATTGATAAAAAATATTTGTCAGCATAAAAATCTAGCTAATTCTAACTCTGTCGGGGTTTAATTCTCAGACTGACATAAATATAGTGAAATCTATTCTATGGTGGTAAGATAGTGACCATATGTATACGTATTGTCAAATTTCCGCGGGTAAAGAATGACAATGATCCAAAATTTCCCATGGGGAAAAACTGCCATGGGGAAGAATGGTTATATAACACCGGTAGTGATCCGATTGGTGTCATGCTATTTCCTTTTTTTTTTATAGTCTTATTATGTATATTCTTAATATCTACTTTAAGTCTTACCTGAATGTTGAAGTACACTAAACAAAGAAACGTAAACAATAAGTAATACTGATGTAGCAGACAGGAATATAGTCGATTTATTTGCCATATTTGAATGTCCTGTATAGTTGCACTTTAATCGTTTGAAACACTTTATTCGGATTTAAAACTGATTATGATTTAAACTCTCAATTTTTAAAATGTCTTCTAAAAAAATGCGTTTATCTATTGGCAACACTAAATTATAGATTTCGAGTCTCTTGCAAGAAATTTCGCCTGAACTTTGAAGAAGACTACCGATTAAAGACTAGACTTCTTTTGGCTTGAAAGTTGTTAAAATACTAGAGATACACGTTTATTTAACGTATTAAATTCACCAAATCTTCTTATTGACAATTATAACATTTTATTCTATTTAAAAACAAGCTTTTAATCAAAGGATAAGTGTTAATATCTGATTTATATCTTATTGAACAAATCTGAAATCAAAACAGAAAATAATCAAATCTGACGTCAAAGTTGGGGGTGTTTTGCCTACGTTTTAATGTACTTACAAAACGTCATATAATTGTTTTCTCTTTCGATGCGGGCCGTTCAATACATGATTTCTTTATATTTAAAGGTTATGATTTGAAATCGTGGTTCAAATTAGAAATGAAAATATTGAATTTTCAAATAAAATACTTTATAAATTCCCCCCCCCCCCCCGGAAAAATTGGCATGATCCCCTTAGTGGGATGGGGGAAAACCAGGATCATGCCAATTTCCCCCCTTATAGGTTGAGAAGCTAATTTCCCCTTCCCCCTTGAATTATAACGTCAGCGACGTCAGTTTTAAAATATTTATCAAAAACAAAACTTTAGCGGTACCAAACCTTCATCGTATCAATATCCATTTGATATATTATATACATGTAGCACATTAGGGAGCTACCATTTGATTTTTATGAGGGGGGGGGCTAGGATGAAATTTGAAAAAAATAGGCAGGACAGGAGTTTTGAGTAAAAAAAAGGCAGGATGAGACTCTTTGCAACAACAAAAAAAGGCAGGATGACAATTTAGGTAAAAAAAGTCAGGATAAACTAATAAAAAAAGGCAGGACCGAATAGAGTGAAAAATAAAAAAGGCAGGACAGAGATTACAACTAAAAAATAATGAAGGACACAATTTTTCATCCTAGCCCCCCCCCCCCCTAAAAATCAAATGGTAGCTCCCTTATGCAGTGATGATCACATCCGTTCTCTTTCATGAACCCTTGGTATCAGTTAACTAAACGAATACGAGTGGACATAGACATGCTGATGACCATGTCGACATTGATAAAAAATATTTGTCAGCATAAAAATCTAGCTAATTCTAACTCTGTTGGGTTTAATTCTCAGACTGATATAAATATAGTGAAATCTATTCTATGGGGATAAGATTGGCATTGGTGAAAAGTGACAATATGTATACGTATTGTCAAATTTCCGCGGGTAAAGAATGACAATGATCCAAAATTTCCATGGGGAAAAACTGCTATGGGGAAGAATGGTTATATAACACCGGTAGTGATCCGATTGGTGTCATGCTATTTCCTTTTTTTATAGTCTTAATATGTATATTCTAAATATCTACTTTAAGTCTTACCTGAATGTTGAAGTACACTAAACAAAGAAACGTAAACAATAAGTAATACTGATGTAGCAGACAGGAATATAGTCGATTTATTTGCCATCTTTGAGTGTCCTGTATAGTTGCACTTAAATCGTTCGAAACACTTTATTCGGATTTAAAACTGATTATGATTTAAACTCTCAATTTTTAAAATGTCTTCTAAAAAAATGCGTTTATCTATTGGCAACACTAAACTATAGATTTCGAGTCTCTTGCAAGAAATTTCGCCTGAACTTTGAAGAAGACTACCGATTAAAGACTAGACTTCTTTTGGCTTGAAAGTTGTTAAAATACTAGAGATACACGTTTATTTAACGTATTAAATTCACCAAATCTTCTTATTGACAATTATAACATTTTATTCTATTTAAAAACAAGCTTTTAATCAAAGGATAAGTGTTAATATCTGATTTATATCTTATTGAACAAATCTGAAATCAAAACAGAAAATAATCAAATCTGACGTCAAAGTTGGGGGTGTTTTGCCTACGTTTTAATGTACTTACAAAACGTCATATAATTGTTTTCTCTTTCGATGCGGGCCGTTCAATACATGATTTCTTTATATTTAAAGCACGGCCGACACTCGGCTAACCGAGAGTTTGGTCGGTTAATCTATATTGAGTATGTGGCTATATCGGCGGTTGGTCTGTTAATCGGGTTGGTTATACGTCTGTTAAGAGTAAAACTCACAATTTAATGTTAAACTCTGTGAAATATACAGATTTTTGCCATGTTATGAGAACCACATCAAAAAAAGAAAAGCGTCTGACAAAATGATATCTATCATAGAACATTTTCCACCAGTAAACAAAATGCATAGCCTGCGCAGTTTTAAGTAAAACGAAAAGGCGTCTCGCAAGTATGTGGTTTTTATGCTTATACGCATAGCAATATTTTGGATAAAAGGCTAAAAACATTTTTATATATGATTTAAAGGACACAAAACAGTACTTTGGTTCTAAAAAAATAATTGTCATTGATAAATATTTCATAATTGTTATATAAGTTGAGTAATACCACATTTTATTGAATATTAGGGGAATACAGTCTGTTAATGGGTTGGACAATTTAAATCGTGTCAGTTAAGAGTTATTTAGCCACGACAATAGTCTTACTACCTTTAGTTTATATTTTCACATTGAAAAACATGAGATGTACTTGTGACGAAAAAATTACAATACGGTGCAACAGTATCCTTATAGAAAGAGAACTTTTATTTTAATTTTATTTCTTTGCATTTCATTGAAGGGTGTGTCACTTCAATACAGCGTTATATGGACTGATTGGCCGCTCGAATTCGCACGAATTTACTATTTTCGCCAAGTTATCAATCAGCCTTATTTTTTTTGTCTGTTCAAAGTCTGTAACATCTATGATTCTGTCATGTGTTGCAATGCAGCTGGTTAAATTCCATGCGATTTCTTTGAAATACTAAGGCTTTTTCTACCTCAGGAATAGATTACCTTATGCCGGCGTCACACATTGGCGTATAAACCGGCGTGCACCAAACGTACAGAGAAAATTGACAAAGTCGGTATACGTTAGTTGCATGCCATAGGAACGCTTAGCAATCGTTCAAAGCGCGTTGCATAAGTTTGTAGTACGTCGAAATACGAAGGTAAAATTGAGAAAGGAAATTGGGAATGTGTCAAAGCGACAACAACCTGACCATAGAGCAGGCCAAGGCCACTAATGGGTCTTCAATGTAGAGAGAAACTCCCGCACCCGTAGGCGTCCTTCAGCGGGCCCCCTTAAAAAATATGTATACTAGATCACACAAGACTAACAAAGGCCGGAAGCTCCTGAATTGGGACAGGCGCAAAATTGCGGCGGGGATAAACATGTTTATGAGATATCAACCCTCCCCCTATTCCTCTAGCTAATGAAGGAAAGTAAATACGCTTGATGAACGCTACAATATCAGGAAATTTGTATGCAGCATAAAAAACATAAAACATACGCCAACATACGTTTCTAGTACGCCCAATACACGATTAAAGCTCGTTTTTCACACGTTACAAATATGATTGATAGGTTAAATGCATCCAAAATTACTAGAGTATTGGTAGCGTAAATGATTTTGAACACGCCAGTGCTATACGCTGATGTGTGACGCCGGTATTAGTTGTGTTTCCTCAATGCTTTTCAACTTCGTATTTTATTTGGCCTTTTAAACATTTTTTTCGTCACTGATGAGTTTTTCGTAGACGAAACGCGTGTCTGGCGTCAATATAAAATTTCATTCCTGGTATCTATGAGGAGTTTATTTCCGGTATGTATTGTCTTTTGAAATTAGTATTACTTTGATATTACACTTTTTGAAACCATTTCCATCAATTTTCAAATTCCATTGTCTAAACTTATGTTTCATTGTTCATGTGTTGTTTCCATATATTCTAGCCACTAATCTTGAGTCTATCCCTTTATTCAGATAACACCCCATATAGCAATTAAATTATGTTTGTAATGTCATTCATAACTCTTAACAGACCAATTAACAGACCGAGTTTTATACATCCGACCCATTAACAGACCACATTTTTATCAAAAATTGATTTATGTCACCAAAATACAGTTTTTCGTGTAGATTTTTCACATATTGATGTTAATATGGTAAACAAACATAATGCCCGTCTTTTTTCGATGTTCAAAATATTGCATGCAAGTAAACTCAACCAACTTGTCATTTTTGTGTACATTTTGTGTGTGTAAAATGTGTATAAATTTACTGATGAGTAACTCGCCTTTTCATTTTATAGATCGTTTATTGAAGCTAGAAAAAAAATAATTACACCACTGGATTCAGTACTCCAAATCGTTTTGTCAGACATGAATAGTTTTTATGATATAAATATAATTAAAAAGTTATACAATGAAACATACTGACCTTGCAATGATTTTCTCGATAACACCTGATTAACAGACTTTAGCCAACCCGATTAACAGACCAACCGCCGATATAGCCGCATACTCAATATAGATTAACCGACCAAACTCTCGGTTAGCCGAGTGTCGGCCGTGTAAAGGTCATGATTTGAAATCGTGGTTCAAATTAGAAATGAAAATATTGAATTTTCAAATAAAATACTTTATAAATTCCCCCCCCCCCGGAAAAATTGGCATGGTCCCCTTAGTGGGATGGGGGAAAACCAGGATCATGCCAATTTCCCCCCTTATAGGTCGAGAAGCTAATTTCCCCCTCCCCCTTGAATTATAACGTCAGCGACGTCAGTTTTAAAATATTTATCAAAAACAAAACTTTAGCGGTACCAAACCTTCATCGTATCAATATCCATTTGATATATTATATACATGTAGCACATTAGGGAGCTACCATTTGATTTTTAGGGGGGGGGGGGGGGGGGGGGGGCTAGGATGAAATTTGAAAAAAATAGGCAGGACAGGAGTTTTGAGTAAAAAAAAGGCAGGATGAGACTCTTTGCAACAACAAAAAAAGGCAGGATGACAATTTAGGTAAAAAAAAGTCAGGATAAACTAATAAAAAAAAGGCAGGACCGAATAGAGTGAAAAATAAAAAAAGGCAGGACAGAGATTACAACTAAAAAATAATGAAGGACACAATTTTTCATCCTAGCCCCCCCCCCCCCCCTAAAAATCAAATGGTAGCTCCCTTATGCAGTGATGATCACATCCGTTCTCTTTCATGAACCCTTGGTATCAGTTAACTAAACGAATACGAGTGGACATAGACATGCTGATGACCATGTCGACATTGATAAAAAATATTTGTCAGCATAAAAATCTAGCTAATTCTAACTCTGTTGGGTTTAATTCTCAGACTGATATAAATATAGTGAAATCTATTCTATGGGGGTAAGATTGGCATTGGTGAAAAGTGACAATATGTATACGTATTGTCAAATTTCCGCGGGTAAAGAATGACAATGATCCAAAATTTCCATGGGGAAAAACTGCTATGGGGAAGAATGGTTATATAACACCGGTAGTGATCCGATTGGTGTCATGCTATTTCCTTTTTTTATAGTCTTAATATGTATATTCTAAATATCTACTTTAAGTCTTACCTGAATGTTGAAGTACACTAAACAAAGAAACGTAAACAATAAGTAATACTGATGTAGCAGACAGGAATATAGTCGATTTATTTGCCATCTTTGAGTGTCCTGTATAGTTGCACTTTAATCGTTTGAAACACTTTATTCGGATTTAAAACTGATTATGATTTAAACTCTCAATTTTTAAAATGTCTTCTAAAAAAATGCGTTTATCTATTGGCAACACTAAATTATAGATTTCGAGTCAGTCTCCTGCAAGAAATTTCGCCTGAACTTTGAAGAAGACTACCGATTAAAGACTAGAATTCTTTTGGCTTGAAAGTTGTTAAAATACTAGAGATACACGTTTACTTAACGTATTAAATTCACAAAATCTTCTTATTGACAATTATAACATTTTATTCTATTTAAAAACAGGCTTTTAATCAAAAGATAAGTGTTAATATCTGATTTATATCTTATTGAACAAATCTGAAATCAAAACAGAAAATAATCAAATCTGACGTCAAAGATGGGGTATTTTGCCTACGTTTTAATGTACTTATGTAACGTCATATAATTGTTTTCTCTTTCGATGCGGGCCGTTCAATACATAGTGGCAAGGTTTCTTTATATTTAAAGGTCATGATTTGAAATCGTGGTTCAAATTAGAAATGAAAATATTGAATTTTCAAATAAAATACTTTATAAATTAAATTAAGAATAATCTGACTGTTAAACAATTACGTGATGGGCTATCCGATCCGATTTTAGGACATGCACTGCTGTTTAACTTCTAGACAAAACGTCATAGTTTAGACATACTTAATTATTATGTGTTACTGTATCTTACGATCCTTTTCGATCTGCAATCAATTCGATCTTCATGCTTTTCATTTCATGTACTGTGTTACAACTCTAAATTGTACTGACGAGGAAAGGTAACACAAGGCCACCGAAAGCTGAATTTTTATTTCACTCTAGGTGCCCGAGTGGTCTAGAGTGCTGGACACAGAGCAGCCGGTGTTGTCTCGATATCCCAATAACATGAGTTCGAATCCCGACGAGGGGCAAAGGGCCGAAGATTAAAATTTTCTTCCGCAAAATTGCTGATTTAACATTGTAGTGCTGATGGGTGGATCTGTCGTAGAGTTGTGACTTGTTTAGACGTTATTTTTTCTGTGACTATATCTTACGATCCTTTACGATGATATTTAGCTAATCCAAAATTATTGGTGCGACGTCAGAACGCAGTCCATATAGAGTTCAAACAAAATACAGACTTAGACTTGGAATGGCATGTTTCTTTCTCGAAATCGTAAAAGATCTATTTCGAGAATATAATCATCAAATATTCAACTTGTATTCACGTACTATAACTGCACAAACGAAAGCTTGTCAACCTTTGAACAATTTGAAAAATGATACAAACATGGGATACGAAAAAAGCTCATGCCCTTGCAGTGCATGCACATTTTTATTTTTATTGTGTTTGACTGTTTGCTTTGTTGGCACATAGTTGTTATTATCTACAGTCTGCTGTGATTATCATTCTAACTTATGCTAAGTTTTCAAAACAAGAACATATGCAGGAAAAGACAGATCGACTCAGCCATTTTGCAAGCCAAATTGGACTAGAATTAAACGCAAAGACCCAAGAAATGCGACTTCACACAACATCCAACTTGAGACTAAAAGCTGAGGGCACAGAAATCCAACAAGTAGATAAATTTACTTATCTAGGAACTGTGGTTAGTACAGAAGATCCGACACAAAAAGATATTAAAAGTAGGCTAGCAAGATCTGCATTTCAAAGACTACGACCCATTAGGAAGTCCAAACAATACAACAGGAAAACAAAGATCAGGATATATAACAATAAAGCAGTAATGTTAAATCTGTCCTTCTGAATGGAAGTGAATGCTGGAGAGTAACATAAACAGATATGAGATCGCTCTCAAGTTTTCACCACAATTGTCTGAGGCGAATCTGCAAAATCTTCTGGCGATTTCAAATGAACATCGTTATGAGTTACAATTTATGACAAAAATAAGCAAAGACCCATCGAAACAACATCTGATAAACAAATTTAATAATACTTTTAGATATTTGGATGATATTTTGGCTCTCAATAATGACGACTTCAGTATGTATATTAATGAAATTTATCCTGTTGAACTTACTTTAAATAAAGCTAACACTAACAATGACCACTGTCCTTTTCTCGATCTTGATATCTATATCACTAATGGAAAGCTGAATACTAAAATTTATGATAAAAGGGATGATTTTTCATTTCCTATCGTTAATTATCCGTTTTTAGATGGTGGCGTTCCCTTGTCACCATCATACGGTGTTTATATATCTCAACTTGTACGATTCGCTCGTGTATGTAACAATGTTTTAGATTTTAACGAGAGAAATTTATGTATTACTGAAAAATTATTACACCAGGGTTTTCGATATCACAAACTAGTCAAAACATTTACAAAATTTTATCATCGGTATAAAGACATCATTCGTAAATATAGCTCAACATGCAGACTTCTTATACGTTCAGGTATTTCACATCCAATTTTTTATGGAAATATTCTTTATATGTCAGTATTCACCTCAGAAACTTACAAAACCTTTGAATAGACTTATTAAGAAGGGATATAATTACGATACTGTTGTCAAGTCATTAAAGATTGCATATTTTGTCGTGAATATTGAGTCACTGATAAGGTCTTTGCATCGGAACTAAACACATTTATTCTAAAAACAGTTGTTGGCATGACACGGGTTATGTTCTTCTCATATATGTTATGATGGTATGATACTAAACCCCTAACGGGAAGGATTGTGCCTGATGTTCATATGATGAAATCATAATCTTTCAGTCAGTTTAATTGAAGTCTGGAGCTGGCATGTCAGTTAACTGCTAGTAGTCTGTTGTTATTTATGTATTATTGTCATTTTGTTTATTTTCTTTGGTTACATCTTCTGACATCAGACTCGGACTTCTCTTGAACTGAATTTTAATGTGCGTATTGTTATGCGTTTACTTTTCTACATTGGTTAGAGGTATAGGGGGAGGGTTGAGATCTCACAAACATGTTTAACCCCGCCGCATTTTTGCGCCTGTCCTAAGTCAGGAGCCTCTGTCCTTTGTTAGTCTTGTATTATTTTAATTTTAGTTTCTTGTGTACAATTTGGAAATTAGTATTAGTTCATTGTCACTGGACTAGTATGGCGTTCATTATCACTGGACTAGTATATATTTGTTTAGGGGCCAGCTGAAGGACGCCTCCGGGTGCGGGAATTTCTCGCTACATTGAAGACCTGTTGGTGACCCTCTGCTGTTGTTTTTTATTTGGTCGGGTTGTTGTCTCTTTGACACATTCCCCATTTCCATTCTCAATTTTATCTCCTTGAAATGACCAAATCCATGTGTATCCTGAAAGAAATTCGACAGAGGCGCTTCAGATGGCTGGGGCATGTTCTCAGGATGCCTATATCCAATATCTCCAGGACAGCTCTTAGATGGACACCCCAGAGGAAGAGACCAAGAGGAAGACCCAAAACCACCTGGCGTCGAACGATTGAAGCCGAACTTAAGGAGCTTGATATGACCTGGGGAGAAGCAGAGACAGAACTGGATGGCGAAATCTTGTGGCGACTTTATGCTCCGCCAAGAGCGAAGAGGATAGGTGGGTAGGTTATGCTATGTTTTAACATGTTCGTTTACTATGCTTTTACCTTTTATATGTCATCTATGGTATGTTACAATGCATTGTTTAAAATTGTGCTGTTTTCATGACTTTTGCATGCATGAATTTATTTTGTTATTTGAAAAGTTCAATAGGGCTTGTGTGTATGTAGTTTATTGAATATCGACTTCAAATAAAACCTTGAATTGGATTGAACTGAATTGAATTGAAATGTGAATTGAATTGAAATGTGAATTGAATTGAATTGAATTGCATTGAATTGTGAATTGAATTGAATTGAATAGAATTTAAATTGAATATTGGATTGAATTGAATATTGAATTGTATTGAATTGAATGGAATGTGGATTGGATATTGAATTGAATTGAATTGAATTGAATTGAATTGAATTGAATTGAATTGAATTGAATTGAATTGAATTGAATTGAATTGAATTGAATTGAATGATGACAAGATTTACAAATAAGTTTTACATTGTCGAAATCTTCAGCCGAATCCTTGTGTAAGAGTTATTGTCGTTTGATGATGATTTTTATCATTTTTTTAGGTTTTTGTCTTATATCTTATAAATTGTAATAGATAGATAAAAACATTACTAAGCAAAAATTGTCAGCAAGATAAGATTCACAATACGACAATACAGAGGACATCGCCCACCTCTCTTTGGAGTTAATGTCCTTTAATGACAATTTTTATCATTATTTTGGAGTTTGGGGGGATTGCTTAACAAGATGAAAAGTATGATACTAGATAAATAGACACTTAAAACCACAAACGCGTTACCAACAAGCGCAAACCACATCTAACAAGCTACAACATTCATGGGCACAGTTTAGAACTGGTTGACTCAGCAAAATATCTAGGCGTCACAATCCACAAAACTATTAATTGGAACACTCACATAGAGAGTATAGCTAAAAAGGCTAATTCAACCAGGGCCTTCATCCAAAGAAATCTTCAGCACTGTCCCCAAAAAACAAAAGCTGTATGCTACACAACGCTAGTAAGACCATTGCTTGAGTATGCATGCTCAGTCTGGGACCCGTTCACCAACCTTAACATACAGAAATTGGAAAGTGTGCAAAGAAGATCAGCCCGGTTTGTATTGAACAACTACCAACAAACCAGCAGTGTAACATCAATGCTAAAAACTCTACAGTGGCAACCACTAGCCGAGAGGAGGGCCAACTGCAAAGCAGTAATGATGTACAGGATTGTAAATGGCCTCGTAGCAATACCAACGCAAGAGCTACACACTACATCATCCGTAGCAAGAGGACACACAACACGATTTCTCGTACCGTATGCCAGAACTTCAACTTACAGGCATTCCTTCTTCCCAGACAGCATAAGGATATGGAACAGCCTCCCACAACCTTTGGTGGACAGTACCTCACTAGATGCTTTCAAGCAGGGGGTACTGAGCTGCAGTATCCCATAATCGCACCATCAGAATGTTTTTAACTTGCACCTGTAAATATTTTCTTGCACCTTTGTTGTCACACCCAGCATGGGCAATAGTGCGATAATACTCAACTAGAGGACTGCACTGTATTGGAAGAAGAAGAAGAAGAAGAAACATGTCAGCAAGCCAAGGCAAGATCTACCAACAAGTCACATTTCGTTCTTAGGTAGTAGGCTGTCACTCTTTACAGTAATGATTGCCCAGTCCTCAATTAAGGATTTTTTTATTCTCTTTTGTGTTTGTAATATAAACTAAAGATTATATAGATTAGACCGTTGGTTTTCCCGTTTGAATGGTTTGACACTAGTAATTTTGGGGCACTTTATAGCTTGTTGTTCGGTGTGAGCCAATGCTCTGTGTAGAAGGCCGCACGTTGACCTATAATGCTTTACTTTTATAAATTGTTATTTGGATGGAGAGTTGTCTCATTGGCACTCATATCACATCTTCCTATATCTAGATAGAAACTCAACAGACTAAACGATGAGCAATACAAGATCAACAAAACAGATTGTTGTCATAAATTCTATTCTCGTCTACAATGTTGGACAGTGTCCTTTGTTCGATATGCACATAGACCAATGTGAGCGACACAGGCTTTTTCAAGCCTTTGGTTTAAAACGTCACTATGAACGGTTTGTCACATTGAGTTATATGTTATAAAGCAATCGGATCCATTTATATACTGATAACATTTCGGGCACTCAGGAAAAGTATTCAAAATCGTTTCCCTTTTTTTTGTACAATACATTTTGGTTGAAACTATAGATATAAAAAAAAATGATTGCCAATGAGACAACTCATCATAAGATACCAAATGACACAGAATTAACAACAATAGGTCACCGTATGGCACAGAACTGCGAGTGCTTGTTCCTGAAAGCTAGTTCAAAGCCAAAAAGCAACTACTAGTAATAAAATAAAGCATGCAATCCAGGTCTAAAGTATGTTTTTTTTTATAGGTGTGGAAACATTTGTCGAGAACACATATATATATATATATACTTGCTCTCGCATCGATAGAAACAAGTGCCAGTGTCCCCCCTATTTTAGTTGTATGTTTGACGCTGGGTATTTTGATTAAGCAGGTGCTATTTTTAAATTTTATATATAGCAGTGTGCAATGGTTGGGAGTATTATACTTATATTATGTCCCAGGTAGTGGTTAGACTATACATGTATAGTCAATAAAATGGTTTAAATACCTGTGATCGATTCAAATTTCTTAAGCCAAACCGGTATATTGTGTGTATATTAGTCAGAATGGAAATACGATGAAACGGTTTAGCAAAGTGGTTATTCTGATGTTTTCTCTATTTTTCGGAGGTTTATTATACAATTTCTTCCGATACTGGTTATGGGAATATGAATACAACCCATGGATTAAGGCTTTGTCTTACACAGTCCATCACAGATCACAAATTCACAAGTATCAGTGAAGAGCTTCCGGGAAAAGAAGATTGTAAGGTAAACAATGATAGTATGTGTATATGTTTATATTACATCAAGGATTTGAAAAGCCTTACTATACAAATCCTTGATAGCATGCACACATATTTTGTTGTTGTTGTTGTTTTTATTTAGTAAAGATTCATGTTGTTTAACGTCCCTTTTAACCGATAATCGAGCCGATCGTATTCTTCTACATAATCAACTGTATACCATAGATGTAATAACAGTATAGTATTGATGTAATACCCATTTATACATGTTATAATCACGTGTTTATAAATAATAAAATGTGTAAATTCAGATGCGGATCCAGGATTTTGAAAAAGAGGAAAAAAACTACACAACGTTAGGAGTAAAACATGAAACATATGCATTAACTAATATACTACATATAGCTCTTTCCCCCCTCTTACGTCCGCCTCTGGAACTATAGCATCTTAATTACTAGTACCGCAAATAAATCTGACCTATCAGAACCAAATCTTAGCTTTCCAGACATTGTGGCCACTATATAGTTCGGACACACTCAGTGGCGGATCCAAGGGGGGGGGGGGGGGGTTTCCGGGGGTGGAACCCCCTTTTTTTGGCCGATCAATGCATTTGAATGGGAGCATATAGTTGGAACCCCCCCCCCCCCCTTTACTCTGGGTTGGGAACCCCTTTTTAAAATGGCTGGATCCGCGCCTGACACTATACCACTATCACATAGACATTTACAGCGCATTTTATCAAGTGTGTAGCCAATGTTATATCTTTGGTTAGCTTGCTTGTTAGCTGAACCGTGAAGTCATTGTTAGATCAGGTATACCACCCTCCTTTTGAAGTAGAACAGACAGATAGATTGGTTTTCTGTCGGACTAGTCTATTCTTAAAGTGGGGGTAGTTACCTAACCTAACAATGACTTCACGGTTCAGCTAACAAGCAAGCTAACCAAAGATATTACCTTTGGCTACACACTCAATGAAATGCGATGTGATAAATGCTACTTAAAATTTTAATGAACAAATTCATTGCAAAATTAAAATGATGTTGTTTGTTTGTCCAGTGGCAAATAGTTCATGCTTATTCAGAACGAAAATTAACTCAATAAGTAGGTCCTGTAATAGGGACCGTCCGTGATAAAGGTCAGGAAGATGATTTTCATTCGAGCTTCATTTATAAGCTCGTTTGAGGTGAATTTCACGTAAAATTTATGTGATATTCTCATGAGCAAAATTTGCATGTGTATACAAACTTTTTTTTAATCTGATATTTTTGTTTTAATAAAGTACTTTCTTTTCTAATATAAATTTGTAGTTAAAAAAAAAAGGGTGAAGCAGTCGAACAACCTTTTTTGTTAACATTTAATTGGGTGTTTTTTATTTTTCAGGTTGACAGTAGGACTTTGCCATGCATTCAAATGTTTAGACACAGAAAGAGATAAAAATGTGTTCAGCCTGGCAAATATATGGAATGTAAAAACTTATAACCGAGTTTGTCATATTAACATTGACTGTTTTACATGTACTGCCATATATTTTCTGATAAAAATAGAAACTTACCATTTTTGTATACGTTGATTGTTTTCATTATGATTTGATCAAAACGATTAGTAATACTCGAAAATGGTTAAGATTGGACTTGTTTTAGCATGTTATAATAACCTCCCTTTACAGTTATTTCATTTATTAATTTATTCACATTTTAAATGATAAATAGACGAAAACAATATCAATTTTCTCATTCAACCATAGTCAAATATTTTTTTTATATGCAGTCAGAAATTTTTGAACAGATAGATTTAAAACTTTTAAGGCACAACTATTGTATACTGTTATTGTATCATAAGTCAGATTATTGATTGGTATATGTGTAAATAATTCAAATTGGTCTTTAATAAATTTATTATTATTGTTCGTTTTATACAATACAATAACTTATCATTACTGGTCGTTTAATACAATACAATACAATACAATACAATACAATACAATACAATACAATACAATACAATACAATACAATACAATACAATACAATACAATACAATACAATACAATACAATACAAACAATACAATACAATACAATACAATACAATACAAATACTCACCATAAAACTCACCATAAAAAATCAGATTGATACCAAGCCTGTTGATATAATCTTGGTCTCGAGATATGTTCTTTCACCTTTCTAGTTAAACAAGTACTTGTCAGACGATATATGTCAAATTTAATTATTGATTTCTGCCATAATTGATGAAAAATGCATGTGGTGGAAAAATTAAAGATTTATATTTAGTTTTTGAATAAAAGATAATGACGTCAAGGACAACAGAGGAATGCATGCATTAAACATTTGTATTATCCTGCACTTCTCGGGGCGGATTTAGTAGGGACAAAGGCTCCGGCCCCTTCACCCGATGGTGCTTCATATATGATAAATGCAGACTTTTACAAGGATAACTCTAAACATATTGAATGTATCATTTGTCACAAAGAAAATATAGTCTTATAGATTAAAACACGAAAAGGTGAAAATCGTCACCAGAGACATATATATATTAGTATGTTGTCATGCCCGTCAGACAGTTTTCACTTGACATCGACCCCATTTCATGGATCAGTGAACACGGTTAAGTTTGGTGGTCAAGTGATCTTTCCACTACGTTAGGAGACCTTATTGTTTTTCTAATTTTTATTGCTAATAGTCTCTCCCTACTATATTTAAAAAAAATATATAGAAATAGTATCATTTAAAGGCAGTGACTAGGAGTTGACTGACCATGTTGGCTTACATGAAGATTTTGTCTTTCAAATTATTTTTGCCATACAAAGTTTATCTATTTAATATACTAGAAGTAGAATAATCCATACACAGTTTATCTATTTAATATACTAAAGAATAATCCATACACAGTTTATCTATTTAATATACTAAAGAATAATCCATGTTTCGTATCTTGGCGATTGCTTTTGCAATTCAAAACACAAGAACTCGGTAAGCAGAAGAAAACAATTGTTTATCAATGTTTTTCAAATCTTTATTTGTATTTCCGGTCTATTTGTATTACATAAACTGCTTCAAAAAATAAATCGGAGTTTCTTTTTGTCATGCGATTTTTTTAAAAACTTATTATGAGTAATTGGATAACATTATTTGGTGTATAGGCCCCTTGCCGCGTCTACATCATCATGTCTGTCAGACAGTGTTTATCTGACCTCGACCGCATTTCATGATTAGTGATGTGGGTGTTAGGTCCGTTTCTCAAATACTTTAAGCAGGTCAGCCAGGGGCGTAGCTAGAAAGAAACGATCTGCAAGCAACTACCGCCGAGCGAAGCGAGGCGAAAAAAATTTGGGACCCTTTTATGCAGAATTTTTTTTTCTTCTGTTTTCGGTCATTGGACGGTTAAAAGAGGAGCTACACTTTGTGATGTACATATGACTTATAAACAATTCATGAATGCAAAACTTTTTAGAAATCTTGACTTCTGAATAGAGTAAAGCATGATATAATTGAATATGTAAGCAACACATTTTTGTGATACAGAATTTACTCAAAATTGTCCAAAATCTGCTCTTAGGGAACGTCTCTATTACTTTGTCAATATTCACACTAAAATCCCGATGAATATAATGCAGTAATGCTAGCGATAATAACCTAGCTGTATTTGTTCATGGTTAATCATACATATGTTTTCAACGGATGTAGTACACTGAACGATCTCTTCGCGGTAGCACTCGTGTTCGCCATCGAGCGACCTCCCGATTGAATTTGACAAATTATATGCCAGGCCAGTTTCGTATGTCTCAAACAATGCAGAGATTTGTTCGTTTGATGTATTACCGAAAACACGAGGAAGCAGATAATGCGCATATAAGCGATTTCCTGATGATATCAGACGCGACGACTCCACAGTTCCATTATCATGTGGTCTATGAACGCAAAATATAATGAGACTTTCCAATACTGTTTTAGCGTGTTTGCTGGGGGGATTGGCTCTGGTAGTCTGTCGAACACATCGCCTCGGCATACTTTCAACGATATCGAAGGGTACTGATAAATCTAATGTCAATTGGTACATCGTAGTCCAAACAGTTAAACCGTACTCTGTAAAATGTGCCCCGAAACTACTAGAGTATAACAAATTCAAATCTTGTAATAGATGCAAGTTACTGTTAGTCTTTTCATCTCCAATAAAACTTTAATTTTGAAACCAAATACCGCTATTTAATGGCATTACATCATTTAAAAAAGCGATTACATATATGTGACCAGCCACGACATATCCAGGCTTATGGAGGTAGAACCTCATTGTGAGAAAAACGCCGTTAACTATATGTGACTAGCCACTTCCAGGCTTATGAGGGTACATTGTCTAAAATTTGCCCTTTTGTATATTTACCTAGAACATTCCGAAACAAAACTCTCTGTCATGTTATTATGACATATTTATTGTAATAGCAATGAAACGAGTCATTTCGAATACCGGTATGAAAATGAGACTGTTCTATGACGACTTTTTTTATTGAAGGCACTAATTTATAAAACACAAAATTATTGTATTTATTGGCTCTTAGTGATGTTCAATAGCGTATTTGAATAAAATTTCAAAGATTTAAATTTACTACAATACTAACAATTCTTAGCTCTATTTTAGAACATGTAATTCAAACTTGTTGAAATGAAGTTAGTTTAAAATTTGTCAAAGTATGCTTTAAGAATTCCTTTTTTTTAATTAAATTTATTATGCATGTCTCTTCTCTAAACATAATATGCGACGCGTAACAGTTTATAAGTAGGTGTTCTCATATATGCATTTGATACGGTGCATTTATTATGGATTTTCAGACTTCATTTATGAAAGAAAATCTTTAGAGCAGAGCATTGTTTTTTGTAGCTCTATTTTAGAACAGTCATGTAATTTAAACTTGTTGAAATGAAGTTAGTTTAAGATTTGTCAAAGAAAGCTTGAAGAATTCCCTTTTTTTAATTTAGATTAATTATGCATGTCTCTATACATAGTATGCGACGCGTAACAGTTTATAAGTAGGTGTTCTCTTATATATTGTGAGCTTTTTAATTTAGTCTTAGATACTGGTATAATTCCAGAAAGCTGGACCAAAGGAATTATAAAACCTGTTTTTAAAAACAAAGGTAACCCGTCCGACCCTGATAATTTCAGGGCAATCACACTCAACAGTTGCCTAGGGAAATTATTTACGTCTGTTATAAATTCTAGATTAAATATTTTTGCTAACGAATTGAGTCTCATTTCCGAAAACCAAGCTGTTTTCAGGAGATGATATTCAACAGTTGACAACATTTTTGTATTGCATACTCTAATTGAGTTATATTTTCGTTTGGCAAGAAGCTTTATTACATACTTTCGTCGACTTTCGGAAGGCGTTCGACACCGTCTGGCGATCGGGGCTATGGACAAAATTACAAAATTGTGAGATTATAGGTAAATGTTTTAAGGTTATCTTTAACATGTACCATGATATTAAATCTTGCGTTCAGTATAATGGTGACCAGTCTGAATTTTCCCTTGTCTTACTGGTGTAAGGCAGGGTGGGGGGGGGGGGGGGGGGGGGGGTTTATCCCCGTTTCTTTTTTCTATATTTCTAAATGATCTAGAAAGTTATTTCAGCCAGTTAGACGGTGAACCTCTTAATACTATCAAAGAGAAGCTCGAAAGTGAGTTGCACATTTTTTATAAATTATTTGTTATTGTATATGCAGATGACACTGTCATTCTGTCTGAAAGTATGGAAGGCATGCAAAGAGCTCTAGACATTTTTCAATCATATTGTGATATGTGGAAATTACAGGTTAATGTAAATAAAACTAAAGTAATGATTTTTTATAAAAGAAAAACGAGACAGAATTTTACTTTTACTTTGCAAGATTGTAACCTTGAAATTGTTGATACATATTCATACCTAGGTGTTATATTCAAATATAATGAAACGTTTATTAACACAAGGAAAAAACTTGTTGAGCAAGCACAAAATGCGTTATATTGCATTTACAAATTATTTCGTAATGAATCAATGCCTATAGATCTACAATTAAAAATGTTTGATTCTATGATTGAACCAATTTTATTGTACGGTTCAGAAGTGTGGGGTTTTGAAAATCTAAAAATTATTGAACAAATCCACTTGAAATTCTGTAAGAGAATTTTGAAAGTTCGAAATTCAACTGCATCATTTATGGTTTATGGAGAACTTGGGAGGTTTCCACTCGAAATTCGGGTCAAATTGAGGATGATTTCTTTTTGGAGTAAATTAGTATTAAATGAAAATAAACTTAGCAGAACTCTATACAAGTTGATCATGCTATGTTTAAAAAGCAATCGTGGAATGAATTTCAAGTGGATAAACCACATAGAATCTATATTTAATGAGTTAGGCATGAGCTTTATTTTTTTAAACCAGTATGCTGTATACGAAAAGGTTTTAGTAAAACAAATTTTGTGTGACCAGTTCATACACAAATGGTACAGTGATTTACACACCACATCGCGTGGACAATTTTATTCACTGTTCAAAAAGAGTTTTGAAATAGAAAGATATCTTATTAATTTACCAGTCATTTAGAATTATTTCAAAATTAAGAACTGCAAACTTACGATTGCCTATAGAAACTGGTAGATGGTACAATATACCAAAATCAGAAAGAAAATGTAATTCATGCAAAGAAGATATTGGTGATGAATATCATGTATTATTTATTTGTAAAAATGCAGAGATAGTAGATTTGAGAAACAGATATTTACCACAATATTATAGAAATAATCCAAACTTTGTAAAAATTGAAGGTCTTTTGTCACTTTGCAATATTGAATTATATAAGAAATTGTCAATGTTTATCAGAAAACTGTCTTCTTTTCTTTAAATTTTGTCTGTAATATTAATTTATTAATCACTTGTTCATTTCTGTCATATTTAATGTATACTAGAACACACCCGTGATATCGCGGGTCCGTGACTGAATTAAAGTATATAACTATGCGCAAGCCTTATTTTAGTATTAGTATTGTCATATGATAAAGTCATGCCGATTATAAGATACACAGTTTTCTCTGCTTTCAAATCTTTCTGTTTGAACCCGTCGAACTGGAACTTATCAATTATTGGTAATATTAATTATTTGGAAAACAAAAGGTCCTGGAATGGAGTATTTTTTAATCAACAGCATTGTCCTATATTAGTTATAAATAAAGTTGAATTCTTTGATTCACTGTTTTACGTCATGCCCGCTAACAAATTGAAAACTGTACCTATACACCTTATTTTTAGTCCAGATTTTTAGTATTCGTATTGTTATCTTAGAAAGTCTTACTGATTAAATGATTAAATTTAGTAGTGTCAACCCTGTGATTATGACCCGTGTATATAGCATATTAATCCTAGTTACACCGGTTGGTGGTGCGCCTGTCAGATGCGGAACGTACAGATAAGGTAATAGGTAACAGGTGAATATACTATTGGTATCGGTATCGGACTCGAACCGGAACTTCTTAATTATTGGCAATATTAATTTCGTGGAAAACAAAAGGGCCTGGAGTGGTGTAATTTTTAATCTACACCTTTGTACTATATTAGTTATATATAAAGTTAAATTCTTTGATTCGTCGTTTTTACGCGATGACGGCTGTATAAAGTTAAATTCTTTGATTCGTCGTTTTTACGTGATGACGGCTGCCAAATTGGACCTCGTAATTTTAGTATTATAGATATGTTATCAATAATGACCTCTTGTAACACATTGTAAATATGTCTGAGTGTTTTCCTAATAAATCTTGAAATCTTGAATCTCTTATATGCATTTGATACGGTGCATTTATTATGGATATATTTCAGACTTCATTTATGAAAGGAAATCTATAGAGAAGAAATTTGATTTTTTTGGTATCAATTTAAAATGTAGATTCAAAATGTTTTTCACTTCAAACGATAAAGTTAAACTTCTTCAAAGCTTATATATGATGTATAGTTCGGCGTCCGCAAAAAAGAAGCCAAGGAAAGTGTTTATCTCTTCTTCACAAATACGTATTTCATTTAATCTCGATATTTATCATGTTTATTATTTTTCTAACAATGACGTTCTACCTCCATAAGCCTGCAAATGTCATGGCGGGTCACATATGTGTTCCTTTAAACATTTAATTTATAATTTTTTATTTTGCCATTTATTTTTTTTGGCATGCCAAATTGATGTGCACGCAACTGCGCGTTGGCGTATAGGGAGCTACGCGCCTGTCACTATACGTTATGGCATGACTGTAATAAGCGAATTTCATAATTCATTGATTAATGTTAAAAGTTTTTGAGTTTTGGTCTGTTGTTCCAAGTAAATATCAGCAACAGGTCAACTCATATTTGCTGTATAGAATAATTGCAAGGTGTGCAGGTCCGTGTAACACTTATCAATTCAAAGTTTTAAAAAGTTTTGAAATTTTAGATTTTTGAAATTTTGATTAAAGTTTTAAAATATCAAATTTCCAAATTGTGTAAAAGTTTTGAAATTTTGAAATTTTAACCAAATATTTAAAATATTAAAATTCTTAATATCGTTTTTAAATCTGATGGTTTAGAAATTTGATCAAAATTTAAAAATACTAAACCTAACGTGCAATTTTGATTATTTCACTTTTTGAAAGTTTGATTTTAAAATTTTTTGATTAAGATATCAAAAATAGAAAAGGGGCGAAAGAGGGGTACCTGTAATCTGCGAAACGAAACAAAATGAAATGAAATGAAAACATACTGATACTTAATGTAAAATAAAACCACAGACAGACAGTTGTAAGCGGTGAAAAATTGGATGACAAAATAAATATTTCTCAAAAGAAGAGAATTCATTTTAAAACAAGACGAACGGCTCTGATAATGACCATTTTACTTGCTGGTTTTTCCCAGCACCAATATTGTAGGAGTAACAGTAAAAACTGATCAACTCGCAGTAGGTCAAATAGTATGGTTAGGTTGAGTATCTTTTTATACATTTTCTACTGAACTTTAAGCAATAAAATGGTTCAATACACTTTGTATAAATTTATATCATTTGATTTCATTTTTTTCTGTTTTGCTCTACGACTTCTTACTTTCTATACAATCACGTCGGCAGATGAATATATCCTTCCATGTGCATTTTGAACGATCTCATCTTTAACGTTTTTGATCAACTATTTATGTTCTATATAAACTGTTGGCCCTAAATATTCAGCTTTGAACGTTCCTGAAGAAGGTAGATCCAGAACAGCGCTTCGGTCGTAACTTTTAACGTTTTTTTCATTTTTTATCGATTGCATGACGATCATATATTGTCTTGTATCAATTCAGTTATAAGTATTGGTACGGTAGGAACACTGAATTCATGGTGTTGCAATGAACGTTGTGCTAGTCTGGAACGTGGGAAGTTTTTAATATATTTTTTACACTGAAATTAAGAGTAAGATCAAATTTTAGTAGCATGGAGCCAGGATACTGTTATAAGGTATCCACATAAACTAATCAACTTTCAATGTTCCCATGGGAAATTCTAATATTCCCATGGGAATTATCAAATTTCCCATGGGAAATGTACTTTTAATCAGCTGCAGTGACAACAGTGACAACAGTGACAAGTTGGGACATATGGCATTTTTTAAATTTTTTAATAATCTATCGCTGGGCAAAATTATTTTTTGATATCTTGTAAACCGACAGTCAGATTTGCCGATACCGGAATGGAAAATTTGTCCCGCATGTAGTGTTGATAGATAACAGGATGTAAATTTTGAATTTGCGCCAGACGCGCGTTTCGTCTACAAAAGACTTATGTAATAGTTGCCGCTGTACATTAAGCGCCCATCTACCAATTTGTAGGTGTCGGCATTTTGAAAATTATTTTAAAAGTTTTTATCTACGATAAATGGTTATCTTTTGGGGAATCTGATAAATAAATGTTGTCACTAAGGTGACACTTTTTTTTACTTGGATACTTCCACGAGGGGCTTCAATAATGGTACATAAAAATATTCTGCTCCCAATTTGAATACAAAAAATATTCTGCGCAAGCAGAGGACAAAAAAATTATTCTGAATCCAGATTTTCCCTATGCCTTATAGTGTTAAATTTTGAACTAAATCATTAGATTAATAGCGATGAAAAACTTAATTAAATTGTTAGCGCTCAGCGCGAAATTCTTTTTTTTCTTTGACATAACAACCATATCCCAATTTTTGAAGTTAAATGGTTGCTCCTTTAGACAACGTTTGTACTGATGCTTGTAAAAATTATATTATGTATTTATCATATACGTAGCTCCATTTGGGGCCCTAAATCGACCACTGTTTTTGAATAGCAAATACAAGGAAAAGGGATTTTTTTTTTGTATTAAGGGATATCATTGTTCCGTAATGTTATTTGTGCATTTTTAAGTTATTGTACGGCAATCAACTTTGAGCAAAGTGAAAGAACACAGGTACTTCCAGTCAGAATGGGGCGTGTACAAAGAGTGCCACGCTGTCAGCTGCATGATGGATTTTTCCGTTTTTTGCCATACACCAATGTTGCTCTCGAGAAACCTGTACAATGTAAAACGCGGGATTTTAAGTAAAGCATTCACCTTTGGAACGCTGAAAACTGGATATCATTAAAACTCAAGTAAATATAAGAACCGAAACAATTGAAGAGGTGTTTGGTCAAAGTGAAGTTAAACACATCAAAATCCATCTATAAGGGCTACTTTTCCCGAGGGAGTTGAATCCTAAGTTTCTTTGTGATTTGTATGTAAACAACCTATTTCAAATTATCGGTTTTTGGTTGCCAGTGACAAATATTTCATGAATGTTCAGGAACAAATTAGCATTAAATACAACAGGGAGGGATTGTGCTTGTTATTCATATGATGAAAACGTAATCTTTCAATTAGTTTAATTGAGGTCTGGAACTGGCATATGCCAGTAACTGCTAGCTTTATATAAAGTGGTCCTTTGTTAATTTATTATCATTGTCATTTTGGTTAGTTTCTTCTGTTTCCTATTCTGACATAGGACTTGGATTTCTTTTAAAGTGCGTATTGCTGTGTGTTTGTTTATTCTACATTGGCTAGAGGTAGAGGGGTAGGGTTGTGATATAAACAAACATGTTTAGCCCCGACGCATTTGTGCGCCTGTCCCAATTCAGGAGCCTCTGGCCTTTTTTGTCTTGTATGATTTTAATTTAAGATTATTGTTATATTTCGGAGTTTAGTAGGATGCCTATAATCACTGAACCAGTACACTTATTTGTCTAGGGACCAGCTGAAGCACGTATAGCACAACGTTCATTGCGACACAATAAATTCAGGGCCGTAACTAGCCTCTTTCAATAGTGAGGCAAAATATATGTTAGCCGAGCGTAGCGAGGCAAACAAATTTCGGCGAGGGTCTGGGGCCACTGAAGGCCCCCAGAAGCTCTGGAAAAAATAACGAAAATTGTTCATTCTGAGCGTTTCCCGGACTCTTTCTTACATTGAAATGCAAATCAAGTTTTTTAGCCGCGTATTTTTTCGACAATATTGATTTATTGTAATTTAATATTTTTCGGTTTTAGGGACAAGATTAAAAAACCAATATGTAGGATAAAGCAAAAAACGTAATTCTCATAATCAAAAATACCGGTCTGTCAGTTGTGATGATTTTGGTGATTTTTTAAGACTAGATTTAAATATATTGAAAGGGCAGTATTATACTTTAAGTTCTAGTCCTGCTTAGGTTGACACTAGGGACCATCTTGACCTTGTTTTACGGTATAAATGATTCTTTTATTATTGAAGACCCTCCAACAATTATCAAGATGGAGAACAGTGATAAAAACTTTGAGCATTGATCATTTATATTTTTTCTATGCATTGACGCTGTGTGATTAGGTTCCGTGCACGTTTACTCCATATTCCTTTATTTTCTATTAAAGGGTTGAACACGACTTAATGCAAGTTTAACCCTCCAATGTAAAAGGTCATATGCCAATACATTGTTTTTTTTCAAATGATTTGATAGCGGGAAATTGGTTGTCTTACTTTAATTTAAACCATGGCAGCTATCTAGTTTTATCCTTAGGCGCATGGGTATATGATACAGATTTTTTTTTTTAATTTTCATTTTGCTGATAAAAATATTCAATTTTCGATATTTATAATACATATCTATCACTTCTGTGCATGTCTCGCCTAGTTTCGAGTGATTTAAACGGCTCTGAGAAAATACCCAATTTAACGATCCATACTAAGAAAAAATGGGTATTTTCTCTGAGTCGTTTAAACCCCGGGACACAGAAGTACAAACAATAGACCATCAACTCTGAAAACCAAAAGTAAAATAGAAACATGGATCACGAAAAACATGCAGGGGTTACACCAGAGAGTGAAGAGATCTTGCTTCTTGTAAGACACTTTCCGTGGAAACAATTTGATATGAAGACAATCTTTTGTTTCAGTTTTTGGAGTTTTTTGGTGTTTTTTTTTTTTAATTTCCAACATGAGGCATTTGCCTCATTTGCCTCAATGTAGTTACGGCCCTGAAATTTAGTCTTCCTTCTGTATCATTGCTTGGAACTGAAATCAATCATAAAAGGCAATGCAACTGATAAAAAACAAAACAAAACGTTTAAAGTTGCATGTGACCAAAACGCTTTTTCTGGATCTACCTTAATGAGGAACGTCAAAAAGGCGAATAATACTTTTTGGCCTTCTGCAAGTTGGTCAGTTTTCACCGTTACTTCTAAATGATTGGCACTGGGGACACCAAATAGCTCTGAATTATTCATCTCAAACTCTTACCTTATTTTAGAGATTTAAATTTGATGGCGGTTTAGATATTTTTTTAATAGATGCACAACCTTAAAATTTTTGGACACTGTTATGCCATGTGATGTCTAATATGTTTTATAAAAAACGACATCTTCTTTTAATTATTTATTTTGTAATTAAAAATGATTTCATGCTATTTATTCCCAACTAAGATTGATTATAATCAGAGCCGTGTTTACAGGTACCCCTGTTTTTGCCCCTTTTCTATTTTTGATATTTAATCAAAAATTTAAAAAAGCAAACTTTCAAAAAGCAAAATAATCAAAATTGCACGTTAGGTTTAATATGTTTAAAGTTTGATCAAATTTTTAAACTAACAAATTTAAAAACGATATTTAGAATTTTAATATTTTAATTATTTGTTTAAAATTTCAAAATTTCAAAACTTTTACACAATTTAGAATTTTGATATTTTAAAACTTTGATCAAATTTCCAATAAACAGCTGCGCCATGATCGATGATACGCCCGACGTCTTTTGTGGAAGTTTTATGCAATAATCATAAATAGTTTCTGAGAAAGTTTTAAGCAATAACCATATATTGTTTTTGAGACACGGCGGGACATGCGAAACCTCCAACCCTGTTTTTTTTTTTTTTACAAAAAACTAAATATCACTAAAATAAAATTTTGAATCAAAACCAAAAAGTATACAGATCTTTAGATTAATATAACAAAGAAGTGTGTAAAGTTTTAAGCAATAATCATAAATTATTTTTGAGATACGGCACGACATGTAAAAAAACCTCCCCTGTTTAACAAAATACTCAGTAACTCCAAAATAAAGTTTTGAATCATCACCAAAAAGTATACAGATCTTTAGATTAATATAACAAAGAAGTGTGTAAAATTTTAAGCAATAATCATAAATTGTTTTTGAGATACAGCACAACATGTAAAAAAAAACCTCCCCCTTTTTTTTACAAAATACTCAATAACTCAAAAATGAAATTTTGAATCATCACCAAAAAGTATACAGATCTTTAGATTAATATAACAAAGACATGTGTAAAGTTTAAAGCAATAATCATAAATCGTTTTTGAGATATGGTGTGACATGTAAAAAAAACCCTCCCCCTTTTTTACAAAATACTCAATAACTCAAAAATAAAATTTTGAATCATAACCAAAAAGTATACAGATATTAAGATTAATATAACTAAGAAGTGTTTAAAGTTTTAAGCCATAATCAAGAATCGTTTTTGAGATACGGTGCGACGTGAAAAAAACAAAGTGCCGTAACTCAAAAAGTTTTAATCTTATTTTCGTCAAAAAGTATACAGATCATTTGACCATCATAAGAAACAACTATGTTAAGTTTCATGAAATTTGGATAAGTCTTTCTCAAGTTACGGTGAGACATGTTTACGCTGGACAGACAGACACCGGACATTTGTATACCATAATACGTCATGTCAAAATTTTGACGGGCATATAAAAATCTAAAATTTGAAAACTTTTTAAATCTTTGAATTGATAAGTGTTACACGGACCTGTACATGTCCGTCTTGCAGTCAATGTTAAGTTTTTGTGTTTCGGTCTAATAAGTACTACAAGCAGGAATATATATTTATATTCAATATATTTGGTGTATGTAATGGGTACTTGTCAGCTGAGTATGACAGGTTTCAACTGACAGTGACCTCATTTTTACGGTTCATGGTCAATGTTAAATTTTGTTTTTGTTCATGGTCAATGTTAAATTTTTGTTTTGTTCATGGTCAATGTTAAATTTTTGTTTTGAGTCTGTTTTTCCAAGTTTTTTGGGTTTTGTGATTTTTTATTTAAACCTTTATCTACAAGACTTTCAAGATAAAATCAATGGTCAGTAAAGCAGACAGGACATTTCACTGTGTGCACTCTTGTTGAGATATATGGCAAAAAGTGGTTTAGCCCAATGTTCCATTTCACTTGCATCAGCCATGTTTGTTCATGAATAAATTACCCCAGATGAAATTTTTAAATTGGAATTTGAAAGAATATTTAGGTTAAGTTTGGTAACATCTGGTCCAGTAGTTTCTGAGAAAACTTTTATGATAGTTTCAACACTATGAGAATCAAGTGATGATTTAAATCATGTTGACTTATTGGAGATCTTGTTCTCACCTTTTTTAGTTCTATATTAAAATCAATGGTAACTGGGAAGTAGAAGTCTAAAATATCTGTAAAGGGCTTACACTGTGAAGTGCTGAGGATGTGAATAACAAAATGTTCAATCATCAAAAATGCTTTTAATTTGATGGTTTAAATATAATTCTGAAAAATCAGAAAATTTAAAGGAAAGGGAGCATAATTTCATCAAACATTCGTTTAAAATAAATGAAAAATAACCAAGCATATTTCAGTTGTGTTAACACATGTGATAGTAAAGATCCAGAACTCTGGAGTGCAAATCATATCTCCCCCCCCCCCATATAAACAAGTATCTTACTAACTCATCCAAACAACTACCAGTAAACTGATGTGAGTTTAATTTAATTAAGGTGCAACATGTAAAAATTTAAGTTAAGTTTGAAGGTAAAGAACATTAACTCTGGTAATGAAAAACTAAGAAATTTATAACATTACATGTCAACATATCAATCCATAAATGGTGGAGTTGTTGCCAAATATGTGAAAGTTTCCCTTAATTCTGGATACTCTAAAATTGCAACAGAGTTTCATCAAATTTGCTCAACCATTCCTTTGCTCTTGCATAATGCACAGTTTATAAAATATATACTACAGACATATCATATGGCAGGAGAAATATTCAAATTCAGGTATCTGTACACACCATATGGATTATCTTGCTCTCTAGATTCTATAACGTATAAAGCTATTTACTAAAAGTTAGCAGCTGCACCACTACTGGATACACATCTATTGTCTTACATTCTGTGATATTTGTCAGAGACAGGCGAAAATATAAAACAAGTCTTCTGCTTGGAATAGATGATAATGACAGATGTAACTTAATAACTAACAAGAAAGTGTCCAAAGTACACAGATGCCCCACTCGCACTATCATTTTCTATGTTTAGTGGAGTGTGAAATTGGGGTCAAAACTCTAATTTGGGATTAAAATTAGAAAAATCATATTATAGGGAACATATTTACAAAGTTTCAAGTTGATTGGACTTTAACCTCGTCATAAACTACCTTGATCAAAAACTTAAACCTGAAGCAGGACAGAGACGAATGGATGCAAAGACCACAAACATGTACCTAGGTAGTGCATAAAAAGGTCTCTCACAGAATGGATCATGTTCACAAATGGTTTATAATTGTCCTGAATATTCAAACAGAAAATACTAACATATTCCAGAATAATACAAACATGATTTATTTCAATACAGTTTGAATGTATGACATTGTTTGAATTATGAGGTCCAAATAAAAAGTTGTATTTCATATTTCATATATTGGGTAATGTTTTAAAAAGAACTTCGTTTTCTATTCAAACCAATACAACTTTTGTGATAATGTTTATGCTGCTTTTCTACATATTTTGATCAACTTGACAAGTATACAATTGCAAGGTAATTCTCAAAAGGATTGCATATAAACGACTTTTCGTTAAAATCTTGAAAATAATAATTTAAGAGATAAATCAACTGTGAGACATACTTAAATTTCCAATGCAAGACAATTGCCTTCATGAATCTACTACAATGGTAGTCCTATGTGAAGGGGTAGGATGAAATGATACCTACTGTTGAAACCACTGCCCCTTTCAAAATAATACTCCTCAGGCGCGGATCCAGCCATTTTAAAAAGGGGGGTTTCCAACCCAGAGTAAAGGGGGGTTCCAACTATATGCTCCCATTCAAATGCATTGATCGGCTAAATAAAATGGGGGGGGGTTCACCCCCCCCCCCCCCCCCCCCTCGCCACTGCTCTGTATACAAATATCACTTAATTATAAGTCAACTTCTATAATGAGCATTTATTACACCATTTACATTTCTTACACATGTCTACGAATATTTCTGTCTGTTTTAACCTGAGAAACATACTGTTACAAGTTAAAGATACTCTAGTGTATAAAATCTATGTTACTAACATTTTATTGTTAACAGGTACAACAATATTACCACGAGGAAATTTAGCTGCGTTTCGGTTGAAAAACAAAATCAATGTTTACATTTGACAGACATTATCCTATTGAGTGTTCCAAGAATGGCAGGCCAAGTGTAGAATTGAGTTAATTCTCGTCCTTCAATTAATTCATCATATACAACCGACATTCAATCAAAGAACAAACAACATTATGACTACCGGTAAAGATCTCATGATTGCATTTCGTGTATAAAAACATTGCCTTGACAAAGACATATAAAATAATAAATAATAATCTGCCAGATCTTTGCTACACATCACTTTTCCACAGTTTAATTGTTTTGTCATTTTCTAAAGCTGCCGATGCAATAATATTCTCTGTGGGATGACAGGCACAACACAATACCACATCTGAAAGTTCAAGACAATAGATTAACATTCAAAATGAAATACTTATTCAAAATCTATAAACAAATATTTTAAAAATAAAGTAGTGCAATTTTAACCTTTCCGGCTTGTTATTTTGTAGCAGGGTTGATAAAGTATAACCCTGGCCCAGGTTTTAACAGTCCGGGCAATACTTCTAGAAACTGTTATAAAGAGCAATACTGGGTTATTGGATTTTTCAAGCTTATTTTTACACAAAATGTAAAAACTTGTTGTAGTTTAATAGTTTTATAGCTAAATAATAGTGTTGTCAAATCGTACACTTTTGCCTAACCGGTTACTCAGATAATCGTTCGACCAATTAACCGGTTAACCGGTAATTTAAGTTGGTGTTTGAAAGCCTTATCAATAGGACCCTACACATAGATATAAGATATGGTATGAGTGTCAATTTGACAAATCATAAATACGCTTTTAGAATTGAAGTTTTTCCTTTAGCATTATAAGGCTTGTCTGTGAGGATTCCTGGCGAAGTTTGACTTTTAATAATCAAATACACCGTATCAACTATAGCGTTTGTACCAGCTTCAGATTAAATTCAAAGCGCTGTAAGCACTGTAGGCAGTTAACCAAAAACCAAGGCAAACATAATTATGAAAACTGTGGCAATGTCGCTTCAATTTTTTTTTAAAGATTTAAAAGAACAAACATTAAACATTCATATATAATTGTACATTTATGTTCATTTAATAAATTTTAAATCATTAAGGCAAATAATTCATATTTGATCAAGGTTTTCAATAGCAACGTATATATCAAGTATATATATTTTTCATGGTCATGAGTCTCGAGTCAGCAGTGGTACAAATTCGCAATGATTGCAGTTTTTCTAGTTGATCGTAATTGTTCGTATTAGTTGACTGTTAGTATTTTCAAGTTGACTTTAATACGAGCTTGTAAAAGTATGAATGGACTTGCTTCCCTGGAAAGAAAACTAAGTTTGTGTTCTACAGTACAAAAGTTATGAGACAAAATTCAGATAAATGTTTACTACTACAGGGATCAATAGTGAGGTCTGACTGACCTGTCCATAGTAAATGTAAATGACTCCCACCTCCAACCCAGTCCATGATGTCTAAGTTTGGTATAAAATGACAGGTGTTAGGTCTAGCAAAGTGATATGCATATGTGACGCCTATGAGATTGACCTTGTATGTCATTCAATCTTTTTGAAATGACAAACAGGAATGAATATGGTTTAGGAGTTGGTATTTCAATCTTTTACAAGTTCTCAAAACACACACAAGAGGGTGTGAGTGACCCTAGAGACTACCCTATTTTTCATTTGATTTTTTATATTGTCCCATACATGAATATATATTGGTTTAGGGGGTGGGGACCCCAGTGACTTCCCCTATATTTCATTTGATTTGTTATATTGTCCAATACATGAATATATATATGGTTGAGGGGTGGGGATCTCATCTGTTTCCAAGTTATCAAACAGGATTGGGTAGGGTGACCATTAGGACTCTCCCTATATTTCATTTGATTTGTTCTTTTGTCCCATACATGAAAATATATGGTTTAATTTAAGGTTAGGATCTCGACTGTTTCTAAGTTCTCAAACAACAGGAGGGGTGGGGTACCCGCAGGGACTTCCCCTATATTTTATTTGATTTGTTATTTAGTCCCATACATGAGTACATATGGTTACGTGGTGAGGATCTGACTGTTTCCAAGTTCTCATACATGACGGTGCAGTGACTCTAGGGACTCCCCTATAATTCATTTGATTTGTTATATTGTCCAATACATGAATATATATGGTTTATGGAGGGGATCTCAACCGTTTTCGAATTCTCAAACAGGAAGGGGTAGAGTGGCCCCACGAACTCTTGGACACCTATATTTCATATGATTTGTTATATTGTCCCATACATGAATATATATGGTTTAGGGTTGGGGATCTCGACCGTTTCCAAGTACTCAAACAGGAGGGGTGGGATGACCCACAGGGACTCCCCCTATATTTCATTTGATTTATTATATTGTCCCATACATGAATATATATGGTTTAGGGGTGGGGATCTCAATTGTTTCAAAGTTCCCAAACAGGAGTGGTGGGGTGACCCGAGGGACTCCCCCTGTATTTCATTTGATTGGTTATATTGTCCCATACATGAATTAATATGGTTGAGGGTTGAGGATCTCGACTATTTTTAAGTTCTGAAGCAGGAGGTGGTGGGTGACCCTAGGGACTTCACCTATATTTCATTTGATTAGATATATAGTCCCATACATGAATGTATATCGTTGAGAGGTGGGGATCTCATCCGTTTCAAAGTTATCAAACAGGAGGGGTAGAGTGCCCCAAAGGACTCCACATACATATAATTTGCTTACATTCAGGTATCATATAATCTAGTTGCACTATATGTGTAAAATAAGAAACTTCCAGCTATTTTAACTGACCCATCAAAATTGAAAAAAAATACACATTTAGTAATATGTTTACACTTTAAAAGCATCTAACTTGAGTTGCGTTACCAACATTTATTACTGATAAAGAAAATTTATACTGTCACCAGGACCATATATATTGTTAGATATACTGTTCCCACCTGTCACAAAGACTCACATTGTATTGGATTTTGACATTAAAATTTGTCAAAAAGTAATTTTAAGTTTCCTATGGATACCTATGGATCTTCAGAACGCTGGCACGGTTGCACCATTATATTCTGCTCTACTTCATCATCATTGTATTTAATTGTACGTTTCTCACATTTTCAGTACTAAATATTCTCTGTTTTTTCATTCTTTTATATATATCTTTTGGTTTTCAATTTAGTGTTTATATTTATTTACCATGCAAAGATGTATTTTGTCATCTATCTGATTTTTTTAAAAGTTCAAAGATCGCCAAAACCCGGAATTACCCATATCCGCTTCCGGAATCGGATCCGATATTAGAATTTTCTTCTCATGTCAGCCATTTTGTTTTCAATGTTGTTTTTGTCAGATACGATTTTACTCGAATTTACACATTATTTGTCGGTGATTTTCTGTATAAAGCTAGCGGTTAAACAAAATGAACATCGCTGTCATGAATAATAATTCTAAAAACAAGTTTTGAGATCGTTTATTAGGAGACTTTGGTAAAAAGGTGTGCAAAGTTATTATTTTATTTCCTCTCAAGTCGTGCATGTCGAGCGTAGCTAGTAACCAATTCGAAAGTCCGACTGCAAAAGTGGAAGTTCGCAGACCTCGGACAACCGCTAATTGAACCTCTGCCTTCAAATTGAAAAGATACAAAAATTTCGTCTTATAATTTAAAATTGCCGCCAACAGCATGAACAGTGGAACTTATTTTAAGACTACTGACGTAGTTGACTACGTATTGACGACACACAATATTCCTACTACTTTTGCCATTTGGGAAATCTAAACTACTTGTCTTTAGAAATTTTTGGCGATTAAACATATCATACATTTGTTCTTTGACAGCTTAGCCAAAATCTCAGGGGATAATAAACTACATAAAGATTCCTAATGTGCCCTACTTCCTATGTGCAACTTCAAAACTTTTGGATAAATCGACGATCATTTAAGATTTTTCTGATCTTATTTTTTGTAATCAAGAATTAAAAGTATGAAAAAACTGTCCAATTATTCATGAATAACATAACATCCAGCTTGATAATAACAATCGCACATATTTCAGCATTTATTGGGTAGAACACAAATCTAGGGTGCTCGCATAAGGCAGCTTAACTGCCTAAAAATCAAAAAAAAATCTTAATCTCGTAGAATTGAATATGTCATATGTCTGAAACCGATTATTCTTTCCTTTTCTCTTGTTGTCTCCGAAAATAATGGGGTGTGTTTCAATTTGAAATGATTAATTATAAAAAAGAAGATGTGGTATGATTGCCAATGAGACAATTCTTCACAGATTCAGATTCAATATTTTATTAGAGACCAAAATGACACAGAAATTAACAACTATAGGTCATTGTACATGCTGTACGACCTGTTTCTTCACTGTGTTTGCTTTTTTCTTTAAGCATGTTACTCGTACTTTCACGTATACATTGAGTACATTCACATTGGTTTGCATTTCACAATTTGAATTTAAAGTAAGACTAACCCTTGCACTACGGAGGTTGCACATTTAAATGTAGGTTTACACAATATTAGATCGAAAACGAAATAATGAAGTAATTAGTAAAATTAAATCTCATTACTGATTTAAAGTTACTGTTAAAAAAATATGTTTACTAATTATGTTTCTTAAAGATCCTGCCCCGAACTCTAATTAATTTTATGTTTTTAGGATTAACAATAGCAATCAATATACTGGACAATTGATCTGTCAAACTAATTACCACGACGACAATTTTTAAATAAAACAACTATTTAATGATTTGATTTTCAACACAAATTTATATCAAATCTATCGAAATTGAAAAAAGTCCGGTTAACCGGTTAGCATTTTTGGTATTCGGTATTCGGTCGTTCGATCAATTAACCGGTTAACCGTTGACAACACTACTAAATAAATACATTTTATAGAGATAACCATTGAGTCATGATAGTGACATCTATGAAGATTGAGAATTCAATTTCTTCCCTATCTCCACTAATTCTATGTAGGCAGAATACATTTACAACATTTCAGAACCACATTATCCCAATTGTTTCAGTGATGATCACTGAGGATATTTTCCCTGACAGTGAATACAAACTTTACTTAATAATGTATGGTATATAAAACTTTTGAATATTGTTAAAATGGAAATTTACAAGAACCATTTAGAATTGATGATGACAGAGCTTGAAATACAATACAGTTATCTGCTAATTATACTGTGCATTCTAAGAGTTGCAATCAAATCAGCTGTCATAATCTAAAAATAGTACCTGTGTGACCCTGTAATTTCTGTACTATTTCTTTCGTCTGTAAATTCCATATAAATACTGTATTGTCTTCTGAACCAGATACTATCCACTAAAATAGTTTAAAAAAAACATGAGAATAAAAAAGATGTACACAGAAGAAGGATTTTCCCTCAAGTTTAAACATAAGCCTTAAACTTCCTTTTTATATGCAACTTGAGTTTAAAACATGATCTGTTATTCATACCTCGTTGTTAAAAATATTAACATAACTCAATAAAAGTATGAGTCATTAAATCCATTGAAAATAAAGCAAATATTAATTAATACTGTATTAAAGGGAGTCAACTCTTGAAATTTTCAGACATCTAAGGTGTTACTCTGGTGTAGTTAATATTTGTGTCATTGGCTTGCTGTCTCATTAACATATACCAGATCATATTTTTTACTTATATTCAGCAAGATAAAATCTGCTTTAAAGTTCCTTGATAAAGCATAAAATAATATTGACAATATCAGAAATGTTTTTAGTGATATTTTGCTATTCCCTTGAACTCAAAAATCATGTCTGACAGTCTTATTTTCAAAAGAATATGGTCTTGATAGTTTTTGTATGAAAATATCTTGTTTTGTACATTTTGAAGTTACTGCATATGTGTTCTTGTTAATTTAACAATATATTTCTTTAAAAAAATATAGGACTGAGAATGATATTAGATATCAAATCAAATATATGCAGTTGCCACTCAATCCAGATAATCTCTGATTTAAGACCGTCTGGGTAGAGGAGATTTGCTTATATTAAGTTACTAAAATATTACAGATGTTAGTCGAATGTTGCTAAATTAGAGAGGGCTGTTTCAAAAATAAACATATGTGGGGAAGGAGGCACTTTTTATTTGACCCCACCATGCATACATTTTATATTGGATAATTAAATGTTCAAGCAATCTTTCTTAAATAACCACCACCTATCAAATTTTAATAAAAGTGCCATCCTCTCTCCCCTTCATACAATTAATTCTGGAAAAGCGCTGATTTTAAGGGAAAGTGATTAAATAAAAATTCAAAATTTACAGAGTAAGAGTATACAAGACACTAATTGTGGGTTCTATTTATAAAATGACAGTTGAAGAACACACCAGGTATGTTCCCAGTAGAAAGGAGTAGGTCCGGTAAGGACCGATTTTGGCCTCAAATTTCAGGTTTATCTGACGAAAGATGTTGACCACTTTTTAATCACTTAAGTGTCTATTTAATTTGATTCAATTAATTTATATGAAAGATTTTAACTAATTTAGTCATTAAAATCGCTCCCATTCAAGCTCAAATATGAAAAATCTACCAAATATGCTGAAAAATGTCACTTTTAAGATGGTTTTTGTCAAAAATGAAAGTGGCCGCATCCATGTCCATCCTCAACCTTTATATATGTTATGTATTATCATCAAATACAACTTACATTTAAATATTTTGGATGAACACGAATGTGGCCACTTTCGTTTTACACGGAAATTAGACGGAAACCGTCTAAAAATTAACCAAAATGCTAAAATTTTGAAGATTTCAGTAATTTATCATGACTTAATGATGCTAGAACGCGATTTTTGTGCATTGCATGTGGAAAAAACAGCTCATATTTATGTAGCAGAAGCATTTTACTTTCCAAAATATAGCTTAAAGATTACATTTTCACAATTTTCTAAAACTGCTATATTTTGGGGCCAAAAAGGGGTCTTACTGAACCTACTCCTTTACAGGTCTCCGGAAATAAAGTATGAAATATGGTTTGGCAATGAACAGTTAAACAGTATTACTTCAAACTGGGGACATACAATTTTGTAGCTAGTCTTTGGTCAATTAAAAGGATGAAAACAAACAAATTTTAATATATTTGACCTGAATGTTTTTAATTTCATCCGATGTTAATAGAGCTTTTTTTGGCAGTTAATGAGCAATACTTTTTTAATTGATCATGTAATAAAACTTTACTTCTAGATTATGATAATTAAGTATGAGTAGAGTAACATCTATTACGCTTTAAAAAGGGTTATTTATTCTTAAAACAAGAGTGCACACGCTGAAATGTCTCGCCTTCTATACTAATCATTGATATTATGTTGATAGTCCTAAGTATAAAGCTAAGCTTTAATACAACTGTCACATAAACTTAACATTAACCAAGATAACTAAACAAAGACCAATGAACCTTGAAAATGAGGTCAAGGTCAGATGAACCATTCCAGGCAGACATGTACAGCTAACAATGCTTCTATACAACATATATAGTTGACCTATTACTTATAGTTTAAGAAGAATAGACCAAAACACAAAAACTTAACACTGTGCAATGAACCGTGAAAATGAGGTCACGGTCAAATAAAACCTGTGCGACTGACATAAAGATCATAAAATATTTCCATACACCAAAACCGACCGTGCGAGGGCTGTATAGCCAGTCAAGGTCGTTAAACACCACCATATATATATATACACCAAATATAGATGACCTATGGCATATAGTATTAGATAAAAAGACCAAAACTCAAAAACTTAACTTTGACCACTGAACCATGAAAATGAGGTCAAGGTCACATGACATCTGCCTGCTAGATAGGTACACCTTACAATCATTTCATACAACAAATATAGTAGACCTATTGCATATAGTATGAGAAAAACAGACCAAAACACAAAAATTTAACTATAACCACTGAACCATGAAAATGAGGTCAAGGTCAGATGACACCTGCCAGTTGGACATGTACACCTTACAGTCCTTCCATACACCGAATATACTAGCCCTATTGCTTGTAGTATCTGAGATATGGACTTGACCACCAAAACTTAACCTTGTTCACTGATCCATGAAATGAGGTCGAGGTCAAGTGAAAACTGTCTGACAGACATGAGGACCTTTCAAGGTATGCACATATCAAATATAGTTATCCTATTACTTATAATAAGAGAGAATTCAACATTACAAAAAATCTGAATTTTTTTTTCAAGTGGTCACTGAACCATGAAAATGAGGTCAAGGACATTGGACATGTGACTGACGGAAACTTCGTAACATGAGGCATCTATATACAAAGTATGAAGCATCCAGGGTTTCCACCTTCTAAAATATAAAGCTTTTAAGAAGTTAGCTAACACCGCCGCCGCCGGATCACTATCCCTATGTCGAGCTTTCTGCAACAAAAGTTGCAGGCTCGACAAAAACTATAAACTTTTTTAAGAAATTAATCTTTAGATACAGTTGATTTGTGAATAATAATCAAGAATTTAGTGCTACATATTGGGGCTCTTGAATCTTAATTATAATAAGTATGACTCATTAGAAAAGAGGATATATATCCTTTTATGCCTTCACAGCTATGCTAACAACACACAAATAATTTGATAGGCGAGTGTGACACATCTTACATAAAAAAAAAACTTGGTTACATGATATATAATGGAGTATTTAATAAGCTGAAACCAGAAAAAACATACCTTTCCTCCTGTTACAGAAAAGTTTGCAAATATACAGTATTTCTCATTTTTATGACCGCTATATGTTTTCAAACACTGAAAAGAGATAACAAATACATTTGAATAACATACACTAAGTAAATCACTTTTGTATAACAGTCTCTAATATTCTAACAAATACATTGTTTTATGAGGTTTAATTAAATAAATGTTCTGACATGACTTTTAGGTGTTTTTACTAGAAAGTTTTTTATGAAAAGAAGGCAGGATCTTTTTTTTAATTTTCTCCATGTGACATATGAAGAACCATTCAGCCAATTGTTGTGAAACTTGGTTGGATATTTACTCAAGTCTACATTTTACAGAAATTATCCCTTTTATTCTTATAATTTTTTATCAGTACAGTACATTCCGGTTATTTGCATAGCCTATTTGTCAGACGAAATTATGCAATAAAGCGGAGTATGCTTATATCCGAAATGCAAAATTACGGAGTCAAATAACATCGGTAGTGCAGATCAGTAAAGGAAATCCCTGAAGAAAGATGAACGTTCATAACCCACTTGCAACATATGGAATGCTTATTTATTCTAATAAAAGTTATTTGTCTAGTGTCATACATTTTGTTTTTAGTTTGTTTATGTACCGACTTTTCCTTTACCTGTGATACGAAAATAAAATTGTTCTAAAAATAGATTTGTTTCTATGACCCGGATGTACACATTACATCGTTACGCTTTGATTAAAACAAACTGTTTAACAATGGTACTCAGTTTATAATCATTTTAAACAATAAATGTGTAATGAACTGCCTTTGATATGCAGTATTAACCGATTGCACAATGATGTAACACTGTTACTTTAACCTCGTTAGTTTCGTATAACAGGTAATGGGGCCCTGTACGGGTTATTTGCTGGAAACGAGTGTTGAAAGTTAGATAATATAATAATTGGAAGTAAATGTTCTTTTAAAAAAATATTAACCAGATGCTCCGCAGGGCGTAGCTTTATACGACCGCAGAGGTTGAACCCTGAACAGTTGGGGCAAGTATGGACACAACATTCAAGCTGGATTCAGCTCTAAATTTGGATTGTGATTAAATAGTTGACACAGCATAGGTTTCTGACACAGAATGAATGTGTTCTAATGAACTTAAAATTTTTGTTTTCTCTTAGAGCAATTCACTATGCTGTTGAATATTAATCCTCTCAAAAAAATGTTTGAAGAAATTTTCTTTTTTATTTATGAAATTTCAAATTAGAAAAATTGAACCCAATTTTTTTAGTCACATTCCCCTTTCCCTTATTCCAAAACTAATCTCAATTAAAATTTCTAATGGAGTTTGCAACAATAACTACTCATTTAAATACATCATAAAATATTAAGATGTAAAAAAACTGCTTGTTATCACTGAATGGTAAAGATTATTTTAATTTATCAGTTGGTAGTAAAAAGTGAATATACATTGTATATTGTATATAACAAAGATTTAAGTTGATTCTGGACAAAGAAAGATAACTCCAATTAAAAAAAATCTTGCTATTGCACAATATTTTGCAATTAGATATTTATTGCTTACTATTCTGGACAAAGAAAGATAACTCTAATTAAAAAAAAATTTGCTATTTCACAATATTGTGCAATTAGATATTTCTTGCCATTGCGCAATACTGTGCAATTGAAAAGACTTGCTATTGCACAATACTTAATATAATAATTTTGGATCCTGATTTGGACCAACTTGAAAACTGGGCCCATAATAAAAAATCTAAGTACATTTTTGGATTCAGCATTTCAAAGAACCCCAAGATTTCAATTTTTGTTAAAATCAGACTAAGTTTAATTTTGGACCCTTTGGACTTTAGTGTAGACCAATTTGAAAACAGGACCAAAAATGAAGAATCTACATACACAGTTAGATTTGGTATATCAAAGAACCCCATTTATTCAATTTTTGATGAAATCAAACAAAGTTTAATTTTGGACCCCGATTTGGACCAACTTGAAAACTGGGCCAATAATCAAGAATCTAAGTACATTTTTAGATTCAGCATATCAAAGAACCTAACTGATTCATTTTTTGTCAAAATCAAACTAAGTTTAATTTTGGACCCTTTGGACCTTAATGTAGACCAATTTGAAAACCGGACCAAAGGTTAAGAATCTACATACACAGTCATGACAGTTAGATTCGGCATATCAAAGAACCCCAATTATTCAATTTTGATGAAATCAAACAAAGTTTAATTTTGGACCCTTTGGGCCCCTTATTCTGTTGGGACCAAAACTCCCAAAATCAATACCAACCTTCCTTTTATGGTCATAAACCTTGTGTTTAAATTTCATAGATTTCTATTTACTTATACTAACGTTATGGTGCGAAAACCAAGAAAAATGCTTATTTGGGTCCCTTTTTGGCCCCTAATTCCTAAACTGTTGGGACCTAAACTCCCAAAATCAATACCAACCTTCCTTTTGTAGTCATTAACATTGTGTTTAAATTTCATTGATTTCTATTTACTTAAACTAAAGTTATTGTGCGAAAACCAAGAATAATGCTTATTTGGGCCCTTTTTTGGCCCCTAATTCCTAAACTGTTGAAACCAAAACTCCCAAAATCAATCCCAACCGTTCTTTTGTGGTCATAAACCTTGTGTCAAAATTTCATAGATTTCTATTAACTTAAACTAAAGTTATAGTGCGAAAACCAAGAAAATGCTTATTTGGGCCCTTTTTGGCCCCTAATTCCTAAAATGTTGGGACCAAAACTCCCAAAATCAATACCAACCTTCCTTTTGTGGTCATAAACCTTGTGTTAAAATTTCATAGATTTCCATTCACTTTTACTAAAGTTAGAGTGCGAAAACTAAAAGTATTCGGACGCAGGACGACGACGACGACGTCGACGCCAACGTGATAGCAATATACGACGAAAAATTTTTCAAATTTTGCGGTCGTATAAAAATGAAAGATTGATTTACAAAATTCTTCAACCATATATAAATGTCCTGTACTATTTAACATAAATGCAGATCCCCCTAGCCGAATTACGAGATTAACACATTGGATAATGATCGATAATTAGCAGGCGTTTATGTTTTTAAAATTCACCTAAAATATAATCTATGAACAATGTTTGAAACCCAATCAAAAATTAACACCTTTGGAAATAGAAGATCATAGAATGGTTGTGTTTTTACAACAATCAGCTGATTGACATTTTTATGACCTCGAGGCTTAAATTAGAATATGGGAAACTTTACCTGTGTACACATCGAGGACTATTTTATAATCATATAAACAAGAAAGAAACTGTTTTAAAACTTTATTTAAATAACACAGAAGTAAATGTGAAATAATAACAAAAATAATGATGCAGTCAAGAAAAATATACTTACCAAATTGCCGTTTCCGGAAAAAATCTCCACAGTTTTAACTAAAGCATATCTAGCTGGCGATTATTTTCTATGCAATTAACCGAAATGCCACTTGTAAGGCTATGCATATAACCGGACAATTTAACATTAGATGAATGGGAAATGATTTTGTGCAGGAGAAAAGTATGCAATTAACCGAATTATGCTATTAAGCGGTATGCAATTAAGTGGAATCGACTGTAATACTGTTTTGAATTTTCTGCTCCTCCTCAACTTCTGAACTGTGTGAACATTGAAAATGCAAACTTACAAAAAGGTGAATTCTTTGTTTTTTCAGATTATTAATTGGTTAATTTCACTGTTAACCAAACATTTTATTTTATCAAAATAATCAAACTATGCAAAATTTTCCAGTAGTGAAACATCACTTGGGGTTGTAGTCAAATGATCCTCATGAAAATGAGGTGTACCAATGGCTTATCACACTTTAAGCCGATTTCTCAAATCTTGTTTCAGCAATTTCATCCACAAAGGTCAGTCTTCAAACAAAAATGTGTTCCCTTAATAAGCTTTAAAATAATGTGGTCTCAATTTTCATCTAAAAGCTAATGAAACAACTTACCTTTCCTTTGCTGTAGTCCCATAATTTTAATGTGCTGAAAAAATAATAAGTTATACCAGTGAACAATGTTATCTTCATGTAAACTTTAAATTGGCATATGAAAAGCTCTAGAAATCATAAAAATCAAAAAACAAAGAGACCATATCAACATATACTGTATTCAAATAAATATATCTGCAATTGTGTACACTTTATTAAATCTAAAATAACTACTATACACGTTTTAATTGATAAAAAAAATTGACAATCATGTTAATGACCTTCCCTTAATATTTACATACAATAAAAAATAACGAAATCTTACTATGTTTGGAAAGTTGTGAGTGATTTCTATAATTTGTTTTACTTACTTGTCTAATGTTGCTGCTAAAATGTACTTTCCATTGGGTGAAAATTTGACAAATGATACAGGTGGATTATCATCATCTAGCAACGAAAAACAATGCGAACATAAATACCTCAAATTTGAGGATCACAACTTTTCCTATCAGTGGAAATAAGCCAAAAAATCATGTTTCATTCAAGTAATATCATCGAAGGTGAAATCAGTGTTTACTTACTGAATACATCATATTGAAAATGAGAGGCATTACAAATATCTTGAATGTTAAACTTTCTCCTATTATTGAATTTTGAAAACCAGATGTCTATTCAGTCAATAGAAGAAATTATTTTAATATGAATTTCCAAAGCTTGTAGATAAAATCCAAATCTAAGATGTCCTGCTGTGAATTTGCTTTTACATCATAGTAGATTCCTTAATGTTTCAACTGGTCTTGGTCTCCTTGAATAAAACAATCTATCCCTAATTTTGGACTATTGAATATTTTACACAAGATGAAAGGTATAATCATCAGAATAAGATCTTACAGAAAAACAACAGCATCAGAGTATTAGTTTAAGTATAAAATTAGTTTTAACTTATCACCTAAAATTCATTATTTTCATTGTCAACCAAGCAATTTTTTTTTTAATTATGTAACAATAAAATCTAACTTACCTATCAATGTTTTTAAACACTGGCCTGATGCTGTGTCCCATATTCGACTGAAAATAGTTTTTAATATCATATTTTAACAATACATAATCATCAATGATCTAAAGGCCATTTAAACTGTGTGTAAACAATAAAGATTATTTAAAATCAAAACAAATAAAGGGCTGCGCTTTAGCGCATGATACGCCCGTTGCTCTTTTAACTTGTCTTTTATGCTTTAAATGAATTTATATGATCAACTAGAAATATATATACAAATCAAAAGGGATGTTACATTAATATATTCACCAAAGTTTCATAAAATCCCCCTTTTTTAAGTATAAAAATTCATTATTTAAGAAAAGGTAAAATCTAAAATTTATAAAAGTGGAAAGGGAGCTTATGTCAATAGATATAAACAATTTATCAAAGTTGCATAAAATTTTGTGAAAGTGTTAGTTATTGTCCCAAAATTGGAAAATCCCCCCTTTTTTAAGCATAAAAATTCATAACACGAAAATGTAAAATCTGAAATTTATAAAAATTGAAAGGGAGCTTACATCAATAGATATAAACAATTCACCAAAGTTTCATGGACATTGGTGAAAGCCTTTTTGAGTTATTGTCCGAAGTGTTGAAAATCCCCCTTTTTTTTTTATGAATAAAGCCCCATAAATCCAAAACTTAAAATCTGAAATTTATAAGAATTGAAAGGGAGCTTACATCAATAGATATAAACAATTCACCAAAGTTTCATGGACATTGGTGAAAGCCTTTTTGAGTTATTGTCCGAAGTGTTGAAAATCCCCCTTTTTTTTATGAATAAAGCCCCATAAATCCAAAACTTAAAATCTGAAATTTATAAAAATTGAAAGGGAGCTTACATCAATAGATATAAACAATTCACCAAAGTTTCATGGACATTGGTGAAAGCCTTTTTGAGTTATTGTCCGAAGTGTTGAAAATCCCCCCTTTTTTTATGAATAAAGCCCCATAAATCCAAAACTTAACCCTTTCAACGCTATACACGGCATATGCCGCGATGACATACGCCGTCCACCACTGCTATTCGCGGCATATGCCGCGATGACAACGGATTTTTCACAAGGACTCTTAAACCATTCGGTTTTCATTCGGGTCCTCTCTAATTTTTCCTTGTATGAATCAAGGATATGCAAGGTCTCATTTGCGCTTGAAATCCCGGGAATTTTTATTGTAAAATCATGCAGTAGAAGGAAAATTGAAGGAAAATAAAAACAAATATTTTGACAAATGCAAATGGCGGAAATCGGAAACGAAGCTGTAAATATGGAAATATTTCAGTATTTCTATTGCGAAACTGACAACGAGGATTAGTTAAAAGGTTTCTTGTTATCTCAATGTGTTTATTACATTCAATTCGTGTGGGAAATATGATTTGATCGATCATTACGAGACGTGGAAAAAGGGGGGAAAACGGAGGTTGACTGAAAATTTTGAGGACGGAGCCACTGATTAGTGCCATGATTACATAATACATTGTGTATGGTGCAATACGCTACGGAATCAAGCAATTGGTGTCTTCTTTTTTATATGGCAGATAAAAAACAAAATAGATGAAGATTAAAAGTAGTTTTTATTCAAAATTCAACACAAATGTAATAAATTACACCTTTTACCTGTTTATTACCTGAAAATGCAGGTAACCTGATAAAAAATTTACTGAAATAACTGCCTAACATTACAGTTCATACTCTCCTGAGCATTTTTCATGCAATAACCTTTTCTGTATCTCTTATAATAAAAAAGATACAGCAGTCTGAAAAGGAATATACTGTTTTAATGAATGAACACAAAAAAAATGCAGCAGCAGCAGCCATTTTTCTATTTTTTTGTGTAGCGTTGAAAGGGTTAAAATCTGAAATTAAAAAAAAACGAAAGGGAGCTTACGTCAATAGATATAAACAATTCACTTAAGTTTCATGGAAATTGGTGAAAGTGTTTTTGAGTTATTGTCCGAAGTGTGGATGACGGACGGACAGACAACGGTATACCATAATACGTCCTGTCTAAAAGACGACGGGCGTATAAAAACAGCACATTTATTTTTATCTATCATATATAAAAAATACCTCTACAAATATTCTTTTTTTCAAATGTTTACAAGGATATCTGTTACTTTGTGTTTGTCTCAAATAATATAAATATATGGTGTTGCATTCTTTAGTGTCACTGCACTCAATTCATATGAAAATAAAACATATTGCAGGAAAATGTTATCCTTCCTTGACACTAAAACAACATTTTTCTGTACAAGGATTTATACAATTACTAGTTTTTGTCATTTCATATTTTTTACTAACTGTAAATTATTTGTTTAGTAGATAGTAGTCTATAATTCACTGTATTCAGAAGCCTCATATGAAAGAAACAAATTTTATTGCACACTTTGATACTTTCCCAAACATGATTACTGGACAACTTTCTCCTTCACTTTGATCAAGAGTATGGTAGAATATTTATAAATACAAAACTTACCACAAACCATCATAACTACTTGAAACTATTAATGAACCATCTCTATTAAAATGTACCTACAAGCATATAAACTAAGTTAAGATACAACTATATAGACAAGCAGGGTTGGCAAAAACCCGGGTTTTATGAGTATTGCCCAGCCCAGTGGGAAATACTGGGAAAACCCGGGTTTTACTGGGTTTTAGTGGGTAATACTGGGCAATACTGGGTAATATAAAATATTTGTCTGAATTTTAAAGAGGATTCAGTGATAAACACAAATGCAATACATTTAATAAGATATTTATACCCTATTTTGTTTGTTTAGAATTTGTCTAGATCGGCAAACTGTAAATAGAAAGCAAATAAATCATTTTTTTTTCAAATGAATAAAGCTCCTATTAAGAATTAACAATTTCATGTATTAAAGAAACATCACATTTAAATAATGTATATGTACTGTCACTAATTAATAAGTATTTATGCAGATTAGAACACAGATTTGTTTATGTAACAATAATCAGTCCTTTCAATTTTATAAGTGTTAATGGCATGACCCTGTAGGGTGTTTATTTAGCAATATGAATGTATAACGATTAAAATTAACAATTCACTTAAACACTGCAATAAAATGCATTTTTCAAAGTTTGGATTATTGAAACAATACTTGGTAATTAAAACGTATCTTTAAATGTGCAAATCTTGTTTTGTATTCTGCCTACATATAAAATTAATAGAGAAGAGAATGAAATTGAATTTTCTGGAAATGACTGTCAATGGTTATCTGTATAAAAAGTATATATTTAGCTGTTATACTATGAAACTATAACAAGTCTTTACTATTTTGTGTTAAAATAAGCTTACAAAATCATATTGCCCAGTAATGCCCACTATTACCCATTTCTGGGAGTATTGCCCAGCCGGGAAAACCCGGGTTTTCCCGCCCGGGAATTCCCGGGTGGGTAATACTTTGCCAACCCTGTAGACAAGTGCTATATATAGATACAGGGATCTAGGTCGGACAAGTGCTTATAGATACAGGGATCTAGGTCGGACAAGTGCTATATATATAGATACAGGAATCTAGGTCGGACAAGTGTTATATATAGATACATGAATCTAGGTCGGACAAGTGCTATATATAGATACAGGGATTTAGGTCATCAAATTTTACTCAGAATTAACAGATTTTGTATATCTTAAATTTATGGTAGATTGGTTGAAGTTTTTAAAGAACTCAAAATGTTAAAATCAAATACTCATGATCACAACAACAGACAGGACAAATGATTTAGTAATATATATCTGTTAATACTACCATTGATTGTTTTACTATAAAGTCTACTTCTTTATTAGTGTTCCTTTCAATTACAAAATTTAAAATGATCAATGTTGTCCTTTATATTTCATCAAGAAAATGTACAATTGATACAATTGATCAAATTAAGAGTTAAACATTTCATGCTCTTTCCAAAGAAACATGTCGAAATTAAATTCTTTCAAATTCCATATTGTATAAATGGGATATATTTACTGTAGACTAGTTCTTAAGACTACTGTTCCAACCATGTTAGCAACTTAAATATGTAATTAAGTTATATCACTATTCATAAAGTTGCCAGTAAAAACCTTAATTTCTATTGGCTATGTAATCTAATCAACTTACAGCAGTAACAGGATCTGAGTGAGCCGGCAGTGTCTTCAAGCATTTCCCTGTTTTTACATCCCATATCCTTACACTTTCATCAAACTGTGAAAAACAATTAAACAAATTGATTATGTACAGATCTCAAATTGTAATTATTGTAATAATTGTAGGTTTTCAAAAATACATGAATTTGAAAGTGCAACTAGCATTCTAAAACACAATTTTTTATGAACAATCTAACAATTAAAATCAACATATCTTTCAGAACACAACATTGTATTTCTTTTTCCAATTTTGTTATGATATAATTCAAATTTCTTTATTATAGATCTACTATTATCTATTATTTCATGGAAAAAACTCCTGAAAAATTGTTTTCTGGACGCTCTCTGTCAATATTTCATGCATATACAAAATGGACAAGCAAACATTTTCATTGTAGCAAGTTCTACAAGCACAATGACAAGTGGTTTAAAATGGTATTGCTAAAAAAAGAATGTTTTTTTGTTTGTTTTTGAGACAGAAATTTTGCCTTGAATCAAGACATTTGACTTCAAGAGTTTAAAGTGCATGGCAATTATACAATGATTATAAGGACAATTGTCTGAGTCGTCCAAATGATGTGTTTTAAAGAGAGGTAATTCAAAGTAGCCAGTTTTGGTCAATAAGCTAAATCAGTAATGACTTACGAAACTAACAAAAAGGGAGAGTGGTGAAATACGTTAAAATCGGAGAGATGCAACATTAATTTTCCATATTTTGAAACAATCTAAGGAAGAGAATTTCTGTAACTCCAACTAAAATCTATAGAATAAATAACAATGCATTAAAAATCATCTTTACTTACTGAACCAGATACAATAAGATTTGATTGTGGATTGAAATTGCAACAAAATACGTAATTACTGTGCCCTTTCAGTGTCTTCATACATTTCCCCTACAATATACAATAATATAGGGTTATTGCATGAATATTGGGGAATATTGTCCCGAGTAGAATTTTATATTGCACGAGCTTGCGAGTGCAATATATGTTCTACGAGGGACAATATTCCCCAATATTCATGCAATAACCCTTTTATTGTATAGCAATATAATATTTGAAAGTAAAAATTGGTTTAAATTAGACTTTGTCATTGATGACGTCATGAATTTTGAAGATTTATTGCACTAGTGCAATATTAGAATTTATTACACGCTTACTTTTGGTTACTTTCTGTTGGAAATATTATATTGCTATACAATAATATACAATATACAATATACAATAAAATTATTAATTAATTCTGACATTAAATAATTTATATATCTACATCAAGCATTTACAATATTGGGACAAGTTATAAATCATGGACATTTGCCTGAAGGCAAAAAATTATCAAATTATTATAATTTGTTTTTAGTTTGTGCAGTAAATTTAATTCAAAGTATGTTACAGATAAAATAGTTTATAATGATAATAGTTTCTCCCTTTAACACAGACTTCACAATGAACAAATCCACAAGCTTGAATCTCAATTTTTTGAATTTTTTTGTTGGATCAGTTGGCTTGTAGAGAAGAATTTTACAAGCTGTAAAACAATTACACTATGCTTTGGCCGTAGGAATGTAGGAGTTGTGGTTAAGCATGAAGACTGTTAACACTTACTTGTAGAGAAGAATTTTACAAGCTGTAAAACAATTACACTATGCTTTGGCCGTAGGAATGTAGGAGTTGTGGTTAAGCATGAAGACTGTTAACACTTACAATTTATGTTAATCTTTCCCATTAATGTCCCCCACAATGGTTAAGTGCACAGTAGTAGTCTATTTACAGTGTTCAGTAAGCCACATTGTAATAAAGATTGCATTCTTCGTCATACTGGTGCCTTGTATTTCAATCTTCAGAATGTCATTGATCAAGTTACTTTTAACCAAAGAGATTCAGAAGAGAATTTGGAAAAATCATTATTCTAATAAAACCATAACATTTCAATGATATTCATGTTATTATTTTCACAATAAAATTTTGTTTTCGACTAGCATTTTACTCTGGATTTAAATTGCAACAAAGTACATCATTATGGTACTGCTTCAGTGTCTTCATAAAGTAAGGCCAAATAAAATAGTATGTGTGGTTCCAGTTACATCTGAAAAAAAGTTAGGGTAGGTGGGTAGGGATTTTTTTTTATTTTATGTTTTTTCTTTACATTGAGTCTATGGGAGCATCATTCTGACTTTAACAGTGCTTAATGAAAAATGACAATAAAATCTTTAGGGTAGGCTAACTTCAAGACGAAAAAGTAGGGAAGGTAGGGTCACTGGAACCACACATATATTTTTATTTGGCCTAAGTAAGGAAAATGCAGTTTGAAAAATTATGTTGTGAAAACAGCCCAGTTGGTTTATTTTCAAATACATTAAAACAAATTTAATAGAAATAGTCTGTAAATTGGACTTGAAAGAACTTGTAAATACACTCAAGCAGACACTACTCTATAACTAATATCTATTTTACTTACAGTAGCAAAATCCCAAATTTTTAATGTTTTATCATCAGATGCACTAACAAGTATTCTGCTATCGTTCGACCAAGCAACATCTGAAATACCCTACAAATAAAATAAATAATTAGGCAGAATAAAATTGCATTAAACTCAAACATGAGTAAATTCAATACCCCCCTCCCCAAGCATACATAATTCAGAATGCAAAACTTTAAAAATCTGTATTTAATCAGTGTTTAGTATTGAAATTATCGACTTATGTGGTTTGGCTTTGTCCAATTCTCAGCAAGAAATGTGGGGTTTGGGGAAAATATTTAGATTTTTACCTTTACGCATTACACACTAACAAAAGCAATGCATCAACTGATGTTTATTGTTTTATATGATGATATTCTGATATATATATTTGATTCTGTAACGAGGGTCGTCCTGAATATGCATGAAATATTTGCCACTGGACGTTAAGCAACCATCAATCAATCAATCTGTACCGAGGGAGACGATCTGGACCATGTGTTTTGCATGTCGTCTATTTTCTTAGAGAAGTTGGTTGTTGGCATTCTGATGTAGAAATATTTGGGGTAATTCCTGTTCCATGTATTACTTATGTTAAAAAAATAATATAATCAAAGACAAATAAGTTAAAAAGGGGCACAACTCTAGAACTCACAACACAATTTCAAACTCTGTGTTTTATGATTCATAGCATTGTGTAAGAGTTTTATCAAATTTGATGAGACAAACTTCAGTAAGACTTGTGTTATATATTTTTTTAAAGGGCATTTTCAAATAATTGTTTCGTTTTTGTTGCTATTGAAAAAATATTTCATATAAATACTTACTAGTTTATGGCCACTTATAGTCTTTTCAAATTTCCCGTCATAAGCTCCCCATATCTTTATAAGTTTGTCAGCAGCTAAGGTAATAGAAAATATCTTTCAATTAATTCAATAGCTAAGAATAGAAAAATGCTTTAAATATATGTTCAAACAATTTTGCCTTTCTTACAGAACTTTCCAAATTGAGTCACTATAGTCATGCAGATATTTGTTCATCAGCTTTGAAAGATAATTAATATCGAAATGTTTGCTTAAATAAAATATTCACATAAATTTTAATTATGGCAAGTTGATGTGAAAGCTTTGCTAGTTGATTCTCTGTGAAAGCTTAAGGTTGAGGAGGTATGGACGAGTAAACACATCACACAGTACAGTAGATTCCGGTTATTTGCATAGCCTATTTGTCAGACAAAATTATGCAATAAAGCGGAGTATGCTTATATCCGAAATGCCAAATGACAGAGTCAAATAACATCGATAGAACAGATCAGTAAAAAGAAATCCCTGAAGAAAGATGAACGTCTGTAATCCACATACAATATACTGAATGATGATTTATTATAATAAATTTTTTATGTCTACTCTAGTGTCATATGTGTTATTTTATTTTGTTTCTTTAAATAAAGATTATAAACACATTTAGTTTTAGTTTATTTGCATTCAGACTTTCCTTTACCTGGGATACGAAAATAAACTGTTCTAAAAATAGATTTGTTTCTATGACCCATATGTACAATGTACATTGTTAGGCTTTGATTAAAATAAACTTTTAAACAATACTTCACAGTTTATAATTATTTTAACAATAGATGTGTAATGAATTGCTGTTGATATGCAGTTGGGCACTGAAGTAACAACTTGTTAGTTTCGTATATGCAAAGCAGTAATGGTGGGGTCCTGTACGGGTTAATTGCTGGACACAAGTGTTGAAAGTGAGAAAATATAATAATTAAAAGTAAATGCTCTTTTCATAAAATATTAAAAACAAATGATTGATGTATAAAATTCTTTAACCATATGTAAATGCCCTATAATATTAACATTAATACAGATCACCCCAAGCCCAATAGAGTTCACATTGGTTATGATCGATAATTAGCAGGAGTTTTTGTTTTAAAAATTAACCCCAAATGTAATCTATGGACAATTGTTTAAATCCAATCAATTATTAACACCCTTTGAAGTAGAATGGTCAGTGTTTTTACAACAATTATCTGTTTGACATTTTTATGACCTCGAGGCTTAAAATAGAACATGGGAAACTTTACCTGTGCAGACATCGAGGTTTATTTTTAATCAAATTCCATAATATAAACACGAAAGAAACTGTTTTAAAACTTTATTTCAATAACACTAAAGTAAATATGAAATAATAACGAAAATAAGGATGCATTCAAGAAAAATATGCTTACCAAATGACCGTTTCCGGTCAAAAATCTAGTCAGTTTTAACTAAGCATATCTAGACGGCAATAATTTTCTATGCAATAAACCGAAAGGCCACTTGTAGAGCTATGCATATAACCGGACAATTTAACATTAGATGAATGGGAAATGGTTTTGTGCAGGAGAAAACTATGCAATTAACCGAATTATGCTATTAAGCGGTATGCAATTAAGTGGAATCGACTGTATAACATGATGACCTTACATGAAGCTGAATAACTAATTACATGAATCTTAAATCAATAGTTTTTTAGGGAAAACATGACACAAATTTTATATACATTTGTACAGCCATTGTCTAGGAATATATAAGTATTCAGTAAACAGAAAGTTGATTGGCAATGAATGTGATAACGCATCACACAGTTTCATATGGCCACATGGAGCTAAATTTTAAATTTCAAAAAGATTGAGGATTCTGTCAGAGGAAAATAATACAAAATTTAATGGGACTGGAGAATGAAAGACTGAGAGGTAAACCACTATTTCTACTACTACTGAATAGGGGTATAATTAATTTACATTGGTTATTCATGATTAATAGAGACCATGCATGCATGTTTAAAAAAAATTCTTTCATTGAAAAGTGATCTTAATTTCTACAATGATGAAAAATATTCACAAAATGCAACAATAAAGACAATACTTACAGGAACTGGCTAGCCATTCTCCACTTGGACTGAATTTTACTGATGAAACTGCTTTTGTATGGCCTGCCATGGTGAATTTTAATGTGTAATTAGGTTTCTGTAAATACAAAAATATAAATTACTGATTAATATTTTATTCTGGGAAAACATGGTTCATTAAATAGTTGCAATTTGATTTTAAACTTTGTCAGTAATCATGATTTTTTTTTACATGAAGATAGGTACTCTTTGTCTTCTCTTGAAACTTCTTTTTGTGCTTAGTTCCAACCTAAAGAGTCAAGAAACCATTCTTTGTGTTTTAAAACCACTGTCCTAAGTAAGAAGACTGTTGAAGGCTTGCATATATGTGCCGTTCCAAACAAGATTTCTAAAATCCCATAGTTGTCACTGGTTTCTGTTTCCATAATTCAGTTCCTTCATTTTTATAGCAAAAATAATGTTGGTTATCATTTTGAACTGGTTCCTTTAAATAATCAAAAAGTCTAAAAGGTTTATATGGTAGAGAAAACAGTCTATTTAAGAATACACATAAGTTTTATCATTCTTTTCTTCTTTCAAAAACTACTTATAATATGCAAGGAGTGTAAATATCAACAACAATAAGTACATATTGGAACTTAATAAATGTGTCATATTCATTTAAACTACACATATTTGACCATAAATTTTGTATTTTAGATGTAACTAGTAGCGGACTTCAATAATTCCAGGGGTCTCATTAAGATGATTTCTAATAACTTTTAAAATTCAATATGCTCCATGAATAGACATTAAAATGTGAATCTTTTTCTTTTTACAATCAATACCTTCAGCTATATACATGTATCATGTATATAATCATTGAAAACTTCTGTGTCAGTATCATTATCTTCAAGACAAGCAACTGGTGTTTTGGCAGTGTCATGGAGTCGGTGACAAAATGTGAATTTTTTTTTTATTTGCCTTTGTTGGTCTGTTGATTTTTTTTTATTTCAACATCAAAAGAATTCATACATACGACCTTTAAACAAGCAGAAAAGAGTCAGACAGCATATATTTTTTCTTTCATGACCTATCAACCTACCAATGACTGTGATGATGGTGTTTTGGGTGTTGTGACTGAGGATGATGTCAATGTACTTGATGGAGTAGAGGATACAGGATTTGTTGTGGTACATGGTGGTTTTACATCTCCTGGTGTCTGGGGAGTCTTATTTTCTTCTGTAGACATCTGAAATCAATACAAAGGAATAAAAATGCTGCCAGAGATGTAGATTTTATAACATATGTACACCTGAGGGTTAATAATTTTCTGCCAAACCAAAGACTAGTATGTTATACTCATGGGGATGAAGTACCCAATTACGGTAGAAAAATCAATTAAAAAAAAAAAAAAAAAAAATTCAGGAAAATTTCCCGAATGTTTCCTTTTACTAATGAACTCAAAATCGTTAACTTTTTTTTCAGATCTACTTCCGTTTCCTGTCTTCTTTCGTTTCCGGTCTTGTTTGCATGAGACTTTGAATAAAATGTATATTTATCAACATATCAACAAAAATAGGAAGGAATTTAACACCCAATCATTTTTAATAATTGTTTGATATGAAAAAGACGTTACCTGGACAACAGCGTTTGTTTGTTTACATTGAATATGACGTCATAACTTAAATAACGTCACAACTAAATCCCTAACAACAGAACCAATATCGGAAAAGTTACGGTATTTCCATTTCTTTTATCAACATGTTTGACTTCAAAATAATATAGACTTCGTCCCCATTCACAGTACCTGTGAAAGGGGATGAATTTAGTATGAATTATCTTTTTTAATTCAAATATATTTTAACTTCAAAATCTGTTTAAAAAAGAAATGGAAATACCGTAACTGTTTGATTTTGGTTTTGTTGTTAGGGATTTTAGTTATGATGTTATGACGTCATATTAGGTAAAGTTTTTTCATATCAAAGAATTATCAAAAATGAAATTGGTATCATGTTCCTTCTTATCAAAAAGATCATTTTTTAGATTAAGTGTGTACATCGTACATGGCGGCCATTGTGATTTCCGTGGCCACCATGTTCGATGTACACACTAAATTTTAAAAGTTTTTTATGAAGCTTTCAGAAAATCATTTGAAAGTTATAAATTACATCGATAATATATAATTATTTCAATGTTTTTGCTTTCTGCAAATCATTTTTAAGTTATAAAATACATCGATAATATGCCAGCTTTAGCTGGCACTTATGGTAGAAGCATCGTTTTGGAATAAAGAATGATAACTCTCTCTACACGACCCATCTGAAAATTTTCGTCACTCTCGTTAAATCTCGTACGATTAATTTTTTTAATGGCGGCCGCATTTAACGTTTCAACGCGACCTTGAAAAAACGGGACAGAGAATAATTTTGATATTAAATACGACATGAATTTTTATTTGTTTGCAAAAACAAGAATTCAGAAATTTTAGTTACTTGTGTAGCTTATTTAAATTTTATCGTACCACGGAAATTACCGAAGTTAGGACAACAACATCTGACGCCATCTTTTGGCTGCTTCAACATTCCATTATCAGTGAGGTCAAAACAAATTACCCAAATAATCACAGGTAATTCATTTAAAAGTCACAAAATCATAGATAACGATAACATATTTAGACTAAAAGTTCCGTCCAGCCATGGGAACACAGAAAAAATCTCTGCAAGCAATACATTTCGGATTTTTTTTTATAATGGCCATCTGGTCCGGCATGCGGGGGAAACAGTTTAACTCCGGAGCACTGGTTGATCATGACTACTTATGTTCATCTGCCACATTATTCCCCACATCAAGGAACAGTGATAATTATACTGTTGAATGTGATCACGGTTATTCATGTAGTCAATGGCGAATCCATCATTTTTCATAAGGGGGGCCCGCTGACAGGGTGCTCCAGTCATGATTCAGCGATTCCCTATATAATCAACATTTTTTTCCCAAGAAAAGGGGGACCGTCGCCCCTCTGGATCCTATGGTAGCCCACAGACTAATTCAAAACTTAACAAAAGTTTAAAACATAAAAAATTATTAAAATAATTCACAATCTTCTACAGTAATTCTGTACTTCCTTCAAATGGCAAACTCTCAACATATCTTTTCATTGATTATGTCACACCTTATACAGTCCCAGGAGATGGAAACTGTTAAGTTTCCTCTCTCTAAGTTTAATCATAAAAAGAGACTTAAGTCTGAGTAGTACATTCAGAACTGACTACTGTATATATTGTATGCTCCCATATTGTCCAAAATTGGATTCTTTTTGGGAAGATGGAGTTATTATGATAACCCATGAGAATACGATGACTTTGATAGGTATATACAGGGCATGTTACTTGGAAGTATGTGGGCTACATCCTTTAAAATCCGAGCTGCAGCAGTCGCCTGCATATTTTATGCATCAGTTTAAACCTGATCAAAACATTTTCACTCTACCAAGTACTTTATCACTATATCACTATCAGGTTCACATTTCAACCTTATTATTTAGCAATACACACTTATGGTTATATAACATCACAGTACCAAAATTGTACTCAGTAACCAAATTGCACCTAGGCCACAATTAAAAATATTTTGGTTTGCCCAAACCCTACCCAAAGGTTGAGACAGTGGGTAGGTAGGTAGGCATTTTTTTTTTTTTTTTCAAAAAGAGAAATTGAAGTATCGGGTGTTTATTAGTCTTCATGCCTATCTGATTAAAAAAAAACTTCTTCAAATCAGGACAATAAAAGAATTTGAGTAGGCAGCTTTTTCCTGGGTAGGTAGCATTTGGGCAAAAAAACCTATTCTTTTTTATGGCCCTATTCAGCAAAAAAAACAACTGCAAAAATCTTGCAAGTTTTCTTTCACCATGTGAAGTTATCTATCATCTTTTTAAAATGAGCAAATTAAATTTGTTACCAGCATCCTTTTCTTCAAAAAATAATAGTTAAAGCATGGAATAATGTCAAATTGTTCCGAATATTTGAAGAATTAAAACAAAATCTCTGTTTTAAGGATTTGAAATTAACCATACATGTAATGATGTATGGAATTTGGGTTAACTGACCTCATTACAGTATCATGGATTGTTTGGGTGTAATTTCAAACCCATTTTTCAATGACTCTACATGGACTCAAAATTAAATTGGTGTAACTATATTGTAGACAAGGAAAGTCTACAAAAAAAGCACAGAATAAACTTTTGTCTGGTACATAAAAAAGTTGGTAAAAAAATGACAATTTAGGTGCAATTTGGGTATTCTCATGTCAGCAACTTCACAACAGAACTTCAAATTTATTTTCATGACCAAAAAAAAAAAGTACAAACCTAAAGGCAATAAAATGCTTTGCCACGCCTGATACGACCACAGATGTATATTTAGCATATAAAAAACATTTTTTTTTATGTCAGTTGAAATCAAACATATTCTAATTTTGGATGCTTTAAACTTCAATATGAACTAATTTGAACCCACATATTTCTATTCAGCAGAAGTCTCTAACTACATATCTCCTTAATTTCATATGATAGCAAGTCCTACAAAAATATTGAAAATGTGTACATTTAATTTTTTTCTAGCTTCTCTCATGTGAAAGCAGTACCTTTTTGGTCACTATTTATGTGTTGTGTCTAAATAGGAATTGTAACACTTTATAGTGACTGAACAGGTTAAACAAATACTTCTCAAGGAACCGAAAAAGAAGACAACTTGAAACAGCACCAGCCATGCCAGTATTGTATGAATAAAACCTCAGATCAGAATAGCATGGACAATATGTTAGTTCTATGTCCTTGTGAATATATTGTGAGGAGAGTTATCAATAATTCTGCAGATAATGCAATTTTATCAAGTGTTTTGTACTTTTCTGTTAAAATTTTCACACAATCTGTGAAACATTTAAACAGGCTAAACATAATTTTTATTACTGAAAGTTTCAAACAATGAAAAGTGTTTCATAATCATTTACCAAATAACTCATGTGTTTCTGTGAGAAAAAAAATCAAGTGCAATTTTTGGAATTAAAGGGAAAGAAGATCCTTTTGCAGCGCACTGGCGCATGTCAATTGTGAATATATATATATATACTTAATACCAAATATATTTTCTTTATCATGATACTCACATCAACATTATAAAAAAGTACATATCATAGGAAAAATGCACAAATTACAGATAAAATATTTAAAACACCCTATTTTGAGTGCATCTCCTGCCAAATCAGTATTTGTTGCATCTATATACATGTATACTAGATGAGTATAACCAATGTAAATAAGGTAATTTTTGGAAGAAAAACCCAAAATTTTGAAAAAAAAAGAAAACACCCCCAATAATGTTGTACCATAACCCCAAAATCAATTCTAATCTTCCTTTTGTGTATTGAACCTTCTAGTAAAATTTCATAGAGACCCATTCACTTATACTCAAGTTATTGTCTGGAAACCAAATGTGTCTTCTTGAAAACAACTATCAGACATGATTAAGCATTACTCGAAAGCAAATTTTTGACATGGTTGTATTTCCCATTTCAATTCTCAATTTTATTTTGCTGTCATATAAAAACTTGAAAAGTAAGCTACATCATGTACATGTAACAAGAAAAATATATGCAAGAAATGACGTAAAACCCACTCTGAATTAGTACATGAAATTGATGTAGAACTTACAAACTGAAGATGATCAGAAATAATGTTTTTCAATTCCAGTCAGATTTTTTTCTACCGAAGCCCTTCAGCGCTATCAATTAAAATTATTTAGTCAAAATTTAAGGTTCCTCATAACAAATTGGCAAATACGGCCTTATTATCACCTAAAAAACTACTGTGTACAGACCTACATGTGCGGTTTGGGAAGTTTTTATGTTTTTAGATATATAAAAGTTAAATTTATTTTGCGTATCTGAAAGATAAAATCATTTTTGGTGAAAATATCTGGATTCAAAATAATTTTTTTGTCCTATGCTTGAACAGATTTTTTATTCATCAAATTATTTGGAAATCAGAATATTTTTTTCAGGAAAAATACCATAACCCCTCATGCCTTTTCAACCTAAACATTTTCCATCTGAACTTATTATTTTCTTTTTGACATAAACAATATGTTAATGTACCCTAGGACATTCGTTCTGAACATGCATGAAATATTTGCCACTGGACGTTATACAACCAACAACCAATCAATATATAGGACATTGTCTTAGTATAAAGCTGGCATTTAAGGTAGCGCCTTCCTCATATTATATATTATTATTTAATGATCCGTTTAAAAGTCACAAATATGTGCTAATATTAAAATTTCAAGTGTTATTCGGTCATTACAAGTGTTATTCGGATAACAACAGTGTTATTTAGTCATTCATGTTACCCGCTAATGATAGGGGAGTTCATTTCCAATACTATACAGATACAGAGAAAGTAACCATTTGACGCCGGATGGTAAAGGGCATAATTTACTATCCTCATAATAGCTATAAAAGAAAGTTTACTTGACATGTCGTATGTTCTGTGATAGACACATCTGTATGAATATATGACTTATTTTTGGCTGTTTGACCACAGGCAGGGCCGTAACTAGGGTTCTAATTCAGGGGAGGCCGGGGTTTGGGGGCCGCCGACTGAGGGCGCCCCCCCCCCCGCCATTTTTTTCTATCAGTTAAATGCCTAAAAATCATCCTTTTTCCTTTGATTTCCTTACTTTAAGGATTGCTTGAACCTGGAAGCAAATTTTATGCAAAAACAAGCTGAGATTGCTGAGAGTGTTGTTCGGGGTGAGCCAAGGCTCCGTCTTGAAGGCCGTACTTTGACCTATAATTATTAACATTAAATACATTGTGACCGCAGAATTTTTCTCAATAGAATCAGTGGGCTAAAAATGATATGTTTTCCTTCGATTTCCTTACTTTAAGAAACATCAGTATTGCTGGATCCTGGAAGCAATTTTTATGCAAACAATTATTATCTGTATTTAAAGATATTTCCGTTAGAAATCGACCTGAACTGGTAAGTTAAAAAAAACCCATATAAAGCAAGATCATAGAACGAAAGATTTTTTTTTATCGAGGCCCTTGAATTTCAATATTGTTGACATCTGAACAGACATGTATATAACTACAACCAGGGACTTTTTATACTAGTATATATTTAGTATAGAAATTCACTGCTACAACGAATGGGAATGTTTAACTACTAAGGCATTGACCACAATGTTCTTGTACGATATGGAGACGTTAAAATAAATGATCCAACAGCTGATTCAGTCGGTAACAAATTTCTGACATCATAAAAGATTCATAATACAAAGGGAACTTCCTCTGCTTAATTGAGCCCCTAAATAAATGTGAACAGTTAAGTTTTATTCAAAATTGTCGAAAGCAAAGTTTCACATGTTTTCTCGTACAAATACTGAATAACAGACGGACGGCTACACGAAAAAAAAACCAAATACTGAAACCAAGGACGTATATATATACGTCCTTGCTGAAACGTTCCACTATCGATCAAAAATCCGGAAAATGAAGTATATATATCACGTATCATGATAACACTGTTAAAACTGTAAACTAGTATTGTTTATAATACAAATTCAAGTTCTTCGTGTACATATTGTCAATATTTCATTTTATTACTTAAAAAAAAATTGGTGTAGAAAATTCAGGGGAGGCAGTTGCCTCCCCTGCCTCATAGGTAGTTACGGCCCTGACAGGAATCGGAAGTTCTATCAATAAAATATTTGACTTTTGGTTTCGTTGTGCTTATGTTTACAAACTTTGCATAAATTTGGTAAAATCAGGTATTTTTTAAGCTGTGAGCAATCAGTAAGGAAGATCTTACTTTTACGTTTAGCTCTTTGTTTGTGCTGTTCTGGTTTTATTGAAATTGATCTATTGAAACTTCTACTATTCTGTCCCTTTCATCTTCCCGCTGTACAATGTTATGACCATCAGCACATGGGTACAGTAATACGCATGCCCAGTAGCAGAATCTCGTTTGTTTGCGTAGTCGATTTTCTTAAACTTTTTATTTTATATAAGTGAAAAAATTAATATCTTAGATTTCAGTCAGTATGGCTAAAATGTGAAAAATCTTTATTCGTTTTATTTATTGTCTTTCATGCTTTGCAATGTTGACATTTTTTTCTTTGACACGTGACATGTATGGCCAATCATTTCACTTCGGTCGATACGTGAAGACGTACTGATCATTTGTGTTCGAAAGATCAGTCGAGTTTGATGCATTCTACCTCCGTACAGAAATTTCTTTTAAAACATATTGTTTCATAACATAGCGGAGAAAGAGTTAATGATATTTTGGACATTATTTTAAAACAAATTTAACTGGATTTTCACTAATTTTAAAAGTTGTTCATGTCACCTGACAGCTTCTATCCAATCAAAACCTCTGTTTTTTGTCTGGTCGTATAAATACCATTTCTAACCGGGATGGTCGTTTATGTTGATGACTGATACGCTGTGGGTCCTGTTGAATCATGTGGATTGAATGGACATGACGAGCCATCCGACACTACAAAGGTTTCAGCAGAACACCCCAGTAACCAGTGCAGGGTACTTTTATTAAATTTTTTGTTTTAAACAATTTTAAAAGTGCAAAAAACTTAAAAAATGTCAGTCAACATCACAAACGACGCATAAACCGCCATCTTTTCATGGCTGTGTTCACATCGTCTAAAGAAAAATAGCGTTATATTTCATCTATCTGGATACATTTTGAGATTTTTTTGCATCTTTTTTGGAGTTTGTTAGTCGAGATCAAACAATTTTGATCTTCAACTTCTTCATAATGTAGAACTTGCGAAATATACACGGTAGTGAATGCATTGATGAATTTTCCGCTGATTATGCACTTATCAAAGACCTATGTACCAAAAGGAAACAAACATACGCGACAGAACGCGAAAATTATGTAAATAGATGTTGTATTTATTTAATATGATAGTTTGTGTTTAATTATTATTGAAGTAATAGCCCTTGCATGGTCTTCTTTCGTTTTGTGAACGTGTATTTTTCCACGTGAAAATGGCGTCTTCTCACAAGAAAATGACTCATTCATTGTTCTAGTTTATAGTAGGAAGTCCTTTGTTAATATATATATGTCGTTTAAGGGGTACTTTTTGATCCCATCATAAACATACCCTATTATACAATTTGATAAACAACGTTTCATTGTTGACATGATCATACTTTGTATGATTGTAAGTGCTTCTCAATTGCCCCAAACAACCACTACTATAGCCATATGGATTATAATTTGTAATAAAACCAAATGAGATTTATATTAACTATCCATTACGGGACTTCATCAGATATGTATTTATTTTTATTGATTAAATATAGACAATTTTCAATGTTTTCAGAAGCTAAGTTGCTTCATTATTTGCTATATAATATTTATACACCTTATCGCTATTTATCCACCAATACTGGACATCACAAAGGTTCTCGTAAAATTTTCACGTCATATATTATATATCTGTTGCATCAATGTAGAAAACAGATTGTTGTATGACGTCAAAAGTTCAAATGGAGCAAATAACTACAAAGTTGTATTTGTATGGCAATTTAAATGAATTACTTTTAAGTTATTTATATGAACAAGAAATGCTTGTTGACTTGAGGTCATTGACACTTGTAATGATTCAGAAATTAACTTTTGCATTGTAGTGTGACATTTTCTCTTGTAACATCTTAATTTTTGGGGTGAACGTCTGATCAGTCTTAACTCAGTCATAAATAATAGATGTAAGAAGATGTGGTACTAGTGCCAATGAGACAACTCTCCATCCAAAGTAGGGTGTTCAACACAGGGCCTTGGTTCACACAGAACAGCAAGCTTAGCTATGAAGGACCCCAAAAATGACTAGTGTAAAACCATTCAAACGTGAAAACCAATGGTCTCAGCTATATGAAAAACGAGACACACTTTAATATGAACCACATCAGCAAATGGCAAGTACTGAACATCAGATTTCTGACTAAGGTCAGATGCAAACAAACGCAGCGTGGTTCAAATGTTTTAAAATATTAGGCCTATGCTATTTTGTAATCATTTCTTAAATTTGAATTTCAATGAAATATTATTGCTCAGCTGTCGTAAATTAAAAATTTGAAATCTAATACATAAACATCGCATGACATTGTCTTATAATTTCTCTGTCTAATAATTTCCAAAAAGAGGGGCCGTGTCTGGATAATAGATGAAATTAAATCGTCATTTTACAAACAAGATAAAACAAATCGGCATAGCTCTTTATCAGTTTCACGAAACTTGGTTTATAATGATCTTCAAGCACGAAAACTGATTGGAAACACTTCGTTCGAAAATAAGTTTCAACATTCGTGTCAAAAATGTAATAGACTCGTACACTGGAAAAACGGAACAATGAAAAATACGAGAAACAAACTTATTCTGTAATTGTTTTCAAGCACAGGTTTCATTTTGCAAAAATATTTGTGCAAACGACATTTCAAGGTCAGTTATGATTGATTTGTCTATTTTAGATACATACACATCCAGATTATTTTTTCACAACACAAGGTGTTATCAATTCTGTAAGTGTTTAAATCATTTCATTTAAAAAAAAAATTATTTTATTCATTTTTCAAGGATAATATATTTGTAAGGGTCGACAGGAATAAAAAGCATTAAATGTCGATTTTATTTTTACTCTTTTAATCTGAAAAATAGAGTCGGTGGATCTGTAAACCAACAAATTAAAAAAAAACCTGGCCTTATGTCAAATTCAGCTTTCAACTGATCTGAAGTTGCATGTTTCTTATGTAGCTTTCTTAATTTTGAATAACCTTTCAAATACATGTATCAAATACGATTATATTTTGAAAGATATGTTGATGTTAGGCATAAATGAAAACGAAAGAAAACTTACTAGTTTGGGGTGAAATCCATAGCACCCCATTAAAGTAAATGGTCTGTACTGAAATGCATTAGCTATCACATAGCTAAGAACATGTTTTAATTCAATTCACACAGGCCATAAAGTTTGGGTATATTTAATATTGTAAGAAAGAGAATAATTGCAAATGGCCCCCTTATCCTAAAGGAGCATACTCATTGCAATCGAAGAGAGACTTAATACAGTGATCTGGAAGGTTTTTTTCCCTATGGGCCCAGGGCCCTTCAAAAATAAATTTAATGGGCCTTTTAAAAAATAATGGGCCATGTTGTCAAATGAGTGGGCCATTTGAATTGACTTTTGTAAAAAAAAAATGTATCAGTATATTTTGGCAAAGAGATGTTTGTACTTACCTTTATGATTTTAAATAAAATCGTGGGTATTGTTCCTGTGATTTTGTAATTTCAATGAATATACAATAACTTCTTCCAACCCGAACAATATTTAAGTTAACCTTTAAATTTATTTACAATGTTTAAACTGGTACTGTTGCCGTGTTCATGTTCATGTTTTTTTTTTGTACATTAAATTTGGGTCTTGGTCGATACCATACTTATTCCAGATGTTCCGTATCAGAGGACATTTCAGGCACTTCCTCTGCACTTCTTGTATTATTATAACTTCATCACGGTGTGGCAAGAATAACAGTATAGAGTACCATTAATTCATAGAACAAAACAACAAATCACTGAAGTCATGTTTAAAAAATGTCAAAACGAGCCAAAGACCAAAAAATGACAAGGACAGTTAAGCGCCTTTTTTGAAGATTTGGGGTTCTTCATTCGAAATAATAGAAAGCTAAACTAAATGAGATTATTATTAGAGTTAAATCTCGTCTGTACTAGCCAAATTTCACAAATTTAAAGTTGTTTATGAAAAAAATATATCATGAATGATGGTTAAATACGTTTTTCCGGTTCTCAGTTAGATCACATGGTTCTATTATTACAATAGGAAAACACCCGAGACGTTAAACCGCATGGTTCTATTATCATAGGGAAAAACCTGAGACGTCCCAAAAATATATAGGTGCTCCTATAATTGGAGGAACATTACACAGTTGTGTACACACACATTGCGGCACGGAACATGATCGGAAATCCATTTGACGATTTCTAAGCATTTCGAAACGAAGTGAAAAATATCGTGCACCACGTGGGTGCTTACATTTGTCACTGTATGCGCCATTTCTTGTCAATATGCGCTATAGGCGCAGGGCGCACGACTTTCCCGATCACTGTTAATATAGAGAGAATATATTTATTTTTCAAGCTAACCATTCATTTTCTCTACACGATCATCTTTGTGAAGTTTGGGTTGCTTCTAATTGATTTGGCATGGTCTCTTATCCATTTACATTTCAAATGACCTCTTTCTGGAATTTCTCCGTACAGGCATGTTTACAGGTATCCATAAATTCACAGAGGAGTGGTTTCATATTTGTCTACTTCACAACGATTTATAGAAAATATGACATACTTCAAACTGCTGTCAAATTGTTTAACCACTGAAATGGGTTCGATAAAGTCTTGCTCAAAAGATTCTGTACCCGATTTGTTTGAGACAAAAAGTTGAGAAAGATGAGTTATCGTGTCAGTTGTGAATATCCACTGCATCATCTTCGATGAAACCATTAAAGACATCATTCCATGTGCCTGAATCTGTATAAACAGTTTACTATTTTGTTTGTAATTTGTCTTAAAATTGACAGAAGTTGACATCGTAAAGTACTCCTTCATAACTGCATGGATACCTGTAAACAATTTCCATGTGCTTTATCAGAAAACGGTCATATGAAAGCTTGACGGGAAAGGAAGAAAAACTTAACTTAAATGTGTAATTGACTTAGACTTAAATCAATTCTGGAAAGGACATGAATTTCCAGATCTCGTTAATAGAAGTATTAAAAATAAGTTCTTCACATTTAAAGCAACAAAATTATCACAGTTGGGGGCGGGGGGAGGTTTCAAAGTCAGTCGGTAAATTGCAAACATACCATATTTTGATTTAAGCCTTATCAAAACCTATCAATCAATAAAATGTGAAAAACAACTGCCATATTCCTAACATGGTTCAAGCATTTTCATTAGAAACTGGTGGGTTAAATCTGGATTATATGTAGCCAGGTGAACCTACCACTTTTATGTGACAGTTTATAGTTTCTTATTATTGACAATTTGGTAAGCAACACAAACAGACATTAAGTTTAATTTGGCGATACCTATAATTTCAATCCAGCATCAAACTGGTTACATATATCACAGACTGCAAGACAACACAAACAAGTTAAGTCAGTGGAGAGTGAATTTTTTTTGCTGATCAATTTCAATTTATAAACAAATATATATATTATTATACATAAACAGATATAAAACTTTGTCTATTGAAAATTACTGGTTCTTAATTTATGAAATCAGATGATGATTTGGATTAGCATGTTTTTACTTTATATTTACAGATACATGAAGATGTCCATTTAAATGTGTTGTGGACATGTACTGGGGATATAAACACCCTGTAGGACAAACTTGTTCTTTTGTAAAAGCCTTATGATTTAAGGGATATAAAATGATGGCAGATATGACGAGGTATGAAAACATCCAAGTTAAAAAAAAATAATTATATAACTAAAATTTTGTGTCACAAACCAGAAAATTTCATAACTTGTTCCAAGAAATACATACTTAGAGGTTACAACAGCTTTGCTTGATTGAGACCATATAACAATAAAAATAACTTTGCTGTTCAGATATACACAATAAAACACTTATTAATTACCTTTTGAAGAATTTTTTGTTATCCAAACATCTGTTTTATGGTATAGAAATTACTAAAAGGCTAGTCATAATTCTGTTGACTGTTTTTGGTGAACCAATATGTCTTTACTTTTTTTTTTCTTCTTTTTATACGACCGCAAAAATTATAAAAAAATTTGTCGTATATTGGTATCATGTTGGCGTTGGCGTAGTTCGAAGACATTTGGTTTTTGCACTCTAACTTAAGTAAAAGTAAATAGAAATCTATGAAATTTAAACACAAGGTTTATGACCATAAAAGGAAGGTTGGGACTGATTTTGGGTATTTTGGTCTAAACAGTTCAGGAATTGTGGGCAATAAAGGGCCCAAATAAACTTTTTTTTCTTGGTTTTCGCACAATTTCTTTAGTGTAAGTTAACAGAAATCTATGAAATTTTAACATAAGGTCTATGACCTCAAAAGGAAGGTTGAGATTGATTTTGGGAGTTATAGTCCAAACAGTTTAGGAAGTAGGGGCCAAAAATAGGTCCAAAATAAACATTTTTCTTGGTTTTTGCACAATAACTTTAGTATGAGTTAATAGAAATCTATGAAACTTTAACACAAGGTTTATGACCACAAAAGGAAGGTTTGGCTTGATTTTGGGAGTTTGGTCCCAACGAATTGGGGGCCAAAAGGGTTCAAAATCAAAATTTGTTTGATTTCATCAAAAAATGAATTATTGGGGTTCTTTGATATGCCAAATCTTACCGTGTATTCAGATTCTTAATTTTTGGTCCTGTTTTCAAATTGGTCTTCATTAAGGTTCAAAGGGTCCAAAATTAAACTTAGCTTGATTTTAACAAAAATTGAATTCTTGGGGTTCTTTGATATGCTGAATCTAAACGTGTACTTAGATTTTTGATTATGGACCCAGCTTTCAAGTTGGTCCTAATCGGGGTGAAAAATTATTATATTAAGTATTGTGCAGTAGCAAGAAATTTTCAATTGCACAGTATTGCGCAATAGCAAGAAATCTTCAATTGCACAGTATTGCCCAATAGCAAGAAATCTTCAATTGCACAGTATTGTGCAATAGCAAGAAATTTTCAATTGCACAGTATTGTGCAATAGCAAGAAATCTTCAATTGCACAGTATTGCGCAATAGCAAGAAATATCTTATTGCACAATATTATGCAATTGCAAGAAATTTTCAATTGCACAGTTTTTCGCAATAGCAAGAAATATTCAATTGCACAGTATTGTCCTGTTTTCAAATTGGTCTACATTAAGGTCCAAAGGGTCAAAAATTAAACTTTGTTTGATTTCAACAAAAATTGAATATATGGGGTTCTTCAATATGCTGAATCTAACCATGTAATTAGATTTTTAATATTTCGGCCCAGTTATCAAATTGGTCCACATTGAGGTCTAAAGGGTCTAAAATTGAACATTATTTGATTTCATCAAAAATTGAATTCTTGGGGTTCTATGATATGCTAAATTTAACCATGTATTTAGATTTTGTATATTGAACCATAATAGGTAAATGTCCAATTTAAAATGTTTAAGTTTAAACTATTTAATCACAATCCAAATTCAGAGTTGTATCAAGCTTAAATGTTGTGTCCATACTTGCCCCAACTGTTCAGGGCAGGGTTCACCTCTGCGGTTGTATAAAGCTGTGCCCTGCGGAGCATCTGTTTTTTTTGTCTTGACAATGTTAGAATAACAATAAAATAGCTAACTTGTGCATAGTACATGGTAGAACTGTGAAAAAAATCCAGAAATATTTTGTTGTATTTCAGGATTGGTGGCGACTCCTCTCTAAGCCCATTGAGACACAACTCTGCCAGTGAATATAACTTCACAAGTGATTCTGAGAAGTCTGATGTCAAAGTAGAGAATGCTGTAAGTATTCCAGCTATCTGACCAAATAATCTTGCTAAATGACTACAGTATTTATCATTCATCATTCATTTATTTTCATTACTAATTTAAAAAAACTTTTTTGATTCAAACTTCTGTTTATCCCCTTTACAAAATTTGAAAATGATTTAACTAAGGAAAATATCCTCCTTGATCGATGTTCTGTTTCCTTGCCCTGCTTTGGCTACACTTTTGTCTTATCAGAAATCAGAAGACCGTGCGAACCAATTGTTTTGATTTGTCTTTTTGTTTTTTCAGCTCTTTAATATTTGTATTAGTTTTAGAATTTCAAATATTTTGGCTTTGAGTACACTTTGATAAGAGACATCAATTGTCAAATGCCCATCTGGTGCAGTAAGCGGTACCTTTTATGTTGTAACAATTGGCAATTAGTAAATAATAAGTAACGCTGGAAATGATAAGACATAATTATATTCTAACTGTTGCATGGAAAGAGACAAGTTTGATACATGAATTTGCTCACACCATTTTTGCTGTGTGTTTACAATTCATATAGCTAGACATTTGATCAACTCCTGGAAAAAAATGTTGAAAACGTATTTATCTTATTTGTAGAATGACTCTGATTTCAATGATCCAGCATCACCCCTGTCTTCTACTCAAGATCATGTTTCATCAACAGAGAAAAAGAAGGGTCGAAACACAAACCAGCTACAGTATCTTTTAAAGAATGTGATGAAGATGGTGTGGAAACATCAGTATTCATGGCCTTTCCAAAAGCCTGTTGATCCATCTCTATTAAACCTTCCTGTAAGTTTTTTTATGCATCTACATAAAATGTTGTCAAATGTACTTTAGTACATCACAATAGAGTTCAGACAATGTTGAATATTCTTTACTTATTTAGTGCTCTATAATCACCTGTAGCGTAATTGTTTACATTCTTGTTTTTTGTTGGATAATTGTCTCGTACCACATTATTTGATACATTTAATGGAATTTATACTTAGAAATTCATTTTTGTTTATATTGTTTCAAGACAGCTGGCATAGACTCCATTGAGAAATTTTGAAATAAAACTGCTTTAATTGACTAGGCATTAAAATGTATGTGGGAGGGTAGGAAGGGACTTTCAAAATATCCCTACAACTAAGAACCTTATTTTAGATAATTTTTCATTTATATATATATATATATATATATATATAGATTCCACCACTGCATCGAGTGTAATACGATATTTATCCACTCGAGACAGTTAAAATTGATAATTTAACTGTCGAGAGTGGATAAATATCGTATTACACGAGATTTGGTGGTGGAATCTGTTTCTCTAATGATTTTCTAACATTATGCAGGCAAACTTATTCCTTCTTTTCGAATGATCTGCAAAAAGATGTGTTCTTTCTATGTGACGTCGTCAGGCATGGTCGCCTTTTTTCATGTCGTCACAATAGGAAATTCAGAGGACAGCAAGAAAATTCGACGTCACAATCGGATTTTAACCAATGAAGTACTGAGATCAAACGAACCACACGTTGATTAAATTTTTTTATACAATGGGTGCAGAAAGGGATAAATTGACGAAGAATTAGAGAAATATATATATACAACTCGTCTAAACATCAACCCAACAATGTTAGATCTGTAAATTTGCTTTCGCAAGTTTTTGGTTCTTCCCTCGCCGGGATTCGAACCCATGCTACTGTGATATCGTGACACCAAATCGCCTGCACTGCAGTCGTCCCGCTAGACCACACGACCACCTGGGCTCTCAATAAAAGAGCTTTCGCTGGCCGTGTGTTACCTTTCCTCGTCAGTTTTAATCTAGCGGCGTACTACAGTACATGATATATAAGGCATGAAGATGTTATAGTTATATATATAATGGTAATAGATGCATACTGAAAAAGACCCATGACCCACATTCAATAATTAAACTTCCCTTCCTACCCTCCCACATACATTTTAATGGAATAGCCCTTAATATGCATCTGCCGTATTTTGACAGTAACAAATTAAATAAAATCATATAGTAGTTAAAAAACATATCCAAAACATTTCTTGAACCTCAGTTCAGTAGCAAAATTGTATCATATTTATTAATTGTAATAACTTTTTATCAACAGGATTACTTCAAAATAATCAAACATCCAATGGATCTAGGATCTATCAAGAAAAAACTAGAAACACATAAGTATTTCTCAGCTTCAGAATGTATTCAGGACTTCAATCAGATGTTTACCAATTGCTACATTTACAATAAACCAGGAGAGGTAATAAATTTATATTAAATGGCATTGAATGTTATATTTTACTATATCTAACTGTTATTTGTCTATTTTCACACAAGCACAATCAAATGGACATGCATAAAGCTTTTCAAGAAAAAGGAGAGCTGCTCACATAAAATTAAGAATTTATGTATTTTAAACAACAGGAACTAATCATAGGATATCAATTAACAGTGTTCTTTGCTGACTTGCATTTATTCTAATAGTAATAGTTTGTTGTTGGAAAGAAACATTTCTGGGGATCACTAGTTTTGCTGGTGTTAAGTTAACAATAATTTGATCAACAGATATTGGTATAGTTTTCAATAACAAGGAAGACTTGTTGATAAAAAAAATAACAAAAGATACCTTAATTTTAAAGATTTGAGACAAAAAAAAAATGGAACAGCTTTAGATATGCAGTTATATTCTTTGAAACTTTTGCTAATGTGCTCTGCTTAATAAATTATACGTATACATATTTGAAATATATCATGCTTGTTTTTCAGGATATTGTGCTGATGGCCCAGGTGCTGGAAAAACTTTTTCTTCAAAAGGTAGCTCAAATGCCTGCTGAAGAACAGGAGGTGGCTGCCTCAAGCAAAAAGACTCCTAAAAACAAATTTAGAACTTTATCTTCAACACCCAAGAATTCTATAATAAAACCATTAGCTACTCCCACCCCTGTTAATTCTCAACCTTCCGCCCAGTCATCACAGCTATCAACTACTTCATTAGCACCAGCATCTACAACTGTTGTTACAGTAGCACCACCTAGTCAGACAATGCCTTCAGCGCCTGTTACAACAGCAGCAGAAACAACAGGGACTTACACTAATCATAGTATATCAGAGTCTGCTGTCATTCCTCCTCAAGCACCAACTAAGGTAAGTAATTGTATAAAATAGTTATCAAAAGAAGCGATTATAAGGTGAGGTGTATTTCAGTGACAATAATACCAAACATAAAAACAATAACAAAATAATTGATATCATCAAAAATTATACAAGATAAGTTTGAAAGTTGGGGGAAAAACATGGAAAATTTGCAGAAGTTCATCTAAAAATATGAATTTACATTTGTTGCATTATTCAAAGTACACAAAAAAATCAAAACATGCCAGTAGAAAACCAATCTACTTTCACACCTGGGCAAAGGTTGCTTTTAATTAAGTTAATCTTAATCTGTGAAAGTGACACAAAAATCCATGTTTTAGTTACAATCTTATCCTAATTGATTTGATTGTTTCATGACATAGAAACACAAACTATAATAGGAAAATTATATTTCATTGATGCTAGATTTAAAAAATTATGATAATATTAGTAACCCAAAGAAGAGTTTGAAAATGTCAGGTATGTATCATCGAATAAAATACCCAATATACTAATACAAACCATATCCAAAAATAAGAGGACAACATCAAAAATTATTATGGAAGATGATTTTGAAAGGTAGGGGAAAACCCAGAAAAATATGCTAAAGTAAATTTTGAAATATAAATTTCATGCATCAAATTTCATGCATCATTCAAAGTACACAAAAAAATCAAAACATGCAAGTAGAAAACCAATCTACCTTCACACCTGGGCAAAGGTTGCTTTTAATTAAGTTAATCTTAATCTGTGAAGGTGACACAAAAATCCATGTTTTAGTTACAATCTTATCCTAATTGATTTGATTGTTTCATGACATGGAAACACAAACTATAATAGACACATTATATTTCATTGCTGCAATATTTTAAAAATTGTGATAGAAAATAGTTACTCAAAACAAGAATTTGAAAATGTGAGGTATTTATCACTGAATAAAATACAAAACATACAAATTATTACCAAAAAATAAAGGACATTATTATACAAGATGAGTTTGAAAGGTAGGGAAAAACACAGAAAAATATGCTGAAGTTAATCTTGGGATATGAATATAAATTTTGTTTAATCATTGACCTTCAAAGTACATAAAAAAACCAAAACATGCCAGTTGAAAACCAATCTACCTTCGGGCGCACTACGTTTGCGCGCATTTGGGGATTAAAATATTTTACGTTTGCGCGCAGCTTTTGATTACATTTGCGCGCATTCATTTTACAGGTAATCTCAGGTAAAAATAATAATTCATATATATTCCCACAATGATTAAATTATAATTGACTATACTTTATTGGTATTTTAATAATAAATATGACTATCAATTATTAATTTTGAAAATAGTTTGTTAATTCAAATTATATATTGTTCATATTGAATTCTTAAATCAATTTAAAATTCCGTTATATATATCTTAAGTTCAAGTTATGATAAATGGGCTATGTCACAGATTTCTTAAACTTTTGTCTACACCTTTGACTTGTTGAATTGTATATGAAAATCGGAAAAAAATATGCGGCTTTATTTCCTTTTTCCCTGCCTAAGAAGAGACTTAGAGTAACTGAAGGGGTACTGATAAATGTAAATAAACAAATTGATAAATAAATAAGTATTATGACCTGTATTTTCCCTAAAATATTATTGATTGAATTCTTTCAAAATAGGTACCTTAGGAGACTTAGACTAACGGAAGGGGGTACTGATACTTGTAAATATTTGAACAAATTAATAAATAATAAAGTATTATGACATGTATTTACCTGAGTTTACCTGTCAAAAAAATGCGCGCAAATGTAAGCAAAAGCTGCGCGCAAACGTAATGATTTTTGCGCGCAAATGTAATGGTAATGCGCGCAAACGTAATGCACCGCTACCTTCACACCTGGGCAAAGGTTGCTTTTAATTAAGTTAATAGTAATCTGTGAAGGTGACACAAAAATCCATGTTTTAGTTACAATCTTATCCTAATTGATTTGATTGTTTCATGACATGGAAACACAAACTATAATAGGCAAATTATATTTCATTGATGCTAGATTTAAAAAATTATGTTAATATTAGTAACCCAAAGAAGAGTTTGAAAATGTCAGGTATGTATCATCGAATAAAATACCCAATATACTAATACAAACAATAACCAAAAATAAGAGGACAACTACAAAAAATATTATGGAAGATGATTTTGAAAGGTAGGGGAAAACCCAGAAAAATATGCTAAAGTAAATTTTGAAATATAAATATAAATTTCCTGCATCATTCAAAGTACACAAAAAAATCAAAACATGCAAGTAAAAAACCAATCTACCTTTACACCTGGGCAAAGGTTGCTTTTAATTAAGTTAATCTTAATCTGTGAAGGTGACACAAAAAACCATGTTTTAGTTACAATCTTATCCTAATTGATTTGATTGTTTCATGACCTGGAAACACAAACTATAATAGACACATTAGATTTCATTGCTGCAATATTTTACAAATTGTGATAGAAAATAGTAACTCAAAACAAGAATTTGAAAATGTGAGGTATGTATCACTGAATAAAATACCAAACATACAAATTTTTACCAAAAAATAAAGGACATTAAATATTATTATACAAGATGAGTTTGAAAGGTAGGGAAAAACACAGAAAAATATGCTGAAGTTAATCTTGGGATATGAATATAAATTTGTTTAATCATTGACCTTCAAAGTACATAAAAAAAAATCAAAACATGCCAGTTGAAAACCAATCTACCTTCACACCTGGGCAAAGGTTGCTTTTAATTAAGTTAATCTTAATCTGTGAAGGTGACACAAAAATCCATGTTTTAGTTACAATCTTATCCTAATTGATTTGATTGTTTCATGACATGGAAACACAAACTATAATAGGACACATTATATTTCATTGCTGCAATATTTAAAAATTTGATAGAAAATAGTTACTCTAAAACAAGAATTTGAAAATGTGAGGTATTTATCATGAAATAAAATACCAAAACATACAAAATTATTACCAAAAAATAAAGGACAATTATAATATTATTATACAAGATGGATTTGAAAGGTAGGAAAAACCAGAAAAATATGCTGAAAGTAATTTGGATATGAATATAAATTTGTTAACATTGACCTTCAAAGTACAAAAAAAACAAAACATGCCAGTTAGAAAACCAATCTACCTTCACACCTGGGCAAAGGTTGCTTTTAATTAAGTTAATCTTAATCTGTGAAGGTGACACAAAAATCCATGTTTTAGTTACAATCTTATCCTAATTGATTTGATTGTTTCATGACATGGAAACACAAACTAAAAGACAAAATGCTAGATTTTTACATTTTATGATAAATAATAATAAATCAAAGAAGAGGAATATATGAGGTATCGTAAGTATCAGTGAATAAAATATCCAACATTCAAACAATAACCAAAAACTAAGAGGACAACATCATAAATTATGATACAAAATGATTTTGAAGGGTATGGGAAAACACTTAAATTATATGTGGAAGTTTATCTTGAAATATGAATATAAATTTTGTTGCATCATTCAAAGAACAAGAAAAAATCAAAACATGCCAGTTGAAACCCAATCTACCTTCACACCTGGGCAAAGGTGGTTTATAATCAAGTTAACCTTAATCTGTGAAGGTGACACTAAATACCATGTTTTAGTTACAATCTTATCCTAATTGATTTGATTGTTTCATGACATAGAAACACAAACTATAATAGGAAAATTATATTTCATGAATGATAGATTAATATGAAGTTGGCCTGTTTATTAGGAAAACCAAGGAATATGTATTGGGTATTGAAACTAATATGGCATTAAAACATTTATTATACCCCACGCAACGAAGTTGCGAAGGGTATAATGTTTTTGACCTCGTCCGTCGTCGTCCGTCAGTCCATCAGTCCTGTTTCTTGTCATCGCAACTCCTCTCAAACCACACAACAGAATTTCACGAAACCTTTTCAGATATAAGGACATGCTATGTAGTTGTGCATATCGACGGGAAATTGCGATTCAATTTTTTTTCTAGGAGTTACGCCCCTTTGAACTTATTTACTTTAATGTACTACTGCAACAGTTTGTCATTGCAACTCCTCTCAAACCACACAACAGAATTTCACGAAACCTTTTCAGATAATAAGGACATACTATGTAGTTGTGCATATCGACGGGAAATTGCGATTCAATTTTTTTTCTAGGAGGTACGCCCCTTTGAACTTATTTACTTTAATGTATTACTGCAATAGTTTGTCATCGCAACTCCTCTCAAACCACACACCAGAATTTCACGAAACCTTTTCAGATAATAAGGACATACTATGTAGTTGTGCATATCGACGGGAAATTGCGATTCAATTTTTTTCTAGGAGTACGCCCCTTTGAACATTTCCTTTAATGTACTACTGCAACAGTTTGTCATCGCAACTCCTCTCAAACCACACAACAGAATTTCATGAAACTTTGTAGATAATAAGGACATACTATGTAGATGTGCATATCAACAGGAAATTACGGTTCAATTTTTTTTCTAGGAGTTATGCCCCTTTGAACTTATTTGCCTCAATGTACTTCTGCAACAGTTTGTCATCTCAACTCCTCTGAAAACACACAACAGAATTTCATGAAATTTTGTAGATAATAAGGACATACTATGTATATTGACAGGAAATTATTATTCAATATTTTTTTCTTATACTCATTTAATTTCTCCAATGACAATGTGGGGACGTGGGGTATGTGAGCGTGCTCACTAAGGTTCTTTAATTTGTAAGGCACTTGCACAAGTTAAGCAATACAATTATAAGATATACTTAACTTCTTTGTAAAGTCAGTCATTTCCTAATTTTTATCACCAGACGCCTGAACATAAAAAGTATTCTACAATTTTTTACCTTCACTCCTGGGCAAAGTTTGCTTGAAATTAAGTAATTCTTAATCAGTGAAGGTGATATAAAATTCCATGTTTAATTTCAGTCTATCTTCATAGATATGACTGTTTCATGCCATGGAAACACTAAAACATGTCAATAGTGTAATCTTTATGACTACTAACTATTAGTAAGGAAAAAATTATTAGCTTTGGTTCTGTTATCTGTGTAAAATTTATTGGTGTTATACTTTCTTTTTTTTTTTTTTTTTTTAGACAAAAAGAGGTGTAAAAAGAAAAGCTGATACCACCACACCCATTGTTGCAACCATGCCTAAGGATCCATCAATTGAACCAACTCCTGTAAAAGTAGAAAAGGCTCCAGCTAAAATTCCTCCCACTCGAAGAGAAAGCAATCGTCCGATCAAAAAGCCAAAGAGAGATTTACTAGAAGAAGATTCTCCTGATCCAGTAAGTACTAATCAAATGGGTTTAAACACTTCTATGATAGTAAGGGGGCATTCTATTTTTTTGGCCTGCACATCAGTCAATTATTCAGTCTTAAGCTGTCCAGTATTGTTTAAAGATTTTTGTTAAGGTTGTGTAACCATGTTCTTTTTACATCAACTGGAAATTTGTGCACATGTTCATTATTATTTTATACTTCTAGTTAAAAGAAGGTTCACTGAAAGTGGGATTGAGTTGATGTGAAACTGGTCATTTTATGGTTAAGGTCACTTTCCATGAAGTAATTTTTTTACTGATTAGATTATCCATTAAAAACTTAAAATATATAGTCATTTTTTTTGCAGGAAAAAACTGTGTCTAAAGCGAAAAAAGGAAAACTGTCTGAACAGCTCAAATTTTGCAATAATATGGTGAAAGAATTGATTGCCAAAAAGCATGCTGTAAGTAGATATTTAGATCAAGCAAACATTTCATTCACAAGGTGATTTAATTGTAAATAATCCACATTGAAAATTGTGTTTAGTTTTTCTTCAATCTTTAAATTTTCATGAGTTAATTCTGTTTCTAGCTGTTCTATGAAATTGATCAGTTGTAAAAAAGATATTGGTATTAAAATTTCTAGTCAACTTTGCTTGCCCTTATTTGGTTTGTTCCAGAAATAGATCTCAACACTAACATATATTTTCAGGAGTATGCTTGGCCATTTTACAAACCAGTAGATGCAGAAATGCTTGGTCTTCATGATTATTATGAAATAATTAAGAAGCCAATGGACCTTGGAAGTATAAAAGTAAGTTATAAACCCTGAATTAAAAGTTAAGCATGAAAATTTTGTAAGGGAACATAGCTTTTGAACTTCATAAATATTGAATAGTTGTACTCACTCTTTAAGTGTTGAGACTATTGTAATCGCCCTGACTCATCATCCTTTTCAAATAATCTTTCGGTCACATTTTTTTCATAAAATACTTATTAAACTTAATTACTTTGTATTTGGCCAGCAGCTTGTCGATGATTATTTGTAATGTGAAAGCTATTTTCATAACTATGATTCTGTATGACTTTTTTGATACTTTTGATTTCCATTATTCTTTGCACTGAGACATGTCAATTCTTTGTATTTTTTAATCCCTGTTTACACAAGATGCATTACAATATACATTTCGTCTTGAAGCATGACATGTAGGTATGCTGTAAAAATCTAAAACCATTTATATGCTGGTGATCCACGATTGGTAGGAAGACAAACTCTTTGAATTATACAATTTCAAATGTATTTTTGCAAAGAAAGTGGCACCATTATTGAAAATAATACTGTTTGGGGGTCATGACATGTTTTCTTATGTTAAATTTATTGGACCTTGTCATGATTTTACACAAAGTTAATTGTAAATGCATTTTGCAAGTTATGGGACATTATTTCAATATTTGTGAAGGTAATTTTGGAATTTCATGACATGTTGGTTCTTATTCCATTTTAATTTATGGAATTATATAGTCCAATAACCAGTAAAAGCTACTTCCCCTTTAGTTTTTGAAATTTTCAGAATGGTGGATCTGAAATGATAAGAGAATAAGGGAATGTCTTTTCATGCACTCGCAATTCAGTATTTTATGAATGCATATTTTCATTAATACTACAATAGTACTTTTTATACGACCCCAAAAAAATTTTGGGTTCGTATAATGGTATGATTGTGTCGTCTGCATCGTGGTCCGAAGACACTTTGGTTTCTGGATAATAACTTTAGTTTAAGTGAATAGATCTTAATGAAATTTTTTCAGAAGGTTCAATACCACAAAAGGAAGGTTGGGATTTATTTTGGGGATGATGGTCTGAACTGTTTAGGAATTAGGGCCCAAAAGGGGCCAAAACAAGCATTTTTCTAGTTTCAGGATAATAACTTGTTTACCAGTATTTCAATTGCTCTGAAAGTATACTGCAATGTTTGAAATCACTAGTAGAAGGTTTGGATTCATTTAAGGGGTTATGGGGCCAAAGTTTAGGAATTTAGGGCCAAAAAGGGGCCAAAACAAGCATTTTTCTAGTTTCCAGACAATACCTTGTGTGTAATTGCATGGATCTCTCTGAAATTGTACCATATAACAAAGGGGAGGCTGGGATTAAGTTTTGGGTTAATTGCCCAAAATATGTAGGAATTAAGGGCCAAAAAGAAGTATGTTTCTAGTTTCCAATAAGGTTCAATATTACAAAGGAAAGCATTGGATTGAGTTTAAGGGTTATTGCTCCAAGGGAGGGGGTTTCAATAAATTGGGGGGGGATCTCAGTTTATCATTTTTTTAAGGGATTTTTTTTTTCCAACATTTTTCAAATTTCAAATTTTGAAAAGTTTCAATAAGAAATATTCAATTGCACAGTATTGTGCAATAGATGTGTTAGATCTTGAACCACATTAATTTTGTGGCAAAAACCTATATTATGTCAAAAATTTGATCACAATCAAAATTCATACGGTATCAATCTTGAATATTGTGACAAAATTTGCCCCAACTGTTCAGGGTTCGACCACTGGGATCGTATAAAGCTGCGCCCTGTGGAGCACCTGGTTTCAAGTTGGTAGGAAATGCAAATAGACATTGATATAATATAGTAGCACTATAAATTATAAGCCAGGCAGGTATGCTTTGAAAACTATGCAAATTTTAAGGAAACATCTCCATTCATATTCAACTAAGACCATTCAAACTTTACTTAATGTTTATACATACGTGTATGGAAGCACCTATTGTGAGAATTTTGTCAGATTTTCCATATTTTGAAGCAGATCATTTTCATGTTGCTGATACTTTTTGACAAGTGCATGACTGACAGACCATAATGGTAAACTGACTTGTCAATCGGTTTTAGCATGTCTTGCTTCAAGTCAAATATACTTGTAGGGAATCTGTACCAAAATGTATTTCAATAAAAAAAAAGTTATTTTTTTTCATTTTGCTTTAAACTAGGACTTTTAATATGTTTTATTTTACACTTCGGCCACATTTAAAAGAATGTCTGTTTCCCCTCCCCCGTGTCTACCCTTTGTAAACAGACCAGGAAGGCAGATTCTTTTTTTTTTTTTTTTTTTTTTTTTTTTTTTAAATGGATGTGATTGTCATAGCATGGTCACATGAATGGTTTGACTTGTCCAGTCCAGGCCACTTATCAGTTGTTTGTGCTCAATTTGAGTGTATTTATTTAGATTATCAATCCTTCTGCTTTCAAGCACTTTCCAAAAATGGAAACAAATTATTTTCAGGAAAAAAATAATTTTGATTTTTTTGTGGAAAATAATTTTTTGACCCGGGGTCTTATTTTCGACCCGGGTGGGGGGGAGGGGAAACAAACATATTTTTAATTTTGGCCTTGGAGACAATACACAGTTGTAAATTGAAGAAAATGTCCCTATTTCTCTGTAGTATATTCTTGTTTCAAATATTTATTTTAATGTTCATTTTGAATGTGTTGAGAAAAATTTAATTAATTTTCTTAGGTAGCTTCATGTTTTGAAATTGGCGAAAGAAAATTCTGTTAGAATATACATCAGTGGTATTGTGGTATTTATTAAATTTAAATTACAACAAAATAACTGGCTTTGAAAGAAAATAGCTTACAGGGATGAGAATTGGGTTCTATATTTGATTTGATTACATTTCAGAAAAAAATGGACAATAGAGAATATAAGTCTCCTTCAGAGTTTGCTGACGATACACGGTTAATATTTACAAATTGTTATAGATACAATCCTTCTGATAGTGACGTTGTTATGATGGCTAAAAAACTGCAGGATGTATTTGAAATGAAATATGCAAAATTGCCAGATGAGCCACATACTGCCAATGGTGACAAGGCAGATAGTGGTAGTGATACTTCTGAAAGTGAATCGGAGTCTGACAATGAAAGTGAGGAAGAAAGGGAACAAAAAATTAAAAGTCTTCAGGAAGAACTGAAAAAAATTCAAGATGATTTAGGTAAATTGACAGAAGAACATATGCAAAAATTAAAACAGAAAAAGGAAAAGAGTGAGATAAAGAAGAAAAAAAAGAAGGTAAAAATTGAGAAAGTTAAGGTGATAGAGACACCTGCTTTGGTGGCATCAAGTACAAATGCTACTATTGTGCCACCATCTGTGAACGATGTTAAAACACCGAAAGTGAAAGCTACGAAAAAATTGCCATTAGAACCAAAAAGTACAAAGAAAAAGACTCCAGCAACTCGTACACCTAGTGCTAAGAAAAATAAGATAGTGTCTTCAGGGACTGGTGGGCCTCCTCCACCTGTGGCATTTGATAGTGATGATGAAGACAATGCTAAACCAATGACTTATGATGAAAAACGACAGCTCAGTTTGGATATTAATAAACTTCCAGGTAATGCTAAATTGAATGTGTTGTGATAAGTTTAGTTACATGTACATGCTTAAGATTGGAATTCAGTAGTGAATATTCAGCTCAAATTGAAGTTCTTGTTCAAATTTTTGCACAAAAGTAGTTACAAGGTGCTCTTGAAAATGAAATACTATATATTGCATTGAAACCTTGTTTAAATATATGATAAATGGTCACTTGTAAGGAGATATTTTATGGTCACTTTGACCAAGGTCAAGGTCGAAGAGACTTAAATTAGATGGAATTTGGTTTCATGATGCCTAATTTATTTAAGGCTTAATCAAGTCCTACATGTGTGATAGCAACCGTTTATATTGGGTAAATACCATTCCCAAAACACCAAAATAAATTCATTTTCTTTTAATGTTATTATTAGGTCGCTAAAAACTGCTCAAACTCGGATATTAAATGCAGCCCTGAACTTGCTGTGATGTTTTACCATGTGTATGCAGAGGATCATCAACAAGAACTCTTTCATATTAACTTTGTTTATGTTTCCTTTTAAATGTTGATCATAAAAAATAAACAATGTTAAGTTTTTGGGTTTTAGTAGTCTGATTTGTCATGTAATGGTGAAGGGAACTCTGATTTTTCAGAGGAATCGATGTCTTTAGCGCCTTTAAATTCTAGAGTTCCATAGTTAAGTCAGACTAGATTTATAACTCAATATGACTCCATTTATTAAAAATTTTAAATTACACCTACAATGATGTGTGTAAGTGGAAATTTGACTGTTGACAGAAATAAAATGACATCTTTCAAACATAAAAAGCTTTTCAAAAGTATACACATAACAAAATAATCTTCATTGTAATTGAATTTTGTAGGTTTTTCCATTAATTCAAACCAACAACTTGTTAATAATTTGTATCTCCTACACCTCATAGATGTAGTGGCTGACTTGTGTGAACATATGATTGATTTTGTACATTCTTCTTTGTAAATATTCTGTCACCACATGGTTTTACATGTCATTCATTTGGTTGGTCATATAAGTTCTAATTTTAATTAATTATGCCATGATTATGGATGATATATATTATGTTTGAGGTGTGCACTTGTTTACTCCAATTTGCCTGGTAAATGTTAACAACAAAACTGCACTAATAATTTAAAGATGTGCAACAAATTTTAACTATATGGAAGGAAATGTTTTGAAATCTTTAAACCATATGGTTGTGAATCAATAATAATAACACTGAGCTATCACTAATTTGATGTTTGAGATGATGTGTGCACTTGTAGTCGTATTGGCACAACCCTTTTGTAATATTGTGTGTCCATATATGGAATTGATGCTTGAAGTTTTTACTTAGTGGAATGTCAGTTAATGATATTTTTTTGCTTCACAGGTGATAAATTAGGAAGAGTTGTGTTCATAATACAGTCTAGAGAACCGTCCTTGCGAGACTCTAATCCAGATGAAATAGAAATAGACTTTGAAACTCTCAAACCTTCCACGTTGCGAGAATTAGAAGCATATGTGATGTCTTGTCTGAAAAAGAAAGCAAGAAAGCCATATAGTGAGTTTTTAGAGATTGTAATTTACCATAGATATATTTATGAATTGCATTTTCTTGGCAACAACATACGTCTGTAAAAGAAACATTGCTTTAGGCCATCTTTGCAGTGATGCTCTAACCTGAGGCCTGAATATCAATTTAAGTGTCATTTATGACTCTTTCCATTCTCAATTAAAAATTTTATGTTCAAAAAAATATCTAAATGATCCCCCTTATGCAATTAAGTGACAGGAACATAAAGTATTGTTCATTTTCATGATTTGTAATGCTAAGAGACTGTAGGTACTTGTGAATATAAATGTAGACTATTGGAAAAAGATAGTGTTTGGGTTTGTTTGACCATTTGTTGCTGTAATTATAGATAATCATTGATATCTCAACCAGATTGATTTTCACGCTTGAGCCGGTACAGTGAAAGCGAGAAAAGCAATCAAGTTGAGACGACCAATGATAATCTGTTTATAGCTATTTTACTAATGACAACTTTTCCAATTTCTTTAGAAATGCCATATGCTTCCTTATAAGTTTCTAACGATAATTTGCCATATTAAGCGAGTAGCACGATATGAAAAATTATCACAAAAAGAGATCAAGGAAAAAAACAAAAAATAGCAATAATCAAGATTATTAAAGGCCTTGTACTTATAGAAAGAAAATTTAACTGAGCTGGAATTTATCACATATTGCCTGCAGTAGTGTATGCTGATGCCATATTAAACACATCTAGTTAAATATGAAACTTCTAAACTTTGTAATCTGGCATTTCTTTCCTGATTAGTTCTTTATTTACCCTACATAAAGATATAGTTGAGCTCTAACAATTATGAATACAATACATATTACATATGTTGAACTTTTCATTTTTAGCCAAAAAAGCCTCTGGAAAGTCGAGAGAAGAAGCTCAGAAAGAGAAAAAGATGGAGTTAGAACAAAAATTAATTGAGGTTCATGAAAAGCTGGAAGTAGTGCAAAGAAAGCCAAGAAAGGTCAGTAAATACATGTAGTGTTTTTATGCACAATTCTAGGTTTACAGATGTTCCTACATTTTAAACTACTTTTAGACTGAGTTACATATATTGTTTGAGCTTAGTTATTTTTTTTTTAATAATTTTTAAAAATGCACACCAAACCTCTAATTCTATAACTTTCCATTTAAATTATTGTCTCGTCTAATAATACATTTAAGTTGAATTTGAGACATTAAGTCACTGAAAATCTCCATAAAAAAAATTGTGCATGTAGGCTCGCCCTAGATCACATTTGTAAACAAAGTTGCCAACAATATGATCTTGAAAAAAGGGTTGTTTCTTTGGCTTTGAAAAAAGAAAGATGGAAACAGCATGGCACATCCTGTGGATGCACATGAATTAAAACGAAAGATACAACACTTTAATTTATATCTTGAAACTTTTGTAATGGCTAACCAGGCTTAAGGGGTCAATAAATCTCTGATAAACATTCATGTTTATAAAGTACTGTCAGACTAAAGTTATTACTATGAATGACCTGTTTCAACATTCATGCTTATAAAGTACTGTGATTGAGTGCTTCGGATGGTTTAGAAATGTTTAGCTGAAATAAGTGATTTTATTTGTAGAAGAAGGAGGTGTTGTGAATGTTGATGGTGCCAGTAGATTGTCAGATGGTAGCAGTAGCTCATCTGGGACAGATTCCAGCAGTGACAGCAGTTCATCAAGTTCTTCAGAATCTAGTGATTCTGAATCAGGTTAGGGAAAAGGCCAACAAACTTTCACACAATGATCTGAGCATTTGTCATAATCCTTCATAAGTCTGTGTGATCATATTTCATAATAAGCCATCTGCCATTATCATTGATGAATGTACTGATTTTGCATTGGTTGTGTAAGAAATTTTTAATAGGGTGTGCAGCAGGGCTGTATAAATGAATTTTATATTAATCGTCAATCATTTTATGTGTTTGTTTACTAGAGCTTATTGAAATCCAATATTTGATTTAAATATTAAGAACAAACAATCGCCAAGAGTGCAGAATGTGTTAAGATGTTGAGGTCAGCATGTTCTTTGCTGGCATATGTTGTTAAGCTTTTTCAAACATTGATATGAGCCATGAGAATATGCCCTTTGTTTAAAAAGTATTTCTATTCAGGTGTAGCCATGAACTTAATTTTGAAATTATTTTTATGAGTATCTTAGTTTTTCTTTTGGCTGAGAAACTTGGAATAACAAAAACTAAAAAAAAATCAAAAATTTAACTTTTGACACTTTAAATCTAAAAAAAAAAAAAAAATCATATAAAGAGTGTAGAAACATGGCCTCATCATCACACATTACAGCACTCCATGGCTGATATCATTGTCCATTCCTTGTTGTCAAACACATCATGTTATTAATGTACTTCAAATTACGCACGTTTTCAACAAGCATTGTGAAAGACGAAAAAAAACATTTAATGCTTAATTTTACATTTATTGTGCTGTGTCGAAATACATTTTTTGTTCTTTTTATTTTCTACAAGAAAGAATTGTAAATATTCATATAGCTAAAATTTATTGCTTTATATTAAATAGATATACAAATTTTTTGTATTGTATCATTTTATAGTGTAGAGTTTCATTTGGTGTACATACACTGACCCCATTGTCATATTATTGTAGATCTCATGTCAAATAAAATTAAAAACAGATCTTTCGTATTTTATTGTTAATATGAAACACATTCTGCACTCTAGGTTTAAAATGTTTAGTTTTTATCAAATACTTGGGATACATCTATGCTTTAAAACCTGTTTCACACTACTTTGTCTGGACAAATATATATTTTTAAAAATGGAGAAAATGTTAGTTTTACCATTTTCAAATATTTGTTTACAGCAAAATGCATTGAGTGTGCAGGTAAAGGTAATGTCTTTGACTAGCTTGCTTGCTAGCTGAATTGTGAAGTCATTATTAGGTAAAGTATACATCCCTCCTTTCGGAGTAGTCTAGTCCTGCAGATAGATAGATGGATTATCTGTCGGACTAATTTACTCTGAAAGAAGGGTTGTATACCTAACCTAATGATGACTTCAAGGTTCAGCTAGCAAGCAAACTAGTCGAAGATATTACCTTTACCTACACATTCAATACATTTTGCTGTAACTATAACAATCATTTAAAAGTCAAAGTAATTCTTAGAAAAAGAATAAGTCAGAAGACTGAGGTTGAAACAGGTTTTACTTTTGTTTCAGAATTTACAATTGTAGATACACAGCCTTATTCTTGCTAATACTCAGATCATGAGTATTGAGCAAGAAAAATTAAGGAAAACAGACCAAAATTTTGATATTTTGGACTAGCCTGCAAGAGTACTTTTCATCTGCATAAATTAACTATGATTTGGTAAATTCAGATGGACTACTGAACCAGTTTTTCACAGCCTTCAGCCTCATTTACATTCTATACATACCAAAAAAAATATGATTACTTGCATGATTTATTCGAAACCAACTGAACTCGCCATTGGCAGTACCAAAAAAACATGATAAAACCATACTTCTCTTTACAATATTTTTGTGAACTTGACTTACAGAAGGTAAATCAACTGCCATAAACAATGATTGATAGTAAAACACACAAAACTTTCCTAATATTGTCAAGAACAAAGTCAATCACATAGTAAACGTTTGTGCTATAAAATGGGACGGACAATTCCTGATTGGGAATGATACAAGTCAAGAGGAAATCTAATATCCCAGTCCTACTTTAGGAATTGTTCACTCTGTAGTCTTGTTTCTATATATTCATATACAAAATAAAAACCATAGACATTGGAAGATTACTAAATTGGATAGTAGGAAGATAACAATGTAAAAAAATCAATTTCGAAATGCAGGACAGCCCATTTTAAAATGATGCTTACAATTCACAACACACATAAATGACATACAAAGGTATTGAGCAACACTCAACACTGAAAAATACTTGTAGCAAGTGCAACACTTTGTGGGAAATAAAAGAATTGATTGTGTATCTCCTTGGATTTGCATTGTAAAGTTCTGTGTAGACTAATTAAATTTCACAATCGATTGTAATTACAAATCAAACCTAATGATCATGTTATAATGAAACTGGCAGTGGTGCATGGCAACATATCACAAAATTCATATAGAAAAATATTTCTGGTCAAATTACATACAAGTAAGGTATGTCCTTGTCAATAGACATAGCCTGATAGCAGATTACAAGTTCAAGGTAGATGTATAAATGGCAAAAAAGAACTTATTTCTAGTGTATATGCAACTTGCAGGGTAAAGTAGGATTTATTTTATCCTGCCAAAGAATGCAGTGCAAATCTCACAAATTTGCTATCACTTGGTTGTCCATTGCCAGTCAATCCTTTTTATTATGGAATAACTAGTACCGGTAATTTTAGAATTAAATTCTTCAACGGTCCTTGTAGGTTGTTAAGTTTAAAAGCATTCGTGCAATTAATGATTTTGTTCAACATTTTTGTCTTACGATTAATAGACTTTGTCATTTTACTTAATAAAAGTACATTGTAATAAAATGAAAAAAAATGACAAAGGAGCATGTAAAGATAATTCTAGATATAGAAAATTGACCAAACAAAAAAAAACTAGTGACCCAAATGTAATTGCTGTTAATGGTTAATGATAATTGATCATTCAATGTTGTCCACAAAGACATCCAACATGTCTTCCATCAGAAGGTACTAAAACTTTCAAGTAAAAGGTCTGGTTTTCCACCAAATATGATTCTTAAAAAAATTAAAACATTCATGGTGCCTTTTGATAATCACTATTGCCATTTTTGCTAACATTTTTAGAGTTTTGACAGTTTCAAAAAAGCTTGGTACAGCATTAGAATAAAATGTTCTTAAAAGTCATGTATAGCTCCAATTGTAATCAAACTGTCTGCTAGACGCTTCAATTTCCAAATGATAGGAAAAATACTTTCCATATCTCTTTAAAATCTGAAATTATTAATTTAAATGTCTACTAAACTAGATTACATGGCAATTCATGGACTAAAATTTTGGCTTTAGGATGAAATCTATTCCACCGGCTAATGTCAAATCTGAATAAAATACAGCAGAGCTAGAACACCTGATCCTGTATTTTAATAAAATTGCCATATGCCCAATCTTAAAACTGAATTTGTTTCCTTTATTAAAATAGATCTTTACCAAAATTGGTGGTTTAATATTTGTTCCTTAAAGAAGATTATTTTTTGTATGTGTGAATTTCCCACTTTGCTTACTATATTGCATCATTCCAAGGTCTGCTTGCCCTTTGGACAGGTATCACCTGACCTAGACTTCATTTCATGGATAGTTGATCAAGGTTAAATTTGTTCGGCGAAGTTGTCATCTCTGAAACTATAAGCTGTAGATCAACTCTTTAGTTTTTGGAATGATTGTATAATATACATACATTGTTCATCTGACCTTTACCTCAATTTAATGGTTCATTGGTTTATGCTAAGCCTGTTCAATTAGATACTAAAAGCAAATGTTCACTAATTTATTTGGTGTATCGAAAGATTGCAAGGTGTGCAAGTCGGGCATAGTACTTATTTGTTTCACAGCTATTTAGTCAATGTTGAGGTCTGTTTCTTGGGTACTTTAAGCAATCGAGTAATAACCGTATTAGCAATCCAAACAGCTTTAGCTTTCTTCATATACACAGCGTAGTCAAACATTTCTTTTACAGCCTACATTTTGAATGGGTTTTTGTCATAGCATTAACTTAAATTTCTGAGACTTAAGAGCAAATTTGTTAATTCATGTAGAGCAAGACTCTGGTTAGTTAGTTAGCTTGCTTGCTTGGTATGTATATTGTACAATTGTAATTGGGAGTTGCCTATATATATTGTCTGAAGATGTCAATCTTGATTACAGAGCTTGATTAAACGTTTATACAAACAAAGCAAGCAAGTCCACCAAAGTTTTACAGTACAAGCATAAGGTACAAAAGAGTGAAGAATGAAAAGACAACAAAAACAAATGTTTCTGCCATTATAAAATGTGAAAGTTTTGTTAGCAAAAGATATTTATTCTAGGATCTCCAATGAAGAAGAAAAAAACACGTTCAAGACATGGTAGTTCTGAAGGTGCTGGGATGATTAATCAGGGCAAAGGGAAGAGCCAACAGGTAAAAAGATGATTAAATCAATATAGCTGACCATAAAATATTGAACACAAAATTAAATTCCCCAATCCTTGATGCATTTAAAAGTTCTAATGAGGAGATAAATTATAGGAAATGTTTGTTTTCATTGGTAGTGTCTCGGGGTGAAAGAGGGTGGGGATGGGGGAGGAATGTGTTCCAACTATATGTCCCCATTCAAATGCATTGATCGTCCAAAAAAAAGGGGGTGGGTGGTTTTCCAACCCCGGGAACCCTCTCCCTGGATCCGTCAATGTGTCTACACATGCATTATATAACTGTATTTGATAAAAATAGAGGAGTGAATTAAAATTAATCTGGGCCTCTAAATTTTAAGATGAAGTGTGTTGAAGTTGTTTTTATTGATGTGTTTCAGGCCAAAGTTATCATTCTATTCTGGTTTAGGAAATTATCATTTATATTTTCAATCTCATATTTCCTTACAATGAGGCCTTTAATGTTTAACATAAGTTTAAACTTATTGTCAATGGTTCCTTGTAGTCAAATGCAGCTGTTTCTTTCTTAACAAATATACGTTTATAAAAATCAATTGGACACTATCACTTTAATAAAAAATTTAGATAGATTTAAAGGTTCATGAAATGAGAAGGGTTCTTCTGACTCCTTATTTAAAGATTTTAGTTCAAAATTCATGAAATGATTCACTTTTCAAATAAAAGAACCCTTTATGAAAACCTATATTTAGAAATTTGTCTGATGACTCGTATTCCTTGTACATAATTCTGTGTATGAAATTTTAAATTATTTTCAAAAAAGGTACGAAACCATGTATTATTTGGTAAGTCCTGAAAATGTATTGTTTTGAAACTGATTAGTTGTTTGTTGGTTGCTTTATGTCCAGTGTCAAATAGTTCATGCTTATTCAGAATGATATTAATTAACGCTTATTCCAATACTGAAGCTATAAGATTGACTTTGAGAGATAATTAAGCGGCATAATCACATGATCAAAAGATTGATGTAGTAAACAGCTTTGTCTTAATTGTAAAGTTTGAATTGTTTATGTCTGCACATATTTATCAATTATTTTCATCATTTGGTAGAAGACGAGTCATTTAATATTTCCAAATTCACCCAGCTGATTATTCCCCTTGTTATATGGTTGAAATATAAATTTTCACAACATACTTCAGGTTGGTAGCCGAAGAAGAAGCAGTAATGCTCTGTCATCTCCCCCAGTCAAAATTACTATCGGTGGAAACGACATGGTCATGTTGTCACCAACATCAAGAAGAAGATCATCACCTCAGAAAACTATGAATTCTATACCACCACCATCAATACAAGCAATGACAAATTCCTTACCACCTGTCCCACCACCATCTCAGCCAATCACTAGTCACCAAACACCTGTTATACAGCAAAAACCTCCATCTCCAGTAATCATAGGTTAGTATCAATGAAGTCATTGTAGTAAATGTAGTCGTCTTTAAAAATTGGAATTATCTTCCTTTGTCCAGAATTGTTGATGAATCAATTAAAACAAATGCTCTATACAATGCAATATTTGATTTTACTTCTCCAGTGATAAACTGAGGCAATCTTTACCCTTCAGTGCTGACAAGCACTTTGATTTTCATTGTTCATTAAAAATTCATAATTTCACATCCTCTGATGTCATAAGATAAAGACAGTTGCATCATTAATGTCTGTAAATCAATAAATCATTAGTTGTATTTTAATTGATGATAAACAAAGTCAAGGTTGGTATTATTAAAACATTATTTACAGATTTTGCTACATTGTTAAATTGATAACCATTTACAATAAGTTGATGCAAAGTATCAAGACCATCAAGATTGTAAATTATATTTAATTTCCAATTATAAATACAACAGATTGTTATATTGATGAATTATTATGCATGTGCCAACAGATGCTTTTTCTGCGTTACATGTAAAATTGATTCATTGATACAATCTGTTGTTCTTAAACATTCAGGTTGAAAAAAGCAAGATGATGGGCAGAAAATAACCTTAAAAACATGTATTTAAAATAGATAATCAGTTGTCTTTCTATTGTAGCACCTGCACCTGCACCTCCAGTTAAACCAGTAACTCACTCACTTCCTCAACAGCCCAGTCGTCCTTCAGGGCTGGCTACAGCAAAGCCACAGACAAAATTAATTGGTAAGTCATTATGCTATAGGTAAGTGGTAGTTTCTGGTGATCAATGTTAAAGTGTCTAACAATATAAATAAATAGAAACATCAGGTACATGTCAAAAGCTTGTTCAACAACTGTTATGTCAGATTGCTTGCAAATTTAATTTTGAAATTAGTCTTCACATTACATTAAGAAAGACATTTTAAGACAAAGATATGTATGTTTTGGCCTATTTTGTCTGGATATTGCAAATGCTAACATTTGATGGCTCAAAATTTATTATCAGTGTGCTAACTTGAAATGTAAATCATGATAAAATTTTTCTTATATTTGGGCGAACTATACATATTTTTGATGGAAGACCTAATACAAAAATGAGAAAATTTTAAATGACTAACCTTTTTAAAATGGCTGGATCCGCCCCTGTAGTTCATTTTATATTTGTGTTGTTGTAAAGGTATGTTTGAAGTTATATGTAATAATTGGATACTACAGTTGACAGGCTTTATTAAGAGTATATTTTATTTTAGTTCCAATAGTACCAGTACCTACTGGCAACACTATGAATATCTCTCCTCCCAGTTTATCACCTCCACCATTGCTTGTGGAGAAGAGAGTTCCAGATTTTCATCCATTGTCACCAACCAAGTCCCATGAAGATTCAGCTGACAATTTACTGGATTTTTACCTTGGAGAAGATAATAATAGCAGTAGTCCTAAACCTAGTCCACCTAAAACAGCACCTCCTGCTCCACCTGGTGCTACTATATGTATGTATATTACCGTAGCTACTCGCTTATAAGTCGATCCGACTATAAGTCGGATGCCCTTTTCAGCTCCAAATTCTGAGGATTTAGTCTTGACCCTCGTATAAGTCGGACAAAATTTGGACATTTTTGTTTGCAGCTGACAGTTACTGAACGCCGGTAAAACCAATGCAAATCCAGGAATTATATTCATTTTCTGCATGAATGTTTGTTTGGTTTGAATTTAGTTGATGTTGATTATGATAATTTATATAGCTGTTTAATAATAAAGATAAAGATAATTCCTGTTGTTTTGTTCACTGTTTGATTACAGATTAGCCATGTGTTGTTTACGTAATGCATCAATGATTTTGTAGGGTATGACTAACAACCTATTGTTTGAGAAAAGCGAACATAAACCAATATGAACCTGAAAAAATTTAAAGTCAATCAATATTTTCACAGCACACATAACTCAGTGTTAAAGGAGCATGTACACTTCATAATTCTCATTATATTGTGATGATTTATAAAGGATTAAAAAAATTAAGTGAAGCTAATCAACTTTATATTAAAATAACTCCCAACTCATTAGTGTCATCTGTTCACCTATCACTGATGTTTTTCACACCTTTAGTGAATACAACTCTTTGTCTCTTAATTAGGGGTTATCAATGGATTATATTGGCTTGCCAATCAATTTTGTAATCTTTGTGTTTACCTGAGACATTTTAATGAATAATATTTTGATCTTGGGAATGAATCTTAAAATTATTTTTGATTATTGTATGATTTATAAGTATTGAATTGATATCATGATATCACAATAATGACACAATAACTCCGCTGAATACATCCTTTTACATAGTTGGTACATTGTTATCTCGTTTTCATTTTTGGTTCTTGGCTTTTTCTTTTGGGTTTATGCACAAACCATTTGACCATGAAAATCAATACACAAACCGGAAGCAGTCGGAAATTCAAAACAAATTGACAGAAAAATGTTAACAGAGAACAAATAAAACACAAAGACAGTATTGTAGTCATTTATTTTCAACAAAAACTTTTAATTTAGGGATTTATGTAGGTTTGGCAATCACCGACGTAGTTTTGACCAGGAAATTCACTCCTGACCACTTCTCTCGAGCTTGGATTTTTCCTCTGGTCGCTTGATCTCGCTTATAAGTCGGTACCCCTCTCTGGATTCTGAATTTTACTCCCAAACTTCCGACTTATAAGCGAGTATCTACGGTAGATACTGTAAATTCAGAAAAAATTGCATTCATTTTGTAATTTTAGACTAGAATGTGATTTTAATTTTTGAGGTATTAGGGAAAAATACAATTTAATTTATACTAAAAAAATCAAAATGCAAGTTTTTATACGACCGCAAATTTTGAAAAAATTTTCGTCGTATATTGCTATCACGTTGGCGTCTGCGTCGTCGTCGTCGTCGTCGTCGTCCGGCGTCCGAATACTTTTAGTTTTCGCACTCTAACTTTAGTAAAAGTGAATAGAAATCTATGAAATTTTAACACAAGGTTTATGACCATAAAAGGAAGGTTGGTATTGATTTTGGGAGTTTTGGTCCCAACATTTTAGGAATAAGGGGCCAAAAAGGGCCCAAATAAGCATTTTCTTGGTTTTCGCACCATAACTTTAGTTTAAGTTAATAGAAATCTATGAAATTTTGACACAAGGTTTATGACCACAAAAAAGATTGGGATTGATTTTGGGAGTTTTGGTTTCAATAGTTTAGGAATAAGGGGCCAATAAAGGGCCCAAATAAGCATTTTTCTTGGTTTTTGCACAATAACCTTAGGTTAAGTAAATGGAAATCTATGAAATTTAAACACAATGTTTATGACCACAAAAGGAAGGTTGGTATTTATTTTGGGAGTTTAGGACCCAACAGATTAGGAATTAGGGGCCAAAAAGGGACCCAAATAAGCATTTTTCTTGGTTTTCGCACTATAATGTTAGTATAAGTAAATACAAATCTATGAAATTTAAACACAAGGCTTATGACCATAAAAGGAAGGTTGGTATTGATTTTGGGAGTTTTGGTCCCAACAGTTTAGGAAAAAGGGGCCCAAAGGGTCCAAAATTAAACTTTGTTTGATTTCATCAAAATTGAATAATTGGGGTTCTTTGATATGCCGAATCTAACTGTATATGTAGATTCTCAACTTTTGGTCCCGTTTTCAAATTGGTCTACATTAAGGTCCAAAGGGTCCAAAATTAAACTTAGTTTGATTTTGACAAAAAATGAATCGGTTGGGTTCTTTGATATGTTGAATCTAAAAATGTACTTAGATTCTTGATTATTGAAGTTTTTTTGGTCCAGTTTTCAAATTGGTCTACATTAAGGTCCAAAGGGTCCAAAATTAAACTTTGTTTGATTTCATCAAAAATTGAATCCTTGGGGTTCTTTGATATGCCAAATCTAACTGTGTATGTAGATTCTTCATTTTTGGTCCTGTTTTCAAATTTCAAATTCTACATTAAAGTCCAAAGGGTCCAAAATTAAACTAAGTTTGATTTTAACAAAAATTGAATTCTTGGGCCTCTTTGATATGCTGAATCTAAACATGTACTTAGATTTTTGATTATGGGCCCAGTTTTCAAGTTGGTCCAAATCAGGATCTAAAATTATTATATTAAGTATTGTGCAATAGCAAGTCTTTTCAATTGCACAGTATTGTGCAATGGCAAGAAATATCTAATTGCACAATATTGTGAAATAGCAAATTTTTTTTTAATTAGAGTTATCTTTCTTTGTCCAGAATAGTAAGCAAGAAATATCCTATTTGTGCAATAGCAAGAATTTTTTTTAATTGGAGTTATCTTTCTTTGTCCAGAATCAACTTAAATCTTTGTTATATACAATATACAATGTATATACACTTTTTACTACCAACTGATAAATTTAAATAATCTTTACCATTCAGTGATAACAAGCAGTTTTTTTACATCTTAATATTTTATGATGTATTTAAATGAGTAGTTATTGTTGCAAACTCCATTAGAAATTTGAATTGATATCAGTTTTGAAAAAGGGAAACGGGGATGTGAAAAAAAAGGGGGGGGGGGGGGGGGGGGTTAAATTTTTCTCATTTCAGATTTCATAAATAAAAAGAAAATTTCTTCAAACATTTTTTTGAGAGGATTAATATTCAACAGCATAGTGATTTGCTCAAAGGCAAAAAAAACCTTTTAAGTTCATTAGACCACATTCATTCTGTGTCAGAAACCTATGCTGTGTCAACTATTTAATTTTAGATTTAAAAAGTTTGAAGAAGAAATCTTTAATTGATTTGTAAAATCTTGGCATTTGTTTTGTGTAAAAAAAAACCATGTAATGTCAAAAATTTGATCACAATCCAAATTCAGAGCTGTATCATGCTTGAATGTTTTGTCCATACTTGCCCCAACTGTTCAGGGTTCGACCTCTGCGGTCGTATAAAGCTGCGCCCTGCGGAGCACCTGGTTATTATTGCAATTATTACCCTGTTGCATTTTTCGCAATAATAAAAACATTGAATGAATTGTAAATTTACAGAATACTCTTCAATGCTACTATATGTATGTATGTTTGATAACTTATGTTATGCACTGTTGATTCACTGTTATTCATTGGCCACTAATTATTGGAAATGTACCTGAACCTTGATTGTAGATTTTTCACTGAACTACACGTTTCCTTTTGACTTGAGTGAAGAATTTACGAAAAATTGCTAAACTCATACAAATTGGTATCAACGAAAATAAATGAATCAACAGTTAATACCTACATAGAGTTGACACAAGATGATCATAGTGAAATCCTGTTGTTAACCATAATTGTGATATAAAACTCGTAGAAATTACAAGTCATTGTATGCTGTGAACATTTTCTAAGACAAAAAGCAAACAAGCTAATAATTGTGGTTCTGTGAACATTATTAGGATTTTAGAAAATGTAAAGAGCTGAAAAAGAACCTAAAAATGAGTAAAATGTACGTAATTTTTTCACATTTTGTTAAAATTTTCTGAATGAATACCAAATATAACTCTGTAAAACCAGCAAGTACTAGTTTATTATTTTTTCACCAAGTTAACAACCCTAGTTTCTACTCTTATTTGTTATGTATTTCAGCTGCTAGCGGAGTAGGAGTAAGATTTGGATCAAGTTCCAGTAATCCTAATTTATCGACCATGGCTCCTGGGTTATCTACCCCTAGCAGTGGAGGAGGAGGAGGAACAAACTCTATACGACCAATACAGGCAGATAAAACGCCTGTTCCTCAGGTTAAAAAGGTATGACATGTTCTTATTCCTCACTCATTAAAACATACTTAATTCACACAAATATATATAGATATAATAATAACTAAACATGGTTTTGAACAATTTTGTTGTTGTACAAGGCTAAAGAAGGGGCAGAATGTGAGGATAATTCATGATGAAATATTTTGGGTAAAAATCAACAATTGTAAATTTGAAGTGAAGAACCATAAAAAAATCTGTAACCCTGCATAATGTTGAAGATAAAATTCTATTGAAACACATTATCAAATTCACCACACCAAGAATTTTATCAGTGACTGTATAAGACCAATATTTTTACTATCAAAGTATTTTTACTACCCAAAATAGTACAGTTATAGAATAGATACATATACTTCCTATTGAAAGTAAGTTTTTTTCTGCCATAGAATAATGTTATAGTATAGAAACGCTTCGTATTTAGTTTTGCTTTGGGAATTATCTCTTTAAGATGATGTCTTCTTTTTTTTTTCAAGACCATCAGTTTTGTTCAATAAAGTTATATTTTTATGCTGGTTTTGAATTGAATATAAACTTCCTACAGATGTTTTGCTTTTGCAGTTTTTTGCAGTTTTTTTTCAGTAATGCTATCAAGGCATACATTACTTAATAGGATGCTATTTTCAATTTTAGGATACTTTTAAGGTAAAGAATGCTGGTTCTTGGTCAAGCTTAGCAAACATGTCAACTCCTTCATCTCAAAAGAAGGGACCCAGTGCAATGCAAAGCTTTGAACAGTTTAAAAAAGCAGCCAAACAGAAAGAAGAAAGGGTAAGAAAAATTTCTTTAAAGATTTTAAAATGGATGATTAAACTACTCTGAAAAATGTTGATGCATCTTGGATTTGGGTGTGTGTCATATATCAACAGTCAGTTCACTCTGACTTAAAACCAAATATATTTACATGCTCTTTCTAAGGCTAAAAACATGATCAAATAGAACGCAAGAATTACAATGTATATTGTGTATTAACATTTTTTTGTCTAAATATTTAAGTTTTGAGATAACTTAGCAAGAATATTAATTACATTATTTTTTGTAAACTTCAACTTAAAATTGGTTTTCTCTCGTATTCCAGGACAAAATGATGAAAGAACAAGAAGAAAAGAGGAAATTTAATAAAGAAATGGAGGAAAGAAATAGACAGAGATCAGAAATGGAGAAACTTAGGTTTGTTAATTGAGATCAAAATTGAAATTCAAGATAATATTCCATGAAACCGTATTTATAGACTTAATGGTTCTTAATATTAGTTTTACAAACACTGAAGTATTGTTTAAAAAAAAAAAAAACATAAATGGGAATATGAATCAATAAGAGTATTTTATTGTATTTCTTTTTGTAGAGAACGTGAAGAAGAGGAAGCATTAGATGCTGCAAGAAAATCAAGTAATGATGACGCTGCTCGTCAAAGAGAGGCTGACAGAAAAGCAAAAGAAATAGAACGTAGAAAGGAACAGGAGAGAAGACGACGTGAAGCTGTTAGTCTAATTTCTATGTTTATTTCAATTTAAAATGTTTGAAAGAATAAGGATAAAAGCTATCTACTTCTATTTTAGGCTCTTATATAATGCACCTGTGTTTATTACACATACTGTTGAAATTATGCTTTATCGATTTTAACAGCAAACAAAGTTAGATGAATCTTATAAATTTTCTCACCACAACATCACCAACATAACCAATTTAAACTGCTATTAGTCAATCAATTGACATTTAAATTTAAATCATTTATTAGATTAAGTTGTTTAAGTATATTGACATGGTTTGGTCAAACAGATATTTTATAGTTGCTTAAATTATTTCATTTGGACTGTGATGGATAGATGTCTCATTGGTGATACATCTCCATATTTTTGTTCTGCCTGCAACTAAAGAAACAAAATGCAAGACATCAGGATTACAACCTTGCTTTCTGAGATCATTTTTTTTAAATCATTTATTTCTATCTTTCAGATGGCAAACAGAATAGATATGAATGCTCAGAGTGATTTGATGGCCTCATTTGAAGAAATGATGTGAATTATTCTGTGTCATATACAAGATTCATCAAAGACAGACAAGCCAGAACACAGGTCACATAAACATTCCTCAATGGCTATGATTTGTCCATTCCATATAATTATTAATGAAGTGTAAAGAATTTTGAAAGTGCATAACTATATATCAACGTGGAATGTTCATCAGAGGTTCAAATGCTTACTTATTCATGTAACTGGTTAAAATTGCTATTGCAACAAGAAACAGCAGTATGAAATGTCATGAAATGATGTGATGTTAATTAAGTGGATAAATGATTGTGTTCTGTACTAGAATCATTTAAAGACTGAAAAAGAATTTAAAATTTTGGTTCCTTTTGAAGGGATGATCCTGTAGTTTTATATAACATCAATAACTTAACAAATTTAATTAAGCAGTCCTGATCTAAAATGTTAGTTGTATGACATGAATATTGATCTTAAGTAATCTGGTGTGCCCTTTTTTTATACAACTTATTCAAAGTGGTCAGTGGTAGCTGGAAAAAAACAAACAAACATATAAATGTGCAAATTCACAAACAATGCAGGATAAAGACCTGTTTTTGCAACAATTTGCCTCTTTTGCAAGTTTTTGTTCTTCAAAAATTAGATATTAAATTGAAAATTTAATTTAGAGTTCTTCTTTTGCAAGTTTTTTTTCGAGTACTCAAATTAAGGGAGGATTTGTACTCTGTTTTGAAACAAGAAAATAATGATAATTAGAAGAAATCAGAAAAATTTAAATATTTCCCATTAAATAATTTATAAAAATAAGATTTGTCTCGTTATATGGACGAATATCTTCCTACTGTGCTGAAAATTTGAAACTGTCAATATTTTCGTAAACAGCAACTCAAAATATTGAGATAACTTTTTTAAGTGCTCTTTCTAAGAACGCTGATCTCTGAAAAGATGTTGTTTATTCTTGAGTGTTTAGTTGTTATGTTTATAAATATATATCTCTGTTGTTCAAAGTATATGTGAAGAATGTAATTATGTTTTCTATTTTCAGTAGAAATATTTAAGATGTAAAAGAAATTGTAGTGACGTGGAAACCATTTAGTAATTAATATATGCATGTAAAAAGTTCAAATGGGAGATAATTCTCTACTAACATAATTTGAAGGTGATGATTATGAACCAGAAATTAAGAACAAGTAAATACTTTTCATAAGATCAACAACAGAAAATGGGACTTTCTAGGCTGTAAAAAGCATTTGTATTATTATTTAGATAAATGGTTGTACTTAAAAATTACGATTCCATTATCTCTCGGATTCAAACTTTTTTTTTTTTTTACTTTTTTACTTTGTATGAAATATAATGAATAGTTTTTCATATAGAATTCATTTTGGTATGCAAGATGATATTTGTAAACAGTAGTGGATAGAATAAACCATGCAGATAGAGATGATGCTTTACCTCTTAAGAATCGGTAATGTTGGTGTGAAATTGTACATAGAGAATTCCATCATTGGAATAGGTATATGTTATTAAAACACTAATTTATTACAATATTGAATGTAGATAGTTGTGCATAATATTTTGTTTGGACGAGTGTTTTGTTGATGGCAGGAATATTCTGTGCATATGATAATGTTGTGTCTTGAAATGAATTGCTATAAGTTAATGTGTGTAAATATGTATATTACATTTAATCTACGTGTATGAAATTAGTATAAATAATGTTTGTCTTGAATGTGTTTGTGAACTCAGAAAAAAAGGCATAAAATATATATCAAAAATCTGAAAACAGACATTATTTTATCAGTGTTTTCTTGGAAGAGTAATAACTTCTTGAGTTTGTAATTATTTTGCATGTTGAGTTTGAAATCATAGATGTTTTTTCCAGTAATCAGTGTTTTAATTTTAGTGTTGTGAGGAATGACAAATCTTGTACAGACATATACATGGTGCAATTTTGCTATTTAAAAAGCAATTTGAATGAGAATTTTGGGCAATTTTTCTGCCTGTTTTAACAGTACTGTAATGGGAAATGATGTTAGCTATATATTTCACCTATAACCATTTCCCCATATCTTGAATAGCGCCATATCTTGAATAAAGATTATTTTGAAAGTTCTGAATTGGGAAAAGAAGTCCCATAAAAAATTGATTTAAAAAAAGAAAATATGACTTAAAAAATTGTACAATCGAATTTATTTATGATTCAATGAGTAAAGGCTTAAGTAAGCCAGACATAATCCAGATCTTTAATCAACATTTATTTCTTTAAGATCAGGGTATCCCAAAATAATTTGAACCAGATAGTCATTTTACCTAAGTTTTAGTCTCCTTAGACTTTGAAACTAGGGGCATCCAATACTTCCAAGAGCAATGAATTTGAAATAAAAAATTTTTACTTCCCACATGTGAAACACCTGTCCACTACGATAAAGAAACTCTTATTTTGTTTAAAGGCACATACTTTCTAATACTACACATTGACTTGATGGTGACTAAGCTATTTCAAATACAGGAAGATTTTTGAACAACCTTTGGACATTACAGTTTACATCATCAATAAAGCTCACTGCCATAGCAGGCGCGGATCCAGCCATTTTAAAAAGGGGGGGTTCCCAACCCAGAGTAAAGGGGGGTTCAAACTATATGCTCCCATTCAAATGCATTGATCGGCCAAAAAAAAGGGGGGGTTCCAACCCCCAGAACCCCCCCTCTGGATCTGCCACTGCATAGAACTAAATGTACAAATAGTGTAAAGGACCAACACACTATTTAAAATAGTCTTTGTTCAGGATATTGGTTTTAGACATATTTCATTGTAAATAAAATTGATGCAACAGGGTGCTAAGATTAGAGGTGGATGAATGAATGCATGTTCATGGTTCAAAACATTCATTTTAACACAAACACCAAAGCTGTATAAATTACATGTTCATTTTTATATTGTTTTGTTTATTATTGTCCTCATTTATTTTGTGTTTGTAAAGTACAGATATAGTAATAAAGATTTGTAACAGTTGTTTGAAAGTAGATCATTTGTCAGGTATACTGTGTATGCCAATATAATAGAAAAACAAAGGATGGTTGATAATAGCATTTGTTTAATTTGACAGTGTAATCAGATAAATTTTTAAGGCACAATTACAGCCATTACTATAGAAAAAAAAGATTTTTTGTGTTAACTAGTTTTCTCAAGTGTTTGTTCAGTTCAGTTTGGTAAAGGAGCTATTTTATAAGTGGGATTGGGTTGAGGATGAACAACACATATTTTTGAACAGCATACCCCCACCATCAACAATTTTTATTTTCATTTGTAATAAAGTTGTATTTACATCCACTCATATAATCCACAGAAAAAATATGTGGTTTTCAACCTATCCATACCTTTTTCCTAGAAAAGCCCTAATATTTGTAGAAATCAAATTTATTTTGCTTCAGAGTAGTTCATGTAAAACAAGTGAAAATCTAAAACAAATAATATGTAAAAACTTCAAATAATACTAAAGAAAATACTATTAAAAAAGAAAAACTAAATTTAGAAAAAAACAAACAAGCAGTTATTTTGTACTGATTGGTTGTATGTATGGAGTAATTGTAGTTGTATTTATTCATGAACCATTAAGTCTAAACTCATATTTTCATTGTAAACATCCTATTGCACATTGTATTTACCATTATACAGCTAGCTGTATCATTAAATACATTAACATTTTTGTGTGAAGAAATCTGAAATTTTTGCTTGCGGCATTTTCTGAATTATGAGACATGAAATTCATTGATTAGTATGAAAAAACTTTTAGATAATTATATTGTATGCAATAATGATCAAAATCTAATGATGAATTTAAATCACGTTGAAATAGATTAATCTCCTAAGAAAGGAAATAAAATATCATATAATTATATATAAGCAAGTACTCTTAAAACGTACCAGTTTTTGAAAGAAAAAAAATTTTGAATTCAGTTTTATGATTTTATTTTATAAATTAGATTGAGTTAAGTTGAAAACATCTATTGTATTTAATTCCTATTAAAATTTAAATTTTGACTAGATATTATCACGTGTTAAGAGTATTATCATGTCTTCTAAGCTAGAAAATACAGCATAAAATATGTGTCATATCATTCATAATTTCTCTTCCACAAAGCATGAAGTTGATATTTTTGTTACGTAATTATGTACAGCCGAATAAAGATGGCAATACTGAATTTGACTTATTTGTTTTTACCCAGGAAGATGTAACCAATTTAAGTAAACCTACGTCAGTTAAGTAGGATTTCCTCAGGGTTAAATTTGTTGTCTGTTGTCACATTGATTAACTTAACATTTATCACTGTTTGGCCAACAAAGTGGATCACTTTCTTCATCTCCGTCACTCTATATATTTACTTGCAACATTTCTTTTTGACAATTAGCAGAATTAAACCAAAACATTCACAGATTCTTCTACAGAACATGAAGTAGTATACTTGTTATTTGATTATTGGAATTTCCTTACCAAGTAATGAACTGAGAAATTCTTTTATATTAGTTTGTTTAAAATCTGCAACACTTTGAAAATAACTTTAAATAGCAAAATTTAGATACATTTCCACATATTTTCTAAAGACATGAAGTTGTCATGTGATTTTTGTTGAGTCTTCAACTTTTATAAAAAAAGCGAGACATAGCGATCATGCATTCCTTTGGCGTTGGCATCCACAAATATTGACTGGTTAAAATTTTAATAACTTTCTAAAACTATCCTGGATTTCTACCAAACTTGAACAGAGCTTGTTTAAAATCAAAAGCTAGTATCTAGATGGTATTTTGTTGAATTTTTGTACCTGTTTATCCGTATTTTACTTATAAATGGACTTAGTTTTTCTGCCAGTCAACATTACATACAGTCTGTAGTTAAAGATTTTAAAACATTTATTAGATTCATAAACTATCCTGGGTATTTACCAAACTTGGACAGAAGCTTCTTACAATCAAACGATATTGTCGAGAGGAATAAATTTATTATTTTTTTCCCTCCTTTGTTGAGCCTGCGATTAACAGCAAAAGTAGGCAAGACACTTGGTTTTCTCAGTAGTTGCAGAAATTTTTTTAGTTAAAGATTACAATTTTTTTTAAAGTATTAAAAATGGACTAAAAGGCAATAATTTCTTATGGGGTCAATTGACAATTTTGTTCATGGTGAATTATTTGTAGATCTTACTTTGCTGAATATTACTGCTGTTTACAGCTAATCTCTTTCAATAATAATATGTAACAAAAAATTTCCTTAAAATTACTAATTCAGGATGCAGCAACCCAACAACATGTCATATTTGCCTGAAAATTTGTGTGCAGTTAGATCTCCATGAATTTACCTGTATGTTCTAATTTTAGCCATGGCAGTTATGTCTGTTGGCAGGCCGGGTCATCACAAACATATCTTAAACTAGATACCCCAAAGAATATAATTGTATGGATAAAAAAAATTAACTGGGAAGTATTTCTAGCAAACAAAACAATACTTTCCGCTTATAATATACTTTATTTGAGACATACATGTAAATCATCCATAATTCAACGAAAAAATCAACTGTAAATTACGTAAAATATATAGTATAAAAGTAAACCAAATATAAATGCTGTTGAAATTGACATGTATTGTATCTTGATTAATCACAAAAAATATAAATTCACAACCTAAATCTCACATGTAAAAATAAAAATAGTAATACTGTAATTGACACTATAAACATGCATTGAGGACATTATATGATTTCCTTAAATTATTATTACCATGCATTGAGAACATATGACTTTCTCAAAATACCACAGAGAGCTCTGATTATAACCGATTATATTACACATTTAAAAATTTACTCAGCATATAATAAACAGCTATAATAACTCAAGAGAACCTGTTAGTTCCTAATCACAGCTACTTTTTCATTCTTTTTCAAAGTACATTGTCATTCCAAAAGGAAACATAAAAAAAAAACCACTTTTGACTTACATTCCCTCAAAATTGATTATATAAAAACACAATGACAACAAATGAGACATTAATTGCCTTAAATTGATTTCAAATGAAACAATATTCATTATAGAAATGAATTGAGAACTTATGAAATTGTTTATAAAAAAATAACAAATATAGGAACAGAAAATCAATATATTTTCTTTTTGACAAAAACCTGCTTAAAAATAAAATCAGGATGGAATGTTCTGTGAAAAATACACTTAAAACTCAAATTCTCATAGTGACATACAATGTAGTTCAAATGTACAATATAATTTTGACAAGAAGAAGCTACATGTATCAAACCTTGTTTAAACAAAAAATTGTGAGCAATGAGGTGGCAAAACTATTCCTTTAATTTGACTTGTGCATTTAAAACTAAACAAAGCACTGTATTAAGTTATTTCCTTTATATAAATAAGTACAATATTAGAATGAATCAATTAGTAAGATTTCTTTAAACCTAATATATCAAGATTTGACTAAATTTTGTCTATTTCAAGACGGGTAGGTACTATGCAACCAACACAAGTTGTAAAAGTCCCTTCTTACACTATTGTACCTTTTAAAATTTTCTGATAAATAAATTGGACCTAGCTTATGAGTAAAGAAAATCTGAATCCAACAGATTTGCAGAGATGACCAGAAACGAATGGAAATATTTAGTGAACACAAAGAATTGTGTAATTTTTGGTGATGCACCCAATTTCTTCTCAAAATTAATTCTTCAATCTAATTTAGGCCATCAATTAATACAGGCACAATCCACCATTAACATACAAACTTTTCAATAACATCATTATATTTATAAAATAAATCTTATAAAAACAATACAAATATTAGACGTAACTTAAATTATTATCAAGGACTTAGACTAGACATACCAGTGTATGTTCAATTATTAACAAAAACTAAATAAGAACCAACCTAAGACTTTATAAAAAATAATCACAACCAGACTAGACTTTGACTTAAAAATCACAACCAGACTAGACTTTGACTTAAAAATCACAACCAGACTAGACTTTGACTTAAAAATCACAACCAGACTAGACTTTGACTTAAAAAATCATATAAAGTTTAACGTAAAAAAATATTCAATCAGATCAGACTAACATAATACTAATGATTTTGGTGGGAAATTCAATTAAGCTATGAATAACATTTTTAATAAATACTCTTCCAGTAAAATGACTTCAGTGTGTAGATTCAAACAGAATCTTCGCTTGTCAGCTGAGCGGTAAAGTCATTGTTTATGTTATACTACCCTCCTTTAATAGTAGACTACTCCAACAGATAACAAATCTATCTGTCTTTCAGACTAGACTACCACAAATGGAGGGTAGTGTATCTAACTTAATAATGATTTCAGTTTAGGTAACAAGCATGGTAAACAAAATTGACAATTGAACCTACACACTCAAATCATTTGGCTGTAACTATTTTAAAAATATTTTTACAGGTGGCTTTTAAAAAAACAAAAACAAAAATACATATTTACATTTCAAAAAAAACCCAGACTTTAAAATGCTAAATTTTAAAGATTTTATCTTGAAAACGTATAGCTAACATTTGAGGGAATGGTCAAGTATTGTTATCCTGAGAATCATCATCACTCTTGTCCCCCATGAACCCCTTACCCCAAAAAAACAACTAGAACTGTCTACTAATCTGAACTTATACTCCTGCATCTTTCAAATGAAGGAGAAGATGCAAAAACAAGGTAATTTCTATCAAAATTTCCCAAGTTCAAGGGGACATAACTCTTGTAACGAAAAAAAAACTTAAATGGAATTTTCATACTACCAAAAAAAATGTCTTTACATGCCATATTTTGCCAATATTTAAAAAAAATATCATTTCATTGTTTATATTTTGTGAAAAAGAGTGTAAAAAACACAATTAAACAACTTGTGGGAAGTGTGTATAGATAATCATATTACATGTACATCAGTTCTCAATTACTGTTTTCTTTTATTAAATATTTGAGAGGTAAATCTTTAGACAAAACCCATGATTATCTTTTGTAAGTTTGTTTTAATACTGTATAGGGTTCTTTAAACATCAGTGTAAAATCTTTGAAAAAATAGTCTTTGGAAATAAAGTTATCTACAGTATTCCATATATCTACCTTTTGGAAAATATAAGTATCTAGAGCATTTCATAATTGTACCGGATTCACTACAAATTTTCTATATCTTGCACTTTAATCAATATACTTATACATTTTCCTTATTTGGACTTTACGCTAATGAAGTTTTGTTTTGAATGTTCCCATTAACTACTATCAGATAGATACTTTCTTGACAATTCTTGTATAACTTTCCAAGCAAACTTAACATCATCTGATGTAGTTCTAGAAGCACAAACAGCAAATCGTAGAAAATAAATATCTCTAAACTTTGAAGGAACTAAATGTATTCTTCCATCTTCATTGATCGCCTTCAGCAGCATTTCATTTCTATCATTTTGGCCCTGTAATACAAAACAGAAAATTATGTTAAAATTTCTTTGACAAGTGACAAGTACTGGCAGGTTTGGCTTATTTGACACTTATGTTCATAGTTCATTTCTATTACTGTAAATTCAGAAATTATTGGGAGGTTTTATAAATATAAATAGTGCAACTTGGTTAGTATCTCAATAATTTTAATTCACATTCTGATATCTGATATATATTCATCTGTAATTGGACCAAGGTGACTAAAATTGTTCAAGATCATAAACAATTTAGATCTGAACCTTATTACAAAAATCAAACTAGGGGATGGATGGATTATCAGATCGCTGTATACCCACATAAATTCCATTGTGAAAAGGAAGGATCGACTGTTTAGGCAAGAATTCATTCAATACCAATAAGTAGTGTAGGGTTCTAGTGAAGCTTAATGAAAGCAATGGTAATAAAATGCTTCGCTGAGCACAGCCTGATACAACTGCAGAGGTTGAACCCTGAACAGTTGGGGCTATTTGGACAAAATAATCATGCTTGTTACTGTCTGAATTTGGATTGTGATCAAATTTTTGACATAATATAGGTTTCTAACACAAAAAAAAAAAATAAAAAATCCAAGATTTTACAAATCTATTACACAATACTGAGCAATTAAAGATTTCTTCTTGAAACTTTTCAACAATTCCCCCCCCTTGGAGTAATCACCCCCAAACTCAATCCCTGCCTTCCTTTTGTGATTTTGGAACTTTGTGGTACAATGTCAGAGAAATCCATACACTTACACACAAGTAATGTTTGTCTACAAACTACAAAAATGATTTTTTTTTGGCCTCTTTTTGGCCTTTAAATCTTAAACTGTTGGCACCATAATCCCCCCCCCCCCCCCCCCCCCCAAAAAAAATGAATCCAAACCTTCTACTTGTGGTTTTAAAGATTGTTGTACAATTTCAGACCAATTGAAATACTTATAGACAAGTTATTATCCTGAAAGTAGAAAAATGCTTGTTTTTGGCCCCTTTTAGGCATCTCATTCCTAAACAGTTAAGACCATCATCCGCAAAGTCAATCCCAACCTTCTTTTTGTGGTATTGAACCTTCTTATTAAATTTCAAAGAGATCCATTCAGGTGAACTAAAGTTATTGTCCAGACACCAAAATGTGTCTTCAACATCATACCATTATACGATCCCAAATGAATGCTTATTTTTAGGGGTAAATTTCTATCAACCAAGTCCAAGTGGTCTAGAAAGTTTCCTATACTTTGAACACTTAAATTAAAGCATATTTAGTTTCCACATATATCAATCAAATCATTGTTAATAAAAAAAATTGCCAATGTCTGCAAACTTTTGGAATCACTCGAGTCGCTTTATTTGTAATCTCTTAAACTCAAGTGAAACTATAAATGAATTGTGGTCTTGAGCATTAATGCAACAGAAAATTTCCATACTTTTGAGTCTCAATTTTGAGAAAATAAAAGTTTTCTCAGAGTCGGGTCTTATTGAATTTAGAGGATAAAGAAAATTATAGTGAACATGTGTTTAGCATATACCCATATTTTTTAGAAGAACATTTAGTATGCCATTACCGTATTAGAACAGAATTACTTGTCTATATTCCACAAGGTAAGAATAAAAAAGATGTGGTATGATTGTCCACGAGACAACTATACACAAGAGCTTGGAAGACACTTAAAAGATATTTGTCTTGATATTCTTAGATAATATTACCTTTAATCTGAAGCAAGCAAGACCCATTTTAACCTCTCCTATAATTTCAAAATTATGGTCGGTCTTCACCAGGTCCTCAAACTCATGAGCCAATCTTACATCCTAAAACATTAATATACATGTCAATATTTACAAATTTAGTTGGAAAATAATGTGTAGTCAAAGGAAACATTGATTTTGATGAAATAATAATCTTTGACTGTAATAATGTGTTGTTTTAACACTCAGTCAGTTACTGTGTGGTCAAGGAAATTGGGATTTGGCATTTACAGGACCAATTTGATAATTCTTCAAATTTTCTTGAAAGTGTATTACAAAATTAACAAAAATTGACAGGACTGTAGTCTATACAGGTTTATCTGTTTGCATTTAATATTCACCACTGTTTTTTGAAAACTTAATATACTGTGGATTCATCTGTTTTTGTGGTTTTCTAATCTTCATTGATTGAGGAAAATTCTATATTTGTGCAAAATTAATGTTTTGGTATGTAAAACTAAAGTCTGCATCCAAGCCTATACAAAATGTGTTCTTCATTTAATATTTAAATTAGTGGTTTAACTAAAATTAGCAAAGAAATCCACAAAATTGGTATCAAAAGAATAATCAGCATATGAAAGGGCTTTGAAAAATTAAAAAAATTAAAATCCCTTGTCTTTCATTGGCGGATCCAGGGGGGTTCCGGGGTTGGAACCCCCATTTTTTGGCGGATCAATGCATTTGAATGGGAGCATACACCCCCCCTTTACTCTGGGTTGGGAACCCCCCTTTTTCAAATGGCTGGATCCGCCCCTGTCTTTTATTTGTTTGTCCATCTTTTTAAATCATTTGATTACCATAGTAATAGATTAAAATACCTTTCTAATGTTTTCCTGAAGCCCTTCCTGACCAAACAATCTCAAGACAAACCATAGCTTTAAAGATCTAAATCTTCTTCCTAATGGTATGTGCCAATGCTGAAATAATCAATTTAATGATATAAAGAAGCAATAAATTGATAATTTGTTGCTAAATACCAAGCTACAAAATTTCATCAAAATTTAAGATAATACTGTGGACTCATGGTTATCAGTTTTCATGGATTGAGATAAACTAACATTTTTGTGCGTATTTGATTTTGTTGATTTGCGAAAGTCTACAGACAACATTATAGAAGAAGCGTAGTTCATTGAAACAATTCCTGATTTACTTGTTCAAAGGAAATCCACGAAAAAATTGATATTCGACAAATCATAAGGAATCAACAGTATCGAGTTAATGTAAAACAAAAATAGACTCTACTTGTAAGAGATTGAGTAGTGGGATTGTTATGCCCCACCTAAAATAGTAGGGGGGCATTAGTTTTTCCGGTCTGTGCATCCGTTCGTTCGTTCATTCTTCCGTTTGTTTGTTCATTCTTCCATCAATCAAATTTCACGGTCCACTGAACATAGAAAATGATAGTGCGAGAGGGGCATCCCTGTGCTATTAACACATTCTTGTTTTTACTTGTGCTATCTACCAAAATAACATTCTGCACGAAGACATGCTAACCTACCCAATTTTAGTTTTGAGGTAATCAATCTTTGTTCTCTCGTCTAACAGCAGCTTGCATTGCAGAAAATAAAAGATGAAAAAAGATAGACGGAAGAACAAGGTGAAGGCAATATAGCCTTCACTCCTAGAGAGAGATATGATATACATTTTTCTTTTTGCAAATGTTTACTTATCATTAAATATTACATGTTCAATTACTAGTAAGTGTGATACAGTTGCTGTATTATTCACATTGTAATATGGGCATGAGCAGACATTCATGTACAAGGAAGTACAGAATGTGCAGGTTCGAGTGGAGGATGAACAATTAGACAAAAAGACAAATGTATGACACTTACCCTGTAATCAGGAATTTTTCCTTGGTGATCATGTTTTAAATATAGTGGATCTACATTAAATGCATCACTCACTAACTGGCTGTCTTTTACCCTACAATATAAACAATGCTGTGGAATATATGTGTTTTTGATACATTAAGCATTTTAAACAAAACATCAAAAATAATAATTTGACTGCTTTTCTACTCATAAAGAAAGTTTTGCATGATTTTTGGTGTAGTCATACTTTGATAAGTGTTTGGTTATACAAACATTCAAGCTTTCAGATTTGATGTATACAAATTTTACCCCTAAAAAATAACTTTCACATACACCTGTTATTAAAGGAGATAATAAGTATACATAATACACCATCAAGAAAGTGACAACCTGTTGAAACTAATCCTTCTTGAACTGGAAACCTGTCTAAAGGGGGAAATTTGCAGGTCACAACACTATGACTTTTAAAGTCCATGTTTAATCTAAATCTCCACTTTAAAGCCTTTATTAATATTTTTTTAATTTTCAGGTCAGGAGGGGGTGTCCAAACGCCTCCAGAAACAGGTGTAACAGGAAAAGGCTCAAACCACCACCACAGTGTTGACTGTAACTGAATAAGCCACGATTTATTAAATCTATTGTCAACCAAAATCCCTTTAAAGCTTAAAACCAGTCTGTTTAATGAAATACAAAACCAATACTTGCTTTGTTATATATCATTCATTTTTATTATAGTGTCATACTGAATTGTAATATGAAAATAAATTCCATTAAACCATAGTAAACCATGAAAAAATGTTGATGACGTCAGGGTCACATGACAAAATCATGTCTATGAGCTGATAAACAAAACAATGTCAGCCAATCAGAAGATGTGTTACATCCAAAATTAAATTATAGAATAATACTTACCACATAGCTGAACAATCAAAATTGACCATTAACCATTTATGTGGGTTGAAGTTAAATGACATGGCATACTGAAACAGAATCACAAAAATGAAAATAAAAATTGTGCTGTTGATAAAAAAAGTGTCTGCTATGCTCCTCAAAGCAGGTAACTAACATCACAAAATGGAAATAAGAATTTGTTATTTCTTACGGACATCAGGGTCACATTTTTGTGTAGTTTATAGAATATTGCAATAAAATTAAGCCATTGTGAGCAGATTATAAACAAGAATGCATGTATTGTCCTGCTAAGAGTACCCAGTATGGAATTATTAAAGAATTTTCGAAAACTTAAGTAGTTGTCTGACAGATAGGAAAAAACTTCAGTGTCAAACTGATTATCAAATAAAAAGTAATTCCCCGAGAAAAGTGAGATTAAAATATTTGTGATATTTCAGTATCGGCAAACCGGAAGTATAGGTTTCTCTAGACATGCTAGAGCCAAAAATTGATGAAATGAAAATTTTCCATCATAAGTAATAACAAATAATAAAAATATTTTCTTTTCACATCTTTATTTCCACCTGTCTCTGTAAGAATTTTACCTCACAAAAATCATTTGATCCATACAAAATCTTTAAATGCATCACTGCACATATTATGATAGCAAAGCTTACGTTTTGCCTTTAATAAAAGAAACTACAAAAAAAACAATGAGATAAAAAAAGAAAAGGAAATGCACTCATGTACTATTAAAACTGTTTGTAATTTTCTCTCTCAAATGATTAGGAAGAGATAACTATAAACAGGAAAACTAAATTAACTACTGACCTCTATACCGTTTAACATTGGCCTGAATTCTGGACAAATAAACGAACTCCCTGCATATGCAGCATCTATATGCATCCAAATATCCTCTTCTTTACCTTAAATTTAATATATAATTCATTTAAAACAAAGAAAAGATGCATAATTTGAAGTGGTGAATATCATCAAGAAATGAGCTTTCAAGTTGATAGCAAACATGGATTTTCTTTATCTATAATTGAATTCACATTTCTTTGTTTGATTCCTTTCTATTCATTGGTTCCCTAAAAGAAGACATTTGTATGTATTTCCCTTACAGTCCTATGTTAAACTAAGTCCTCCGCTGGTGGCCATCTTAGATGATGGCTAGGCTTTAAAGTTACAACACTTGGCCAGCACTTTATAAGAAACATTTAAGCTATGTTTGATTCCATTCTATTCATTGGTTCTCTAAAAGAAGACATTTGTATGTAATTCCCATAGGGTCCTATGTTAGGCTAAGCCCCCCCCCCCCTCTGGCAGCCATCTTGGATGATGGATCTGCTTCAAAGTAACAACACTTGGTCAGCACTTTATAAGAAACATTCATGCCATGTTTGGTTTCATTCCATTCAGTGGTTCTCTAGAAGAAGTTCAAAATGTGAAAAATTAAAGACGAATATGGACACCAAGTGATGAGAATAACTCACTTGGCCCTTGGGGCCAGGTGAGCTAAAAATCAATATGAATACTTACATAAAGGACCTACTTCTAAGATATTATCAAAGGCACATGATGGTGTAGTTCCTAAAGTAGCACAAACCTGCAGAAAATGAAAAAATATTGTAAATATTTTCAAATGAAGTTTAAGGTCTCCTTCACCAAGAGTTTTATAAATATCGAGAAGAAGTGGATTTTTGAGTAATTCAAACGGCTTCTGTGGTTTCAGTTTAATGCAGTCATTAATTGTATCCATTATAATATTCTGTTTTGTTTTTACAAGCGCTCAGACAAATACTAGTTTCAAACTAGTACATCCAAGATCATTTTGAAGGAGCTGAGCACTTATCAAATGTACTTCTCATCATTAACACTCAGTATGTACATACAAAATAAACCACTTCTATCTGTTTCTAAGAATAATTTGGCAGATAACAATAAATTAAGTTTAAAGCATTAATTAATTCATATTGCACATCATCAGATTTACTTAGTGCAAGTGTATCTTGTGCATAAATGTGTTTAATAGTTAATGTGCAAACGGATTTAACAAATGTTATGACATTATCATATTATAAAAGGCTAAACTGAACAAAGATTGAAGTATCTAAAATTTTACGTTATCAACTGGACTACTACACTTGAGGCTCCCACAGAGTACCCCCCTCAGGTCGTAAGGTCGCTTTTAAATTTGTCGTTTTTAGAAGGCCCCAAGGTCGGAAGTAGCCTCTAAAAACCCAGAGGTCGCAGGTCGTTTTTGACCCTGCGTGAGCCTCACAATTTCTCCCTTTGTTTAAGTATTTAAACACATTGTTCATCTTTCCAATTGGTAAACTTACAAAGAAAGGAACAAGCCCTTTCGATTTGTCTTTTTCAATGGCTAGTTTTAGGTTGCTGCCTCTCATTGCACCACTGTCGTCTGCTGGGATTTCTCTCATCTTTACACAACCAATCAAACCAGCTCTTTCAACAGATGAATGACTCTACAACAAAATTTAAATACAAAAATTTGACTACATTCTTAATGATAATGCAAACAGTCAATCAGTGAGCTTTTTCAACTCTCAAATATATTCTCATACTGATTACACTTCAAATTTATCTGCCATACAAGAATCACAAAACTTTCTCCTTTTTTCACACCCCAACAGTAAATGTTTGACCTAAAAATCATAAAAACTCTTGATCTGCAAATTCCATTAAGTCAACTTTTTTTCAACCAAAGTTAAAGACTATTGAAGAATTGAATGCTTCTTTTTGTAACTTCATTGGGGTGTAAAAGCTTTGACCGAAGTACATTTTGTATGAAGCGCAGAAGCACTTCATTCTAAAAATGTGTGCACGCTCAACACTTTTACAACCCTATGAAGTTACAAAAAGAAGCATTCAATACTTAAAATTACATTTTTTAGCTAGGATCATGAAAACACGATTTTTATCAAGTTTTTATTCATTTACCTGTGCACTTTATTGTGGGACCTCGTGTCATCATGAATGATATTTATTGTGTTATGCAATTGCTTAAGGAATAACGTGAGATTGCAGTGTAGCCAATCAGAATAATGTATTATAATGAAACATACATCTAATGTAATTATTCAAACTTAATCATACAAGTTTTGGAAGAGTAATCTCCCATGTCAAAGTCAACTCCATCCCGTATACATTAGCAGTAGGCATCACCTTATTACTATGACATACCTGATCAGAGCAGTAAGCTATGAGTTTTGGCATAATTTGTCCCTGATCTTTGTAATCTCCAGTCTCTAATAATTTCCTGATCACCTTGGTTCTTGCTGACAACAAAGCCACTAATGTTGCTTCACTTGCTGTGCCCTGATGATAGAGAAAAGACAAGTTCTTAAACTTAAATCTCAAAATTTGACTTCATCAAGAAAATATTTAAAATGAGAGAAAAAAAAATAATATACTTTAAAATAGTCTTACATAAAATTAAATAACGTCTACATTCATACATGATAATTTTGTTACATGAGAAATTATGTTCATCATGCAAGCTTTCAAAATAAATTCACTGATGGTAAACTTTAATGGCAATGCAAATTTTACATTATTAAAATATCAATGAATAAAAGATATAGCTGATTCAATGCCTTTCCTATTTTATATTCCCTCAAAAGAGATATATTAAGGTGGTAGACTTAGGTTAAGGGAAATAACTCTTAAAATCATCAGTAAGTTTGAGTCAGCCAGTTTCATAAATATGTTCTAAGCTTCTAGGATACAAAGATTATTTGGAATCTGTTTCAGGTAAATGCTTAAAATTCATTGACAAAACTTGACTGTTACAAGCGCATAACTGATTTAAAGAGTTATCTCCCTGAACCAAGGTCTACCCCCTTAAATAAATGGTTAAACCAGGGGATATATAATAAAATCATTCCTTTTAAAATCCATTAAGAATAGTAAAATTTCATAAACAGCCATAAAGAGGCATCATCATGAGAGCATAATCTCTTTTCTCCCAGCATTGTCTAGATTATAAAATTACTAGAACTAAACCAAGGTCATAAATTGACAAATCACTCAGTGTCCTCTCCCAAGACCACACAATAAGAAAATCAATCCAACCTGAATTACTCCCCCTCCTTTTCCTCCAGAACAGAAGAGGAAATCTTGTGGTAGATCTAACATCTTGCCTAGCCAATCCATCACAACCATCTCTAGTTCTGTACAGGCAGGACTTGAGGCCTAAAATGGCAAAACAGTAGGTAACTGGTTTGAATTATGAAATAATCAAAATGAAAGTCATAAAATAATTTAATTTTCTAATTACATTTACCATGTTAAGGTGGTACCTAACACCTTGACTAAAATTAATTTGGCTCGTTTAATTTTCATAAAATTTTGACAAAATATTTACTTTGACCCTTTGACAAAAATAAAAATTTTCAAAAAAATCGAACCACACTTTCTCAGAAAAATTTCATTGGATATATGGCCTCAGACCACAGTTAATTCCCTTTGTTCGTGGTCTTGGGATATAGTTCCCAATTATTATATGGGGTATTTTTTCCTAAGTAATCTGACTACTGTTTCCTTAGAAAGGTTTACTATTAAAAGTGGTCCTATAAGTTGCATATACATGTATATTAAAATAAGTAAAACATGTGGAAAAAATTTATTGTTGAAAGTGAAAGTAGTGATTTGGCCAAAATGAAAGTAGGGTAGAAATTAGCATTTGCCATTTATTGAAGATTCAAATCCTACCATTGGCATGTTAATATGGCTCTCAAAAGAAAGAGCACTGATGGATTGTCCTGGGACAAGCATATTTTATTCACATAATAATAGTCTATACACAGTTAAATTTATATAATGTTTGACACGGTGCAAATTTTTTAATTCAATTTTACTTTTATAAAAAAATGCATTGCAACCAATTGAGTGGAATAATTGTGTTCTGAGGCCATATAGCAGTTTGACAAACACTAATTTTGATCATTGAGAAGCTTAATATTTCCTTAATAATACAACGTGATTAAATTGTTTAGCTGATTTTACAGAGTTATCTCCCTTTAGTGTTAGGTTCCATCTTAACCAAGCCATAATTGTCTATTGTTATTAAACTATATAAGGGCTTAAACATTTGGTAAATTATGTTTTTTTCTAATTTACTAGCAAATGATCTTGAAAATAAGCATGGAATCATTTATCAGTTAAATCTAATTTTTGAAACAAATGATTATTTATATAAACTTTGGTAAATTAAATTTTTCCTCTAATTCTTAATTCTTGTAAATAAGCATGGAATGATTCATCAAATTTAATCTGATGATTTAAATGAATGAATATCGTGATATAAAATTTACTTCTTGTGCTAAAATATGAATTATTGATCGTAATGCTGGATAATCCATTCAAAAATTAAAACACAGGAAATCAAACTTTATATTTAGGAAAATAAAATCATGCTTGAAACTATCAAAACATTGTTTATTGATACATTCTCAGTCCTTTGTATAACTTGACCTACCCATGAAAATCCAATACAACCAATAGCATCTGATAATATGTCTGCTACAATAGCTGGGTACGAGTTTCCAGTTGAAAAATAGGCATGAAATTGTGGAGAATGCCAATGGGTTACCTGAAATCCAAAGAAGTTGAATAATAAATATCATTCACCCTGATCTATACAGCCCCTCCCTACACCCCTTAAATTTTCAGATACTGTTATGTACATGATACATGTAATGGCATTCTGCATTTCTGTTTGATTCTTTATTATTACCTAAAATGATTTTGAGATATGCATATCAGAAAGAAATTTGATATTTTTCTAAAAAAATACGTCTACAAGAACATATGCTGGAACTTCTTAAATCCACTAACTTTTTCCAAATTTTCAAGCTATTTATTGCATTAGAAAACATACATAGGTGTTTAAAAATGACAGACCAGGAGCCTGTTTAACAAAATACTATGGCTTGATCTGGGCAGTCTCTGATTTGCGTCACAAAGATGTCCATACACTATGGCATAAAGGCAATTGCTTTAATAAAATAGAGAAGGCATTCCAATCCCCATTTCCTCATAAACTACAAGAAACTCTCATTAACTATTTAGTAATAATTAGCCCACTGTGTATTAATTAGGTAACCAGTTTTTTATATACATTTATGCTAAGGATCGTGGACAAGAAAATTGACAAGTACCCTGGCCCTTATCAGCTCTATATCCATCTAATTTCTAGCTGTACACTTCAAGACCAATGTTAGCAAGTATTTAAATACAATGACTATATTTCAATATTAATGCTTAGGTGAAACACAATGTTAAACTAACTTTAAAATTGTTGAAATAATGTTTGCAATTGCCAATAAAATTCAATATCTTGAAGCTGTTTATTCATATGCAATGTTACAAGTGTGCAAGATTTCAGAAATTACAGTAACAATTTTCACAGATCTTTAGATCCATTATGGGTCTAAAATATCAAAATTAATTGCTTTCCCAATGAATGAATTAATTGTTTTTCTCATATCATGATTATTGATATCCACAGAGGGTTGTTACAAAACCATCAATACCACATGAATGAGACATATTACAACCATGATATTTGATGTTAGGGTATCCAAAATCCTAATTATAATAGAAAATTTCTATGTAATATCTGTTGCTGTACTTTACTAAAAAAATAGATGGATAGATGAATGTTTTTAAACCGTGGCGTCACAACCAGTGGCCAAAAAAATGCTTGTTTAGAAGGAGAACATGAGTCTTAAATAAATGAATAAAAAGATCCTGCCTTGTACTTTACCACCACACTGAACCTATTTTCAGTTTGTCTTAGACAGAAAAAACTATTTAAATAATTTTCTGAAATCATTCATCATTTGAAATACATCTTTTATATTATCCAATAAGGAATACTGTAGATTCAATTATTTTCGTGGGTACCTATATTCGTGGTTTGAGGAAAAATTGCATATTCGTGGATATTTAATTTCGTGGTTTTGGTAAAGTCGACATACAATCCCTTAGAAAATTCATAATTAAATTTGTTGAACATTTAAAGGAGTAGGTCCAGTAAGACCCCTTTTTGGCCCAAAAATATAGCAGTTTTACAAAATTGTTAAAATGAAAACTTTTAGTTATTTATTGGACAGTAGAATGCTTCTGCTGCATAAATATGGGCTGTTTTTGACAATACAATGCACAAATATCGGGTACTAGCACCAATAAGTCATGCTAAATTACTGAAATCTTCATAATTCTAGCATTTTAGTTAAATTTTAGACGGTTTCCGAGTAAAACGAAAGTGGCCGCATTCGTGTTCATCCAAAATATTGAAATGTAAGTTGTATTTGATGATAATGCATAACATATATAAAGGTTGACGATGAACACGGATGCGGCCACTTTCATTATTGACAAAAACCATCTGAAAAGTGACATTTTTCGGCATATTTGGTAGATTTTTAAAATTTAAGCTTGAATCGTGTCGTTTTTAATGACTAAATTAGTTAAAATCTTTCACATAAATTAATTGAATCAAATGAAATAGACACTTAAATGTTTAAAAAGTGCTCAAAATCTTTCGTCAGATGAATCTGAAATTTGAGGCCAAAATCGGTCCTTATCGGACCTACTCCTTTGTGTTTCTCCTGTACCAATGAAATCCATGAAAATTGGTATCCAACAAATATAAATGAATCCACAGGAAGTTAAACTGACCCCAGGCATGATAACTCTTTCTATATCTGAGAAAACATCGTCCCATTTATCTGGTTTGTTTGGGGCATGGTCTGGTAATAACTCCTTGATATATCCCGGTTCAACTTCAGGATATGGTCTACGATCACGAATATTCTCCAGATAGTCTGCTACATAGTCTATCATCTGTTTCCCTCTCTTTCTGAACTCCTCTGGATCCATCTTTAAAGCCTGTTAAGAATATGACAATAATGAATTTAACCAATAAAACACATTTTTGTCATTGAAACTGACCTATAAATGTAAACTAAGCAAAAGTTTTAAGGTCAATAGATAATGACTGAGGAAGCGATGCCAAATAACCTCCATGGAAATGAGATGAGAGAATACAACCACATACCAAATATCATCTAACTTCCACTTGTGGTTCCCTAAAAACTGACCTAATAAAAAGAAGCTGGAAATAGCATACCTAGATGTTATATTTTATATTTCATCAAAGAGATACAAATATGAAAAGTTTTTATCTACTAATGACCTAGCAGGCTGCAGTCCTCCCTTAAAATTTATAACCCTCAAGATAAACTGGGAATTTCAAGCAGAAATTTTTCCAAAATAAATATTGCAAAAATCATTATAGAATGCATTATATTCAAGAAATATAGCATCACACCATATGTTCAAGTACTGAAATTAGGAATCTGATCAAAAGTTGTCTTTACTTATATCTATCTGGTTTAATTTCATTTTGGGACTTAAATTAATCTAGACAGCAAATTTTTGGTAAGTCTAAAAAAATTATTTTATAGTCTCATTGTCAATTAATAGCTGTATCATTGATGTATGCAACACATCTATCATTTATAGCTGCTAAGAATTTTAACAATTTCCTTTGTTAGAAAAGTTGTGCAATGTCTTAAATACTGTGTAATACTAATAAAAAAATACTCTAATAAGAAAGGAAAAACTTTAATAGGCATGGCATTGTCAGTTCATTTCCACTTTGAAGGTTCCTTTTGGTTTCTTTCGCCTCTCTTTTATTACTTCCATTTTCAGTTTTGACAGCTTTAAAAAAAAAAATGAATTTTTATCCCATTAAAAAATCCTTATGATTAAATATTTAAGTAAAGACCATAAATATATTTACCTGTAATTCTCAGCAATTACACTTCAGTTAAAATGTCAGCTAGGGATGGTTTTCCTATAGTATGCATTAAACCAAATCAATATACCACTTATCCAATCAAACATACCCTCCCTACAAAACAAAACCATCATAGAACATATTAGCACTTAAAGTTGTTTTAGCAATCAAGATACTAAACCAATGTAGCCTTGCATAAAATCAGACATAAAATTCACAATCAATGACAGGGCTTTATTTTGGTTTGTAAAATGTATCCAAAAATCAATGGCACAAAGTGATTGGCACTATTCGTCAATTGATCAGTCATGTCAATAAAAAAGTTAACGATCTAACCAATTAACAAGATTGTAAAAACTGTTTTTATAGGTATTTATTTATTTGTATGCATTTTACACGATTTGATATTAACACCTTTAAAGGCTTAAAAAATACACGGTTTAAACAAACATTAGCTACCAGAAAAAAAACAACTATTAAAAGTAATCAGAATAGGATTTTTTTTAAACTTGAATTACTAATGAAAGTGAAAAAAGTGAAATAATAATTCACTATCTCAGTCAGTTTGGTTAAATTTTGTCAAAACGAGCTAGGAAGCATCACTGGTGAATAATTTGGCCTCATAGAATCTGTATTCATTGGAACTAATTCTATTTTAACCCTTACTTTAAGATAGGATACACATGAACTTGGCATGTTCGTCTATTAAAAGGAATAGAATGTCAATATTGAAAAAAGTGAAATAATAATTCACCATCTCAGCCAGTTTGGTTAAATTTTGTCAAAATGAGCTAAGCAGCATCTCTGGTGAATTATAAACTTGAAAGTGAATAATTTGGTCTCATAGACTCTGTGTTCATTGAAACTAATTCTATTTTAACCCTTACTTTAAGATGGGATACACATGAACTTGGCATGTTCATCTATTAAAAGGAATAGAATGTCAAAATTCTCATTCTTACACAGATAAAAATGTTTCATTATCCATAGTCTTGCCAACTGGATAATTTGACCTCAAGTAAACATGTATACACATATAAAAAAAACTCCCACTTTATAATTACGGTATATAATAAATATCACCTTTCAATGAAACTAATTCATCAGCTGTATTTTTACAATAATGAAAATTTATAAATCAAGAATGACAATTGATTTCTTTTTTGAGTGTGGAGATTGTTTTAATAATTGTAAGCACAACATTCAGCTGGTAAATCAAATGAGCTCAATTTGTAATTAATTTCAGATGATTTCCTTCCAAAGTAGCTAAATCAATATGTTCAATGAATAGAAATTAGCTACACTCTGAAAAACTGTCACATAAATACATAGCAATGTAAGGATACTGTATAAAGAGTTTTTGTCCTTATAAAGCATTTCGAATAAAAGTTCCAGAGCAAAGGATTTTTAAGAGTCCAACTTCCAATCACACATTAAATTTTGATTATTTTATCTTTAAGTTCTGATTTCAAAAGTTATTTGAGATAAAAAAAAAGATATGACCAGGATATGCTATACAATATGGTCTTATCTATAATAATTCTAATCAAAATAGTTCTTAAGGTTATAAGAAAGTAGACGTAATTCCATTTTAGATCTTTATATGAGTCACCTTTTCCCAATTACTGTTTGAGAAACACCAAAGTGAGGTCAACAGTTTAATATATATTTATTACTGATGATAAGGCCTTTAAATATTAAAGTTTGTTCTTCATTCTAATTTATATTATTGGCATTTGTAGATTTTTCATTCAAATCTTGTGCTGAATTTTTTTACTTATTCTATTTCACTATAATTATGTTATTTTTTATAACATTTCATGTTAATTATCATTCCTTTTTATTTTACCTCAGTATGTTTTTTCTTTATACATTTGTAAATGTGTAGAAGAATAAATTTGTTATTATTCTGAAACTGACTGAAAAAGACTATGTTTCATATATGACATATATATGGTTGAAGTACCGGTACCTTTTTTGAGTGATGATGACTACATAGCTATGGTAGATGTAGATGTAGGTGTAGAGATATTAGCTTAATATATGGTAAAGGTTCTTTCATTGTTGAAGGCCAAATTGTTGCTCAGTTTTCATGCTTTACCACAAGTCCTACATCATTGGCTTGTAAAATTATGCTTTCAGGCTTGTAAAATTCTTCTTTACAAGCCAACAGAATCCAACTAAATTTTAAAAAAAAACTGAGCTTTAGGCTTATGGACTCCTAAGTTTATTGTGAAGGCTGGTTGTTCTTATTCGCTGCTATATAAAATAAAAGAACAGAGATTCCAATGTCCCACATATTGCTCATATTTTATATTTCCAAGGGCATAACTTTTTTTAAAAACTTGATCATCTACCATTATAAATAAATGTCCAAGATATTGCTGATATTAACCTATAGTAAAAGTTTAATGGCATGAATTGTACCTGTGAGACTATTAAGGCCATTTTCAATACATTAAATATTTCCAAGGATTTAACTCTATTTAAAAAAGTCAATAGTCCACCATTATAATAAGTACTACTACTTATAACCTACAGATTGAAATAAACAATTAATTTCCCCCATAGCAACAATGATAGCCTTTTTTGAGATACAGACTTTAGAAAGTTGATCTTTTTAATGAAACCTTGCTTAAATTACAGAAAAGTTATTCTGACAGTATTTTTAGTCAAAAAAATATAGGTTCGCGTTGCTTTTCTTAACATATTTGTACTTATCTCCCATGCCTATCAATTTTGCACTTAAAAATTACGTGTCTCTTCCTAGCGTTGAAAAGACATCTCATTTCCGTTAGGGCTAAGGAAAATAATCTGTTTGGCCTTTGATATAATGCAGAGTCTCTTATAATAAAAAATAACGGGCACAAATATCAACCAATCAGGATAAGCCATACTCTTAATTCTGAATACCATGTTATGCTCATAAAATGGAAGCACCCATACAATCTAATGGTGTATTGTAACCTACAGCTTAAGTTTTATGAAAATCTGGCAAGAATTGTACAAGTGAGAGGGCTAACAAGGTCATTTTCCATATATTGAATATTTACAAGGTGTCTATAGCTTAATCTTTTAAAACTAGAGGCTCTAAAGAGCCGGTGTCGCTCACCTTGGTCTCTGTACGTGCATATTAAACTAAGGACACATATGGTTTTTTTGACAAAATTGTGTTTTGGTAATGGTGATGTGTTTGTAGATCTTACTTTACTGAACATGTTTGCTGCTGACAATTATCTCTATCTATAATGAACTTGGCCCAGTAGTTACAGTGGAAAATATTTTGTGTAAAAATTTACAAAATTTATGACAATTGTTAAAAATTGACTATAAAGGGCAATAACTCCTTTAGTGGTCAATTGACCATTTTGTTCATGTTGACTTATTTTTAGATCTTATTTTGCAGTACATTATTGATGTTTACAGTTTATCTCTATCTATAATAATATTCAAGATAATAACCCAAAGCTGCAAAATTTTCTTAAAATTACAAATTCAGGGGCAGCAACCCAACAATAGGTTGCCTGAATGGTCTAAAAATGTAGAGCAGATGGATCTTAACCTTATGAACAGATTTGCTCTAACTGCTTTGGTTTCACAGATATGAGCCAAAAACTGCATTTTACCCTATGTACTATTTTTAGCCATTGCAGCCATCTTGGTTCGCGGGCGGGGTCATTGGACACATTTTTTAAACTAGATACCCTAATGATGATTGTGTACAAGTTTGGTTAAAGGAATAAGTCCAGTAAGACCCCTTTTTGGCCCCAAAATATAGTAGTTTTACAAAATTGTTAAATGTAAACTTTTAGTTATTAATTGGATAGTAGAATGCTTCTGCTACATAAATATGGGCTGTTTTTGACAATACAATGCACATATATCGGGTACTAGCACCATTAAGTCATGCTAAATTACTAAAATCTTCACAATTCGAGCATTTAAGTTATATTTTAGACGGTTTCCGTGTAAAACGAAAGTGGCCGCATTCGTGTTCATCCTTAATATTGAAATGTAAGTTGTATTTGATGATAATTCATACCATATATAAAGGTTGAGGATGAACACGGATGCGGCCACTTTCATTTTTGATAAAAACCATCTAAAAAGTGACATTTTGCGGATATATTTGACATATTTGGTTGATTTTTCATATTTGAGCTTGAATCGGATCGTTTTCAATGACTAAACAAGTGAAACTGCGAGCTACTGCTCACTGATGATACCCCCGCCGCAAGTGGATAATATTAATAGTGTAAAAATATGCAAGTGTTCGGTAAACAGGAAGTTGTCGAGTGATGAATCTGAAAACGCATCACACAGTAAAGCTGACTTATATAAATCCTGAAACCAAATTTCAGAAATCCTTGTATTGTAGTTCCTGAGAAAAATGTGACGAAAATTTTCAACTTGGCTATCATGTGTAAAATCATACAAGTGTTCGGTAAACAGGAAGTTGTCGAGTGATGAATCTGAAAACGCATCACACGGTAAAGCTGACTTATATAAATCCTGAAACCAAATTTCAGAAATCCTTGTATTGTAGTTCCTGAGAAAAATGTGACGAAAATTTTCAATTTGGCTATCATGTGTAAAATCATACAAGTGTTCGGTAAACAGGAAGTTGTCAAGTGATGAATCTGAAAACGCATCACACGGTATGGCTGACATATATAAATGTTGATACCAAATTACAAAAAGGGTGGATGTGTAGTTCCTGAGAAAAATGTGACGAAAGTTTTGTGGGACGGACTGACTGACGGACGGACTGACGGACGGACGGACGGACAGACAGAGGTAAAACAGTATACCCCCCCCCTTTTTTAAAGCGGGGGTATAATTAGTTTAAATCTTTCACATAAACTAATTGAATCAAATGAAATAGACACTTAAGTGTTTAAAAAGTGGTCAAAATCTTTCGTCAGATGAACCTGAAATTTGAGGCCAAAATCGGTCCTTACCGGACCTACTCCTTTGTTTTAGTTGTTTCAGAGGAGAAGATTTTTGTAAAAGATAACAAAAATTTACGAAAAAAATGTTAAAAATTGATTATAAAGGGCAATAACTCCTTAAAGGGTCAACTGACCATTAGGTCATGTTGACTTATTTGTAGATCTTTATTTGCTGAACATTATTGCTGTTTACAGATTATCTCTATCTATAATAATATTCAAGATAATAACCAACCAGTTATGGCATGATATTGGTTGCAAAAATTTGATATTTTTCATTAAAATGCAATATTTCTTATTCAAATGGTACAATTTTTCATTCAAATGGTATAATTTTCCATTCAAATGGTATAATTTTCCATTCAAATGGTATAATTTTCATTTATATGGTATAATTTTTCATTTAAATGGTATAATTTTCATTCAAATGCAATATTTTCTATTCAATTGGTGTAAAAATCATTTGAATGCAATATTTTTTATTCAATTGGTATAATAGTTTTTTTTATTTATATGCAAAAATTGCATTATGGGAAATTCTTTGACGTCTTAAGGTCAAATTTGCAACAATGTTTGTGATTGGTCGATAATTGTTTGGATTTCTCCCCCTTTCTTTCTATACATGGGTGACCAATAATTACAAAAACGCGTCAGAATATCGCCCGCTATCTAAATCTGGCGTTTGTCTGAGTCCTGCACTGGCTGTTTTATTGAAATCTTGTGGTCCTAACTAGTATTTCTATTGCGAAATTTCGATGGTCAAAACGTTCGGTCCACTTTTCATAAACTTCCATTGTATATGGATTTATATGCAAGTATATCATTTTTTTTTAAAATAGATTAGACTTTAAATGGTTTTACACTAGTCATTTTTTGGGGCCCTTTATAGCTTACTGTTCGGTTTGAGCCAAGGCTCCGTTTTGAAGACCGTACTTTGACCTATCATGTGATGGTTTACATTTACAAATTTTGACTTGGATGAAGAGTTGTCTCACCGGCACTCAAACCACATCTTCTTATATCTATATACAACGTACATGTAAACCAGACGTTTCTCAGACTGTTTTCTTATTTTTTTAATCCTTTGCCGCACGTTGTGTACTAATTGATAACCCAATCTGGAAGAACAAGATTTATTTCAGTTCTAGTTGTTATATTAGCTTGCAGCAAATTTTCATTAATTGCACATACTCTTATGTCGGTGCTTTGTATCTATTGTCTTAAAATTATTGTTTTTTGTGTGTGTCTCATTCCGATCTTTTAAGTTAATCTAATTGCAACTGATTGTGCAGGTTGTTATTTGACTGTACTGTTACATCACTGTCCTAGCTTCTGGATGGATTGAGTGCTCACAAACATGTTGTTTTACTGTTACACGGCTGTCCCAGATTAGGGGGAGGATTTGGGATCCCGCTAACATGTTTAACCCCGCCACATTCTGTATGTATGTGGTTGCCGTGTGTTGCTTTGTTATACATATTTGTGTTCGTTAATTTTTTTGTACATTTTTCGGCTGCTAGTTTTCCATGTTTTCTCAATTGATTTGTTTTACATTTGTGATTTCGGGCCTGTTATAGCTGACTATGCGAAATAGCCTAAAATAGGCTTAGCTTATTGTCGAAGGCCGTAAAGTGACTTATAGCTGTTGATTTCTGTTTCATTTGGTCTCTTGTGGAGAGTTGTCACGTTTGTAATCATACCACATCTTCGTTTCTATATCAACCCTACCACATTCTTTATTTACCTGTCCCAGATCAGGAGCCTGTAGTTTAGTGGTTGTCGTTGGTTCATGTCTCGACTCATATTTGATATTTTGTAAATTGATTTGTTATGTATAATTAGGCTGTTAGTTTTTCGTTTGAATTGTTTACACTTTTCATGTCGGGCCTTTTATAGACGACTTTACAGTATCAGGTTTTTGTCATTGTTGAAGACCTTACGATTGTCTATAATTGCTTACATCCACTTCACGTTTGAACTCCGGTGGATAGTTGCCTTATTAGCAATCACATTCCATCTCTTTTTTTTATACTATATACCTGAACTCTAAACTTGTGTTTTCATGAACAAGCATGAAATATTTGTCACTGGGTGTTAAAATTAGCAACATACAATCAATCAATTTAAACTTGTGTTAAATAAGAGCCATTTTATATTTATTTATTTGTTGGGGTGGGGGAGAGCAGGATTTCATATATGAATATGGTTGCCTCAGGTAAGAGCTGAAAAATAGGCATGATTAGCGACAGATTGAAATGAATAATAATGCCCTCTCTTCCCTTCCCCATCCTTCATTTATAAATGTAAACTGACAACCACGGATAGCCCAATAGTGTTTAAAGTAGCTTTAAACACCAATCAATAAAATCCCTTCCCTAGAATATCAAATAATTGTCCCTTAACAGTTATTGTCCGTGTAGTTCTTATATTTATCCAGCTTATCGTCATACTGTCATACCATGAAAACGTTTATAAAAGATCTCACATTCTAATATATCTGCATTCATAAATTTATTAATTTCATTTAGACTAAATGCAGTGGCGGATCCAGCCATTTTAAAAAGGGGGGGTTCCCAACCCAGAGTAAAGGGGGGGTTCCAACTATATGCTCCCATTCAAATGCATTGATCGGCCAAAAAGAAGGGGGGTTCCAACCCCCGGAACCCCCCCCAGGATCCGCCACTGAAATGACGCCATGTTTGGTATGTGCCTCTGCCGTCTAAATAACCTATCAAAAAAGAAGAAGTGGAAGAGAGCCAGAAGATCTTCCCAATGCAAAAAAAAAAAGAAATAGACTTCTTCTGGCTAACTTCCGAGGCCCAAAAAAACGCGACCCATTAATATGTTTTTTAAAAACGCCTTTCTTCTGCCTTTTTTCCAAAAAAAAATGGCATTATCAAATATATAAACATATATATAATTATCAAAATTAAAATGCTATAGTATTTTTATAAGACCTACTTTATTACATGACCTGAGATTAATGACATCTATCTATAAGTCCTAGAATGCATTAGTTATTATAATATGTATATGTTTCTTGTTGTAATAACCACATATGATGCTATGTATGAGTCACCATTTATCAGAACAGGAATTGGGTTTACATAGAGAGGATAATGTGCAAAACCGGTTTTTTTCTAAAGTTAACATTGATTGGTTAAATATTTCTCAGTCATGTCCTGCGTTGGAATTTGTTTGTTAGCTTTTTGGTCATGAATGTTTGTCTCTAATATTTAATTAACTGTGCATTTGTATTCAGATATCGCAGATCAAATTTATTCGTTCATTGTTTAATCATACGTTTTTTGATTGAGTTAAGTCTGCCAATTGATATTTTATCGTATGTTTTTCTTTGTTGTGATGTTATGCTATTGTTTCAGAAAAAGGGAGAAGGTTTGGATCCATTAAAACGTTTAATCCCGCTGCAAATGTTTGCACCTGTCCTAAGTCAGGAATCTGATGTACAGTAGTTGTCGTTTGTTTATGTAATATATACGTGTTTCTCGTTTCTCGTTTTGTTTATATAGATTAGACCGTTGGTTTTCCCGTTTGAATGGTTTTACACTAGTAATTTTGGGGCCCTTTATAGCTTGTTGTTCGGTGTGAGCCAAGGCTCCGTGTTGAAGGCCGTACTTTAACCTATAATGGTTTACTTTTTAAATTGTTATTTGTATGGAGAGTTGTCTCATTGGCACTCACACCACATCTTCCTATATCTATTTTAAAACATAGATAAGGGGCTGGACCAAACCTATAGATAACATAATAAAGTTATCAAAGGTACCAGGATTTAGTACGCTGATAGGCGGATCCAGGGGGGGGGCCTGGGAAAAATTTGGTTGATTATATAGGGAATCATTGAAGCATGACTGGAGCGGGCCCCCCCTTAGGAAAAGTTCTGAATCCGCCACTGCGCCGACGCGTGTTTCGTCTACATAAGACTCATCAGTGACGCTTATATCAAAATATTTATAAAGCCAAACAAGTACAAAGTTGAAGAGCATTGTGAATCCAAAATTCCAAAAAGTTGTGCCAAATACTGATAAGGTACCGGTAATCTATGCCTGGGATAAGAAAATCCTTAGTTTTTCAAAAATTCAAAATTTGGTAAACAGGAAATTTATAAAAATGACCACATTATTGATATTCATGTCAACAACAGAGTGCTGACTACTAAAAGAAATGATGAAATATACAGAATAAGTTGATTGATTTTTGGTTGCCTTATGTCCAGTGGCAAATATTTCACGCATGTTTAGGACAAATATAATAGATAGAGATCAAAGGATAAAGAATAGAATGAAATAGTAACCAGATGCTCCATAGGGCGCAGCTTTGTATGACAGCAGAGGTTGAACCCTGAATGGTTGGGGCAAGTATGGACACAACATTCAAGCTGGGTTCAGCTCTGAGTTTGGATTGTGATTAAATAGTTGACACAGCATAGGTTTCTGACACAGAATGAATGTGGTCTAATGAACTTAAAATTTGTTTTTGGCCTTTGAGCAATTCACTATGCTGTTGAATGATAATCCACTCAAAAAAAATGTTTGAAGAAATTTTCTTATATTTCTGAAATCTGAAATGAGAAAAATTGACCCCCCCCCATTTTTTTTCACATCCCCCTTTCCCTTATTTGAAAACTAATCTCAATTCAAATTTCTAATGGAGTTTGCAACAATAACTACTCATTTAAATACATCATAAAATATTAAAATGTAAAAAAAATGCTTGTAATCACTGAATGGTAAAGATTGTTTTAATTTATTAGTTGGTAGTAAAAGCCAATATACATTGTATATTGTATAAAGCAATGATTTAAGTTGATTCAACTACTATTCTGGACAAAGAAAGATAACTCCAAATTTCAAAGAATATTTCATAAAGCATTGTCTTGAAACTACAATAATCATGGCTAAAAATTATGCTTTTAAATTATGTTTTGTACTTAAGTAATTGTCCATTAACCTGGAAACCCTTCCCCCCCTTTTTTTTGCACCTTATTCCTTAACGGTTTGAGCCATAACTCCCAAAGACACTTCTTACCATCCCTTTGTGGTATTCCAATATCCAAAATCTAAATACATGGTAAGATTCAGCATATCAAAGAACCCCAAGAATTCAATTTTTGATGAAATCAAATAAAGTTCAATTTTGGACCCTTTAGACCTCACTGTGGACCAATTTGATAATTAACGGGCCCAAATATCATAAATCTAAATACATGGTTAGATTCAGCATATTGAACAACCCCATATATATATTTTTGTTGAAATCAAACAAAGTTTAATTTTGGACCCCGATTTTGACCAACTTGAAAACTGGGCCCATAATCAAAAAAATTAAGTACATGTTTAGATTCAGCATATTAAAGAACCCCAAGAATTCAATTTTGGTTAAAAAGTTTAATTTTGGACCCTTTGGACATTAATGTAGACCAATTCTCTATGTCATAGGACTATTGTTGTAACATGGGTTAGTAACTGGTTCCAATTTATCCTAAATTGTCTTTATTAAAGAATTAGTTCCAGAGTTGAACAGCTTATGTCTCTACTTGTCACAGGGTCTCTAGTTCTGCTGTTGTAATTAGGTGATTTTTTTTTTCTTCGTGTTGCAAAAAAGAGGTGGCTTAGTTCAAATAATTATAACGTCCAAGAAGGCTTTTTATTTTTTTTCATGTTTGCCTTCCTGCAACGTCTCTGAGGATCAAGAGAAGTAAAATTAAATTATATATATATAGCACAAAAGAACGTTATGATTACATGTATCTGGACTTAGAGGGGGAACAGGCCCGATGGGCGGGTTTAGCTATGTGTATTATTTTTTATTTCAATATGTAGACTGTAGGGAGTTTCTTCAGAAAGGAGAAAGGGTTTTTATTGGAGGTGTTTTTTGCAATACACGCAGGCATCTGTTTCTATCCATGAACAAGTTGTGTGTCAAATTAATTATTATTACTTGTTACTCGCATGTTTTTCTCGACCTGGCCATTATTGGTATTTATAGCCAGTGCATGAACTCGCACAAACTCCAAATATAGGTCAAAGTACTGTTTCAAAACGGAGCCTTGGCTCAAACCGAACGGTAAGTTATAAAGGGCCCCAAAAAATGACTAGTGTAAAACCATTTAAAGTCTAATCTATTTAAAAAAAAAAACCGATATACGTGCATATAAATCCATATACAATGGAAGTTTATGAAAAGTGGACCCAACGTTTTGACCATCGAAATTTCGCAATAGAAATACTAGCAGTCAGGGTACTACTTGTACAAGTGTATTTTATTTACTTAAAGAAGTAAAAAAAAATATACACGTATAAGTAAATAAATAATGTTTGAATAATCTCCCCTTAATTTTCTAAAAAATTTACTTGTATAAGTAAATTTTTCTTACAATCCCACAAAAATCCCCAAGTTTTGAGATGTAAAATCATACCTTTAATGATTTTTCCCAGGTTTGCTCAAATTTTTTCATTAAAGTTCAATGTTTCATCTCATTAATTCATCAAAGAAACTGATTGAGCAAAGATCTTGTATATTTGCGCAAGGCAATCAAAAATTGCTCCTTTGGGGCTTGTAAATAAGCAGTGTTATGAAGATAACAGACAAATAGGATTTTCATTGTCCATGAAATTACACTTAAATGATTAGTAAAGACATCTGTAAAGGGTACACAATTTAAAATTCTATTAGAGCAAAGAAATCTTAAGAATTCAAGAAAAGAAGAAAGGATGATTTTTTTACTTATACAAGTAAAAAAATCTGAATGCCTAAGGGACATAACTAAGCCAATTTTTTTTTTACCTATACAAGTAAATAAAATTCACTTGTATAAGTATCCTACAAATTTACTTATATGTGTTTATTTTTTTTTACTTCTTCAAGTAAATAAAATACACTTGTACAAGTAGTACCCCTGACTGACTAGTTAGGACCACAAGATTTTAATAAAAAAAAGCCAGTGCAGGACTCGCACGAACGCCAGATTTAGATAGCGGGGCGATATTCTGATGCGTTTTTTAATTAATTCTTGGTCACTCAAGTTTAGAAAGAAAGGGGAGCCCGAAAATCCAAACAATTATTGACCAATCACAAACGTTGTTGCAAATTTGACCTTAAGACGTGAAAGAATTTCCCATGATCCAATTATTGCATATAAATAAAATAACCAACCAGGTGCTCCGCAGGGCGCAGCTTTATACGACCGCAGAGGTCGAACACTGAACAGTTGGGGCAAGTATGGACAAAACATTCAAGCGTGATACAGCTCTGAATTTGGATTGTGATCAAATTTTTGACATCATATGGGTTTTTTACACAAAAAAGCCCAAGAATTCATTTTTTGTTAAAATTAAGCTTAGTTTAATTTTGAACCCTTTGGACTTTAATGTAGACCAATTTGAAAACGGGACCAAAAATTAAGAATCTACATACACAGTTAGATTTGGCATATATCAAAGAACCCCAATTATTCAATTTTTGATGAAATCAAATATAGTTTAATTTTGGACCCCGATTTGGACCAACTTGAAAACTGAACCAATAATCAAAAATCCTGAGCTGAAAAAACACCCCACATCCCAACATCCTGACAAAAGGTGCTGACCCCCCCCCCCCCCCCCCCCCCCCCTCAAATATTGACCAAACTTTCTAATCATAAACTGTGCTTTATTTTGTAATTCAGTTGATTGTATAGCTCAAATTTTGGGCATCATAATTGGTAAATGAAATCATATTATCTTTTCTAGACAATATTATTTTCATTTCTCATACAGAATTTGTCAAACAGTGTAACATGCCACAGAATACTCCTTTTCCACCCATATCAAAATTAATAATAAAAACAGAAGGTATACAAAAACTTTTACATAACTTAAATCCGAACAAAGCAGCAGGACCAGATGAAATTAAACCAAGATTTTTAAAAGAACTTTCACATGAAATTGCACCCATACTCACTATTATCTTTGAGAAGTCAATCAAAACAGGCGTTGTTCCAGATGACTGGAAAACTGCCCATGTCTCTCCTGTATACAAAAAAGGCCAAAAATATAACCCTGAAAACTACCGTCCTATATCACTTACATGTATTTGTTGCAAACTTTTAGAACACATCGTAGTTAAACACATCATGAAACATGCAGATAATCACAACATTTTATATCCCCTACAGCATGGATTTCGCAGAGGTCGATCCTGCGAAACACAACTACTAGAATTTATAGACGATGTCTCTTTAAACATGGAAAACGGTAAACAAACAGATATTTTGGTCATGGATTTTTCTAAAGCATTCGATAAAGTTTCACATTCTTTTTTAACTAATAAGCTTCATCATTACGGGATACAGGGGGAATTAAATTACTGGATACAAAATTTTCTTAGCAATCGGAAACAGGCAGTAGTTCTAGAGGGGGAAAAATCTGAGTATGTTGCAGTTGAGTCAGGGGTTCCACAGGGGTCAGTTCTTGGACCGAGTCTCTTCCTGTACTATATTAATGACATTCCAACTGGTCTAACATCTACAGTACGTTTATTTGCAGACGACACAATAGTTTATTTGGCAATAAAATCAAACTCCGATGCATTAACACTACAAAAAGATCTCAACAAACTGGCATCATGGGAAACTACCTGGAAAATGGCATTCCACCCAGATAAGTGTAATGTAATTTCAGTCACCAGAAATAAAAAAACAATCACATTCAACTACACATTACACAATCATTCTTTAGAACATGTAACAACAGCAAAATATCTGGGGGTCACCATCAGTTCCAACCTTAAATGGGATGTGCATATTAACAACATATGCAAGAAAGCTAATAGCACACTAGGCTTTCTAAGGAGGAACCTGAAAATAAGTTCAACATCCATTAAAGAGCAAGCATATAAGTCCCTAGTAAGACCATCACTAGAGTATGCTTGCTCTGTTTGGGATCCATACTTACAACAAGACATAGATAGCATTGAAAAAGTTCAAAGGAGGGCTGCGCGTTTTGTTACCAACAAATACAGAAACACCTCAAGCGTTGGTAACATGTTACAACATCTTGAATGGCACAGTCTCTCTGACAGAAGAAAAGACTCCAGATTGGTAATGCTTTACAAAATTGAACACGAAAAGGTTGCAATTGATTATTCCTAAAAATAACAAATTAATTCCACAAAAAAGACAAACAAGACATTCTAATTCGAACAGTTTCCAAATTCCATCCTGCAAAACACAGTACAGAAAAGAATCATATTTTCCAAGAACTATTACCGACTGGAACAAACTACCGGATAACATTGTAAATTGCACTTCAGTAGACTCTTTCAAATCCTCAATTTCAAAGCATCAATATTAACTCAATTACAACATCTTACTTTATTATACAAAACAATTTTTTAATTTTTTCGTATTTTTAAAAATTGTACATTTTTTCAATCTATGTCTTGTTGTAAGTTTCCTCCTGTGACATAATCTTCAATTTGTTGAAGGCGGTCACTATATGGTAGAATAGAATTTTGCTTTTATAAATGTTAGCAACAACAAAAATCATTATAGATAAATTTTTGGATTTTTATAACACCTAAACTTTAGAAATAAATTGTAATTTTCACATACCAAGTCTCTCCCCCATGTAATTTGTTTATGTCGAATTTTTTTAACTGCAACCTATAAATCAGTTATAAACGTGTAGCAGTTTCATGAAGACAAATGTTTTATTGTTTACTGCAGGAGTGATAATAATCACAGAGGCATTCCAAATGTAGTGGTAGCGATATGGATCAAACCCGAGAATATTGAGAATATATTCACTTCCTGTTTATTGTCAAGAGAGATTTCCGAAAAAAATAATTCTCATCCACCAGTCTTTACACACGCAATTCCTAGTCCTGTATGCGAAATAACAATTGTAGGATAAAGATAAAATACCTGGTCAAAATTTCGCCATTACTTATACCCACGCAGTCAGATAGAATGTGTATAAAAACAGCTGTTTCTCAACGTCACGTTATAAGTGTTTCAACATGCTGAACCTATATTTCTTGTCATTATAAGAATATTCAAGGTTATCTTTGCTCTTAGACCTCACAAAAAGTATACATTAATATGGCAGGGACGGTTGATAGAGGAACATCAATGGACCACAGTCATCTGTTGGAAAAGGAAAGTGATGCTAGGATTAAATTCGAGAGGGCGTGTCAACAAATAGCCCTGTTAGATCAGAAAATAAGAGACTTGGAAGTTCGTTACAAAAGAGCTGTTAAATTCAAAAAGAATTCTTTCGTTATAATTTAAGACTTCGTCTTTCTGTCGTAACAGGTGTTAAAATGATGTATCATCATTATGCTAGCACAAAAGCGGAAGAACTTACAAAGATCAGAAGGCAAATTAACGATGCTAATGTTGTGCCATCAAGCAGTGCTAGTGCTGTTTTTACACCAAGGGAAAGCAGCAGTTTTAGATCAGTTGGCGATTTGCAAAGAACTACATCAACCTCAGCAGCAGAGCCAGATCATCATTGTGACTAGCTAAAGGGATAGGATTCTAACAATTACATCAATTTTTGAAGTGATTTTATGTGCAATTTACAGACATTTTCAAGCGTGTATTAAATTTTAACATTTTTGTCAAATTGATTCTCTTTCAGCACATCCTTTGCACTTAAATGTGTGTAAATGTGTAATGAATTCTTTTACTTTAACATGTTGAAAATGTAAAAGAACAACGTCCAGTTCTGATGAAACATTAAAAACGATATAAAGAGGTCCACAGTACATCAGTACATGAACATGTAAATGTATGGTCTTTAACAGAAGTCCGGTGTTGAAGTCCGGTGTTGAAATACTGTTTATGCAATACTTTAATCAGTTTCTCTTACATGTAATAAACATGATAAATGAAAAATAGTTGCGAATAAATTAGACAAAGACTTTCTTCTGTTCAAATTTGTGAACCTTGCATAAATTATGTTCTTAATTTAATAGAGCTTTTAACATGTCTCAGGCAATCATCTACATGTATTGATTGAAACATAATTACATAATTAGTCTTATTTCATGTTTTATTTGTACTTTAACCTAATACTTCTGTATTATTACACAATTTCAAATAAGAGGCTAGGATTGTTCCACAGAAAGTGAATTAAATAAATATACATGTATGAAGTCTGCATAAATTTGTATTAGTACTTGCAATGGAAGTTTACTGTTGCATGTGCATTTACTAGTATGATGAATTTTGAAAAGTGTTTTGTATGTAGCCTTGATCATGTTTATAAAAGTTAGGTATATCATTTAAATATATCCCAAAGTTGTTTTACAATCCTAAATGTCTTTTCCATTTTCATTTGTTTATTGAATCACTTTCATAAGTTTTTTCTAATACATGTACACTTTAGGAAGTTTTTTTTTTTTTGGTACAATTGTTACCTTGTTCAACTTCAGTCATGTAACTGGTTTCTATTCGTTTCGTTTGGGGGAAGTGAAAACATGTTCCCTCCTTGATTACAGAACTGTAGTAAAGATGAAAGGGTCTGCTGCTCTGAATGAATTTGGAAAATCTATATATAGTGCTACATGATAATGGTGTGTCAAAATTTCATAATTACTGTTATAATCTTGGAATACTTAAAATACAAGTACAATTGTACATACATTGTACATGCATGTAAAAAAATGAGTAAAAAAATCAAAAACATTATTTTTGTAAGACTGTAAAGTTTAAGGTACGGTACACACACTGAGAAGGTACATGCAATTACATGTATTCCAAAACTTCTGAGAAGCATTTATTTTCAATAAGTGAATTACTGACACTGTACAACATTAGAAAATAAAAAAGTCTAACAATTTGAAAATGATGATACATATATACATTTTTCTACAGTACATGTAGGAGAAAGAAAATACTTTCCTGAATATAATAACCTGATATAAATTCTAAGGGAGTTACCATTTGATTTTTATGGGGGGGCTAGGATGAAAAATTTTGTCCTGCATTTTTTTTAGCTGTAATCTCTGTCCTGCCTTTTTATTTTTCACTCTGTTCGGTCCTGCCTTTTTTTTTTTAGTTTATCCTGACTTTTTTTTACCTAAATTGTCGTCCGGACTTACTTTTTTTGCAAGTGTCTCATCCTGCCTTTTTTTTTTACTCAAAACTCCTGTCCTGCCTATTTTTTTCAAATTTCATCCTAGCCCCCCCCCCCCCCCCCCCCCCCCCCCATAAAAATCAAAAAATCAAATGGTAGCTCCCTAAACAATTAATGTTGTACTTTCTAGGTCATGGATAATAGGAAATTTTCTTTACATAAATACTTAGGTGCCAAAAATGCAATCGCATATCTGTCTTTTGTTCCGATGTTTTATTTTTACCATTTAGGCAAGAGAGGTGACCCTGAAGCCTTTTGCCTGCAAGTTGAGCATTTACAAGTGTAGGTGCATCAGATCCATTGTAAACCTATCTGTAAAAATGAACATCTACTGCAGATCTCCTACAGATGCCTATTAATTGTTCAGGGTTAGAAATATTCACATTACAACCATGACTATGTTAAAATAAATAAATGACAGAATGTCAAATTCTTAATAAAACTGAAATTAGAAATATTCCAACTTCATTATTCATTAAACAACTTGTTCAATTACAAAGATAATTTAAAGTTTACCCATTTTTATTATGCCCAATTTATGGGCATTATGTTTTCTGGTCTGCGTGTCCGTCTGTCCCGCTTCAGGTTAAAGTTTTTGGTCAAGGTAGTTTTTGATGAAGTTGAAGTCCAATCAACTTGAAACTTAGTACACATGTTCCCGATGATATGATCTTTCTAATTTGAATGCCAAATCAGAGTTTTTACCCCCTTTTCACAGTCCACTGAACATAGAAAAATAATAGTGTGGATGGGGCATCCATGTTCTGGGGACACATTCTTGTTTTATAATTGTTTGACACATGAACTAGCCTGAATTAAGTTACAGTGCTATGGATGTTGTGAATCAGAATATTAGATATATTAACTTTTTTTCATAAATTTTCAATGAATCTTCAGGTAAAGGTTTTTTTTATAAGAAAAATCTTTGTGTAAAAGAATTAAAGAAGCACCCTGACAGAATATTTATTTTTCTATGGATTCAGTTTAATAATTTGTTTAATACTTCTTTGTTTCTTCTCCGTTATTATATTTGGGCAGGTCATAATCATTTTGAGATACATGTTCATGTACCATACCCTAATGTTTATTGTTAAGCTCAGCGATGAATTTCACAAACTATCTTATAAGACAAAATACTTGTAAGCTAAACACATTTCAGTATAAATTGTGATAACTTTTGGTGAAAAGCTGGTCTTGTGGAGAATTATGATGACCCCTCTACAAATTGTGAATCTAAATCATGTTTATTTCTTCATCATGGTGTCCATGTGAAAAGATTTGTACATACATTTGTAAATGGAATGAAATACCATTCTTCTGAATATGTTAATTATGAATCACATGTAATGCATTGAAATTTTGTCAATTATTTGTTTTTACCAGTAGATTTTTTGTAATAATTTACATGTATGTACAACATTGTTTATGATATTTGTTTTTTCATCATCTATAGTCTTTGTGTTGTTTTATTTCTTTATTTCAAGAAAAACTTAAAGTTTATTAATTAGATTTTAAGAAAATGATGATGCACATTATTTATCAATTGAGTCAATTCATTGTTGCAGATGCATACATTTTTGGCAAATTTCATCAAACCCTTTTTTGTTAAAATCCTACAGTTTTTGTACTTCAAGAAAAATCTGTCTTTTGATCTTTGTTCGTTTTATAATTTCTTTGCCACACTGAGAATATATTTTTTGGCTAATATTTTTTGTATAGGAAATTACAATATACTATTATTTAAATAAAAAGTAAAAAAAATACTGTCAGCTTGATTGATTAGAAATATCAAATGCATGGAATTTAAGTTTGTTAAGACAAATCTTTTCATTTAACTTTAAACTATCAAATTCTGTTCCATAGAAATGTGTTATTGTCATGTACATGTCCAAACAATTATATTCTATTTATCAACTCTTATTCTACATGTGCCGGAAAAGAATTTCAGAATAGATTTATAATTATTTCATATGTCAATGTATGAACTTTTATGTAGTATAAGATTTTTAATGATTTTGTTTGTTATGTGTGTGGTATTGTTTTGTTTATGTGTGGTTCATTTATTCATTTTGTGGCCAGTTACATGTAATTGTGACTTGTGTATTTGTTGTGTTAATGAGAGGAATATCATAAAAAAAAAGAAAATTCACTTGTGTTATATTTACATTGGCCATTATTTAAAGAAACCTGTCTTACAAACACGATGCAGAAAAATGCAAAATAGTAATAAGATGGTTATTGGTTTTTAAAAACTTTTTACACAGATAAGGTAAAGAAAAAAAAGAGAATACAAATTTAGAAGTTAAAGAAAAACAGACAAATTATGGCAAAAAATGAAATAAAATAAAAATAAACAACAATCGTCAAAACTCCACATAGCACACCAAAGATTGAACAAATGCAAAAATCAGATGTGATATCAGACCAACTGTATCAGACACTCTGGAAAAGTAAGCAGATCATACTCCACATGTGCCTTATGAATAATACAGCAACAAAATGCACTTCATGGATGTTAAAACAACTCCCTTCTCTGAATCTACTGGCAAAATTTAATCAAATGGCAAAAATCTTCATTCAGTTACTAATTTGAAGTGATAACCCTGTCTGCCAACCAATATGCTCAACATGTCTAAAATAAAACCCAAGGGGTACAATGCAAGTTTTGTCTATTTTCTTGAAAATGTTGAGATCTACCTACTGTGAGCTGTCTGTTTTCATCAAACTGTAAGACAACTTCTTATAGGAGTTGTTGCCCTTGAATTGTGATTTTTATACGACTGCAAAAATTGAAAATTTTATGGTCGTATATTGGTATCACGTTGGCGTCGTCGTCTGTGTCGTCGTCGTCCGAATACTTTTAGTTTTCGCACTCTAACTTTAGTAAATGTGAATAGAAACCTATGAAATTTTAACACAAGGTTAAAGACCACTAAAGGAAGGTTGGAACTAATTTTGGGAGTTTTGGTCCCAACATTTGAGGAATTAGGGGCCAAAAAGGGCCCAAATAAGCTTTTTCTTGGTTTTCGCACTATAACTTTAGTTTAAGTAAATAGAAATCAATGAAATTTTGACACAAGGTTTATGACCACAAAAGGAAGGTTGGGATTGATTTTGGGAGTATTGATTCCAACAGTTTAGGAAATAGGGGCCAAAAAGGGGCCCAAATAAACATTATTCTTGGTTTTCGCACAATAACTTTAGTATAAGTAAATAGAAATCAATGAAATTCAAAAAACTAGGTTTTTGACCACAAAAGGAAGGTTGGGATTGATTTTAGGAGTTGAGGTCCCAACAGTTTAGGAATTAGGGGCCAAAAAAGGGGCCCAAATAAGCATTATTCTTGGTTTTCACACCATAACTTTAGTATAAGTAAATAGAAATCAATGAAATTAAAAAAACTAGGTTTTTGACCACAAAAGGAAGGTTGGGATTGATTTTAGGAGTTGAGGTCCCAACAGTTTAGGAATTAGGGGCCAAAAAAGGGCCCAAATAAGCATTATTCTTGGTTTTCACACCATAACTTTAGTATAAGTAAATAGAAATCTATGAAATTTAAACACAAGGTTTATGACCATAAAAGGAAGGTTGGGTTTGATTTTGGGAGTTTTGGTCCCAACAGTTTAGGAATGAGGGGCCAAAAAAGGGGCCCAAATAAGCATTTTTCTTGGTTTTCGCACAATAACTTTTTTATTAGTAAATAGAAATCTATGAAATTTTAACACAAGGTTTATGACCACAAAAGGAAAGTTGGGATTAAATTTGGGAGTTTTGGTCCCAACAGTTTAGGAATAAGGGGCCCAAAGGGTCCAAAATTAAACTTTGTTTGATATCATCAAACATTGAATAATTGGGGTTCTTTGATATGCCGAATCTATCTGTGTATGTAGATTCTTAATTTTTGGTCCTGTTTTCAAATTGGTCTACATTAAGGTCCAAAGGCTCCAAAATTAAACTTAGTTTGATTTTAACAAAAATTGAATCCTTGGGGTTCTTTGATATGCTGAATCTAAAAATGTACTTAGATTTTTATTGATTATTGGCCCAGTTTTCAAGTTGGTCCAAATCAGGGTCCAAAATTTAACTTTGTTTGATTTCATCAAAAATTGAATAATTGGGGTTCTTTGATATGCCAAATCTAACTGTGTATGTAAATTCTTAATTTTTGGTCCCGTTTTCAAATTGGTCTACATTAAAGTCCAAAGGGTCCAAAATTAAACTAAGTTTGAATTTAACAAAAATTGAATTCTTGGGCTTTTTTGATATGCTGAATTAAACATGTACTTAGATTTTTTATTATTGGGCCCAGTTTTCAAGTTGGTTCAAATCAGGATCCAAAATTATTATATTAAGTATTGTGCAATAGCAAGAAATTTTCAATTGCACAGTATTCAGCAATAGCAAGAAATCTTCAATTGCACAGTATTGTGCAATAGCAAGAAATTTTTAATTGCACAGTATTTCGCAATAGCAAGAAATCTTCAATTGCACAGTATTGTGCAATAGCAAATATTTTCAATTGCACAGTATTGTGCAATAGCAAGAAATTTTCAATTGGAGTTATTTTTCTTTGTCCAGAATAGTAGTTGAATCAACTTAAATCATTGTTTTATTCAATATACAATGTATATTCACTTTTACTACCAACTGATAAATTAAAACAATCTTTACCATTCAGTGATAACAAGCACTTTATTTTACATTTTAATATTTTATGATGTATTTAAATGAGTAGTTATTGTTGAAAACTCCATTAGAAATTTGAATTAAGATCAGTTTTGGAAAAAGGGAAAGGGGGATGTGAAAAAAAATGGGGGGGGGGTTAAATTTTTCTCATTTCAGATTTCATAAATAAAAAGAAAATTTCTTCAAACATTTTTTTAAGAGGATTAATATTCAACAGCATAGTGAATTGCTCAAAGGCAAAAAATATATTTTGAGTTCATTAGACCACATTCATTCTGTGTCAGAAACCTATGCTGTGTCAACTATTTGATCACAATCCAAATTTAGAGCTGAATCCATCTTGAATGTTGTGTCCATACTTGCCCCAACCGTTCAGGGTTCAACCTCTGCTGTCGTATAAAGCTGCGCCCTGCGGAGCATCTGTTTTCCAATTGTTTTGGTTTCCTTATTGCACCCAACTTATTCTCAGGGGTTACAAAGCTCGACGTCGAAATCAACATTATTTTGAACCAGTAGTTCACACAACTCGGACATTATAGTACAATGCTATTTGATGTTGATACAGATACCAACAGTGTCCTTAAACTATAACCATGTCATAGTATTAATTAAATTGTTTCAATCATCACTGTCCTTCATGGCTTCAATAAACATTACATTGAACACCAAATCGGAGGACTTACTTTGTTTGTATTGGATACCAAAGCTTCATAAAATTCCGTACAAACAACTGTATATTGCTGGCTCATCTTCATGTTCCACTAAAGAATTGTCCATTAGATTGACTAACATTCTGTCCGCAGTGAAAGAGGGTCTTCAGAAATACTGTGAAACTGTTTACTCGCGTTGTGGTATTAACCATATGAGGATTCTTAAAAATTCTAAAGAACTTCTAGACAATTTTAAATCTCGGTCTTTTTCTGAAATTAGTTCTATCAAAACTTTTGATTTTTCAACCCTGTATACCACCATTCCCCATGTGAAATTGGAAATTTGCCTGAAAAAAAAGTTATCAAAGGTACCAGGATTATAATTAAGTACGCCAGAAATAATCCACAATGCCTTTCAACATAAAAATGGTGGCATACACTATAAATGTATTACTTTGGGATATCATAAGGCATATTTCGTTAAAAGCGACAAACAAAAAGGTAAAACATGCTGCACAGAAGAACAAGTGATCAGTATGCTGGAGTTTCTTATCGACAACATATTTGTTGAGTTTGGAGGTAGACTTTTCGAACAAATTGTCGGCATTCCTATGGGAACAAACTGTGCGCCTCTTCTTATTTTCATATGAATCGGAGTTCCTTCAGACACTTGTCAAAAACAAGAGGACCAAAGAAGCCAGATTATTTAATTTCACTTTCAGATATACTGATGATGTTCTTTCCATAAACAATCCGAACTTTTCTGATTTGGTTCCATTAATATATCCCCAAAACTAGAAATTAAAGAAACAACAGACACTGCTTCCTCTGCCTCATTTTTAGACATATTTATGGTCATTGTTCAAGGCAGTTCGATTTCTGAATTCCTTTATTTTACTTTTGTGTTGTTTGGTCTTATAACTTACCTTTTATCTTGACTAGACTGTGCTTTTTCCTAAATGACTAAGGAAACCAGAAACGGAAGAATATGTATTGTCACACTCGGGGCACTGATATATACCTTGACGTTTCGATTGACAAGCACTTGTGGTTGCTGCTTCTTTTGTAGTTTTTTTTTTTTTTTTTTTTTTTTTTCAGTCTTTGCAGCAGAGACGTAGTCATCGTCAGATTCAATATCTGATGCAGTATAATCACCCAGTTGAAGATCAAGAATTGAGATCACTATCATCTCAAGATATAAAATCATTGTGAATTTTAAAATGACGGCGATTTTTGGGGAACATTTATTCATAATTTTAAGTTGTATGGCTTATGTGTTAACTGGCTGATCGATACTTCGATATGATTGAAGATTGAAACAATAGCAGGGGTCCAGTTTAGCTTATGTGAAGTTAATACCTCTTTTCTGATCTATTACCTTAGGAAATTATTCATTTGACTTTTATAATGAAATTTTGTGTCTCTACTGTAATTGTCGCTAATTACATTGTTTGCAAATCTTGATCTAAATTGATTGAAAAAGGAAATCTTTTAATTATCATTTATTACTGACTATGAAAGGCATCCTTATTAGCTGAATCTTTAGAAAGCAATGACTATGTGACCAGGAATAAACCGCACACCTAATTATCAAACTGCAAATTAAAAAAAAAAAAGACAAAAGAGAAAAGGGGTTGAAACTGAAAAAAAATATGGGTTCAAAAATAAATTTTTTCAGTGAAATAACATCTGTTCAGAACCATGCGTGTAAATACTTTCTAACCGTCGGTAAAAACACTTCAATTTTATCCTCTCGAGGGGATATGGGTTGGACATCTTGTGAAACCAAACAGAGGAAGTCCTGCACACGTCTTTTGTGCAAGTTATATAGCTTTGATGATACAAGAATGTGGAGCAAAATTTGGAAATATTCGGCCCGTCGACGCAAAGAATGGACGTATATGGTTAACAAACTGATCGAGAAGATTGGTATGGACTTATCGGTACAAGACACTACGCTATCTTCGAAATTAGTGATGAAAATTGCAAATGAAAAACTCTCAGAATTGGACAATCAAGAGTGGCAAAAAGATATATTCAATGACAAAGCCAACGAGATAAACGGCAATAAACTGCGCACATACACACTTTACAAAAACAATGTATCTGTGGAACCATATGTTCGGCAAAATTTAACTAGTTCGCAAAGAAGACTTATGGCTATGTTCCGCGCGAGTTCGTTACCGTTAGCGCTTGAAACAGGACGTTACTCCAGGCCGCCAGTACCGGTTCAAAACAGACTTTGTCAATTCTGTAATTTAAGCGAAGTTGAAACCGAAAAACATTTTCTAATGACATGTGACTTGTACATTGATTTAAGATTTGAAATTTTTTATGAAGCTTCAAAATATGTTGATAACTTACAAAATATTAGTATGGACGAACAATTTATTGAAATTATGAATTGTGATACGATCCAACAGCTATTATGTAAACAACTGCATAGATTTTTCACTCGAAGGAAACTGTATCTAGATATCTGATCTAAAACTTTTGTAAACAATCTTTTATCAAAGAATTAATGTTTAGAAGTAAACAGCATATTTTTATTAACTAATTTATCTTGTTTAGTATTTTAAATGACAAGTCTATGAATTTAATTATGGAAATGCTCTGTCAATCACATGATTTTTAATATTTCTTTTTTTTAAATTTTTATTTTAAACCTGCAAATTTGTTTTTTTAGCCAGTATTTTAAAAAGAATATTGATGAAACAGTTCAATGCAATTTTTAAATGGTTATTAGTATACATGTTTATAACTCATAAGTCAATTTGTTTGGCTGGGTGTTGATTATTCTAAACTATATTTTACTGTATATTGTTCAGCTGTTAATCAATACGTGACACTTTAATAAAATAATTTATTATTCTTATTAGCTGAGTCTTTAGAAATCAAAAAATAAAATAAAAATAAATTATAACCAGATGCACCACAGGGCTCAGCTTTATACGACCGCAGAGGTCGAACCCTGAACGGTTGGGGCTAGTATGGACACAACATTCAAACTGGATACAGCTCTGAATTTGGATTGTGATTAAATAGTTGACACAACATAGGATTCCGACACAGAATGGATGTGGTCTAATGAACTTAAAATGTTTTTTTTTTTGCTTTTGAGCAATTCAGTATGCTGTTGAATATTAATCCTTTAATATTTGAAGAAATTTTCTTTTTCATTTCTGAAATCTGAAATAAGAAAAACTGAACCCCACCAATTTTTTTCACCTCCCCCTTTCCCTTATTCCAAAAATGATCTCAATTCAAATTTCTTATGGAGTTTTCAACAATAACTACTCATTCAAATACATCATAAAATATCATACAATCATGATTTATATTAATTTAACTACTATTCTGGACAAAGAAAGATAACTCCAATGCAACATTTTATATTGGCAAATTTCCAATGAAGTTCATTAACCTAAAGTTTTTGGCAAATTTCCAATGAAATTTATTAATAATAAAGTTTTTGGCAAATCTCCAATATACATAGTTTAAGAGCAGTTTAGGTGAGATATTAAAATGAGTTTCAATTACCAACCTTACAATGCTTTTAAATTATGTTTTGAACTTGAATAATTGTCCATTAACCTTTAAACCCTTTCCCCCTTTTTTGCACCTTAATCCTTAACAGTTTGAGCCATAACTCCCAAAGACAATTCTTACCATCCCTTTGTGGTATTCCAATATCCAAAATCTAAATACATGGTAAGATTCATCATATCAAAGAACCCCAAGAATTCAATTTTTGATGAAATCAAATAAAGTTCACTTTTGGACCCTTTAGACCTCAATGTGAACCAATTTGATAACCGGTCCTTAATATTAAACATCTAAATGCACGGTTGGATTCAGCATATTGAAGAACCCCATATATTAAATTTTTGTTGAAATAAAACAAAGTTTAATTTGGGATCCCGATTTGGACCAACATGAAAACTGGGCCCATAATAAAAAAAACTAAGTACATGTTTAGATTCAGCATATCAAAGAACCCCAAGAATTCAATTTTTGTTAAAATCAAACTAAGTTTAATTTTGGACCCTTTGGACCTTAATGTAGACCAATTTTAAAACGGGACAAAAAATTAAAAAACCTAAATACACGGATAGATTCGGCATATCAAAGAACCCCAATTATTCAATTTTTGATGATATCAAAAAAAGTTTAATTTTGGCCCCTTTTGCTCCCTAATTCGTTGGGACCAAAACTCCCGAAATCAATCCCAACCTTCCTTTTATGGTCATAAACCTTGTGTTTAAATTTCATAGATTTCTATTTACTTATACTAATGTTATGGTGGGACAACCAAGAAAAATGCTTATTTGGACCCTTTTTGGCCCCTAATTCCTAAACTGTTTGGACCAAAACTCCCAAAATAAATCCCAACCTTTCTTTTGAGGCAATAAACCTTGTGTCAAAATTTCATTGATTTCTATTTACTTAAACTAAAGTTATAGTGCGAAAACCAAGAAAAAGCTTATTTGGGCCCTTTTTTGGCCCCTTATTCCTAAAATGTTGGGACCAAAACTCCCAAAATCAATCCCAATCTTCCTTTAGTGGTCATAAACCTTGTGTTAAAATTTCATAGATTTCTATTCAATTTTACTAAAGCTAGAGTGCGAAAACTAAAAGTATTCGGACGACGACGACGATGACGACGCAGACGACGACGCCAACGTGATACCAATATACGACCATAAAATTTTCAATTTTTGCAGTCGTATAAAAATCACAATTCAAGGGCAACAACTCCTATAAGAAGTTGTCTTACAGTTTGATGAAAACAGACAGCTCACAGTAGGTAGATCTCAACATTTTCAAGAAAATAGACAAAACTTGCATTGTACCCCTTGGGTTTTATTTTAGACATGTTGAGCATATTGGTTGGCAGAAGGGTTATCACTTCAAATTAGTAACTGAATGAAGATTTTTGCCATTTGATTAAATTTTGCCAGTAGATTCAGAGAAGGGAGTTGTTTTAACATCCATGAAGTGCATTTTGTTGCTGTATTATTCATAAGGCACATGTGGAGTATGATCTGCTTACTTTTCCAGAGTGTCTGATACAGTTGGTCTGATATCACATCTGATTTTTGCATTTGTTCAATCTTTGGTGTGCTATGTGGAGTTTTGAAGATTGTTGTTTATTTTTCTTTTATTTCATTTTTTGCCATAATTTGTCTGTTTTTCTTTAACTTCTAAATTTGTATTCTCTTTTTTTTCTTTACCTTATCTGTGTAAAATTTGTTAAAAACCAATAACCATCTTATTACTATTTTGCATTTTTCTGCATCATGTTTATCATTGTTTATAAGACAGGTTTCTTTAAATAATGGTCAATGTAAATATAACACAAGTGAATTTTTTTTTATGATATTCCTCTCATTAACAAGAATTTAAACAACATTTAAAAGAAATATTAAAAATCATGTGATTGACAGAGCATTTACATAGTTAAATTCATAGACTTGTCATAGACTTTAGATCAGATATCTAGATACAGTTTCCTTCGAGTGAAAAATCTATGCAGTTGTTTACATAATAGCTGTTGGATCGTATCACAATTCATAATTTCAATAAATTGTTCGTCCATACTAATATTTTGAAAGTTATCAACATATTTTGAAGCTTCATAAAAAATTTCAAATCTTAAATCAATGTACAAGTCACATGTCATTAGAAAATGTTTTTCGGTTTCAACTTCGCTTAAATTACAGAATTGACAAAGTCTGTTTTGAACCGGTACTGGCGGCCTGGAATAACGTCCTGTTTCAAGCGCTAACGGTAACGAACTCGCGCGGAACATAGCCATAAGTCTTCTTTGCGAACTAGTTAAATTTTGCCGAACATATGGTTCCACAGATACATTGTTTTTGTAAAGTCTGTATGTGCGCAGTTTATTGTGAAGCAGGATCTGCTTACCCTTCCGGAGCACCTGAGATCACCCCTATTTTTTGGTGGGGTTCGTGTTGTTTATTCTTTAGTTTTCTATGTTGTGTCATGTGTACTATTGTTTTTCTGTTTGTCTTTTTCATTTTTAGCCATGGCGTTGTCAGTTTGTTTTAGATTTATGAGTTTGACTGTCCCTTTGGTATCTTTCGTCCCTCTTTTATTACCACTGGGTCGATGTCTCTGCTGGTGGACATTTTGTCCCCGAGGACATCGTCCGCCCAGTAGCAAAACTACAAATGCATGAACTTACGAAGATCAAACAGGAAACTGGCTCGGACGTCGCCTAGTATAAAAAGGTCCGAAACAGACGTCACCATGGACACGGTGTCGTCTGATATGGCAGGTGTCCCCTCATCACCAGACATGACAAATATCTCAAACACGACTCATTCAGATCATCGTCCTAGTGACAATAGCAATATTACACATATACAGCCATGTTCAGTTCTCCTTAAAGACATTTTGGCTTTTGATGACACAGTACAACACTGTCGCATTTCAAAATGTGAGACCAAAGGCTGCAAAACTTGTGCTATTTTAATTACAGATGCTGAATTCACTAGCAATTTGACCAAGAAGTCATATTTCACCAGAAGTTACGATGACCTGAATTGTAAATCGATAAATGTCGTCTACGGATTAGAGTGCAACCTTTGCGGATTGGTATACGTCGGTGAAACGAAAGGAAGGCTAAACAAACGTATGTGCGGTCATAGATCAGACATTAACCTCAATGCTAACGACATTCTATACCAGCATTTCAATCAGCCCGATCATTCCATCGTTTCTATGACAGTTCGCATTATCGAAAAGATATACCATAGCTCTAACAATCCTAATCTTTCAACGACTCTCCGTAGACAAAAAAAAGACTACTGGATAAGCCAATTGGGAACTGCAACACCGTATGGCTGCAATGACAAAATTGATGGTATAGGTATTCTATCTAGTCCTTCGTGTAACTCGGTGAATGTGATGAATATTTTCAACTCGACTCCTCGACGTAGACGCAGTCATGGTCATCGTCATAATACATCACCTTCTCTGCATGATGTCTCTATTAATGACTTGCTGTCATTCATACAAAAGCCGTTAGGTATTCATCACATTCGCACGAAACTTTATTCATTACCCCTTTCAAAACTTCATTCTCTGTTCAATTTATGTTTGGAATCCACTGTGACAAACCCTCATTCAAACCAATACAAACTTCAAGCTATAATTTCGGATATTGCAAGTCACAGACTTTTCAAGCCAGTTCGCATTGGAAAAGATGAAAAAGAGAAAAGATCTTTTCTAAATCTGTCCTTTGCCAACAAAGGTCTCGATGGCGTCAACCTAGGCAATATCCTTCATCATAAATTAGTTCAATCGAAAATACCTCCTTATTTCAAAGACCAGTCTGTACCAATAATTTCTTATACCTATACCAAACCTATTGCAACTAAAATTTTCATTTACAAACGCGTTTTGCAGAATCTCGATATTGACGACTTCAAGTCTAAACTTCCTGATTGCACTTGTGCTAGCTCCCAATTCACATATAATCTTGCTGGCCACGTTATTACCGGTGACCTTAACATTGTTAATAACACTTCTCTACGAAATGTGTTATCGAAAGGTCCGAAATATCGTGAGCCTAAATCCATCAATTGGAAATACAACTTTAAAATTTTGATGGACTCAGTCGAGAATTATGCCAGGCAATGGGCTAAACGTGAAAAGAAAGACGTAGACACTCTATCCGAATGGATTAAGGCAGTGAGGTCGTTAATACAAATCAGAATTAAGAAACTGAATGGGTCCATCAATGCCCATGCTACGTCGATCTTTAAAGACCCAAATGTTGCTAAACACTTATCCGACCTCCATGATAAATATGTTGTTGTCCCCGCAGACAAAGCTCCAAATAACATCGTTTTTGTCTGTAAAAGTCACTACATTAATTGCTTGATAAACGAATTAGGTATAGACAATTCACTTGGAAACTCAACATATACCCTCACGACACTTACCAAAGAGGAAATCCTGGATAATCATAGGTCTGTTCTTTGTTCCTTTGGTATTCCAACCAAAGATGAAGAACTGGATCTTCCATCACTGTATTGGATACCTAAACTACATAAGTGTCCTTACAAACAACGGTATATTGCTGGGTCTTCCAAGTGCTCCACGAAACCTCTTTCTAAATTATTAACATCTATTTTATCAGCAATCAAAGACGGGCTTCAAAGTTATTGTGAAACTGCCTATTCTAGAGGTGACGTGAATCAGATGTGGATACTTGAAAATTCCAAAGATCTTTTAGAGTACATACATTCTAACTCTCTTTCATCTTGTAACAGTATTAAAACATTTGACTTTTCTACTCTTTACACAAGTATTCCACATTCCAAACTAAAAGACAAATTGAAAGAGTTGGTATTACTTTGCTTCATAAAAAAGAATGGCCAACGTAGATACAAGTATCTTGTCTAAGGGAGGGATAAATCATACTTTGTAAAGAATCACTCTGATTCAAACAAAAAATTCTCTGAAACCGATATTATCAAGATGCTTGATTTCTTGATTGACAACATATTTGTAACATTCGGAGGACGTGTTTTTCAACAGACTGTCGGCATCTCAATGGGAACAAACTGTGCCCCTCTACTTGCCGACTTGTTTCTTTATTATTATGAGGCTGACTTCATGCAGGAACTTCTTAGGAAAAAATATAAGAAGTTAGCAATATCCTTTTACTCTACTTTCCGCTATATAGATGACGTTCTTTCACTAAACAATTCAAAATTTGGTGACTATGTGGAACGCATCTATCCCATCGAATTGGAGATAAAGTATACTACAGATACAGTTAAGTCGGCTTCATATCTTGACTTACATCTAGAAATTGACAATGAGGGTCGGTTGAAAACAAAACTTTACGACAAAAGAGATGATTACAGCTTTCCAATTGTGAACTTCCCATTTCTATGTAGAAACATTTCAGCAGCACCTGCATACGGGGTATATATCTCCCAATTGATACGATATTCCCTTGCTTGCATTTCCTATCATGATTTTCTTGATAGAGGGTTACTGCTCACAAGGAAGCTATTAAACCAAGAGTTCCAAATGGTGAAGTTGAAATCATCCCTTCGTAAATTTTACGGACGCCATCACGAGTTTGTTGACCGTTATGGAATAACCGTTTCACAAATGATATCGGATATGTTCCTTACGTCTTAACTACAATCCCCTTCCCTTTCATGAATGTGACCTACTGAATTAGACTTTTTACCGGATTTGTAATCACATAAGCAATACGACGGGTGTTACATGTGGAGCAGGATCTGCTTACCCTTCCAGAGCACCTGAGATCACCCCTAGTTTTTGGTGGGGTTCGTGTTGTTTATTCTTAAGTTTTCTATGTTGTGTCATGTGTACTATTGTTTTTCTGTTTGTCTTTTTCATTTTTAGCCATGGCGTCGTCAGTTTGTTTTAGATTTATGAGTTTGACTGTCCCTTTGGTATCTTTCGTCACTCTTTTATTGCCGTTTATCTCGTTGGCTTTGTCATTGAATATATCTTTTTGCCACTCTTGATTGTCCAATTCTGAGAGTTTTTCATTTGCAATTTTCATCACTAATTTCGTAGATAGCGTAGTGTCTTATACCAATAAGTCCATATCAATCTTCCCGATCAGTTTGCTTTGACGGGCCGAATATTTCCAAATTTTGCTCAACATTCTTGTATCATCAAGTCTATATAACTTGCACAAAAGACGTGTGCAGGACTTCCTCTGTTTGGTTTCACAAGATGTCCAACCCATATCCCCTCGAGAGGATAAAATTGAAGTGTTTTTACCGACGGTTAGAAAGTATTTACACGCACGGTTCTGAACATATGTTATTTAACTGAATGACTTTGTTCCCCGTATTCCACTTCCATACATAAGTATTGGCTCAACAACTGTTGTATTAAGCTTCGTATAAACGCCATGGGTCATTCCAACAGCAGCCAGAACTTTACCGCACAATGCACCTAATGCTCTACTGGCTGATTTCGTTGCATATGAGGTAGGATTCAGGAGGGTATAATTGGGGTTTTAAAATGGCAAAAAAATGGACCGACAAATAAAGAATAGAGAATAGAAACTAATTCGGTGTTAAAATTTAAAGAATAGAGAATAATTACACAGAAATAATCAAATCAAATATTATCATAGTAAATAAAGAAACCCCACCTAAAACCTCATTCAGATTATCCAGCGTAAATTTTATTTTTGAACCCATATTTTTTTCGGTTTCAACCCCCTTTTTCTTTTGTCTTTTTTTTTAAATTTCCAGTTTGATAATTAGTTGGCGGTTTATTCCTGGTCACATAGACATTGCTTTCTAAAGATTTAGCTAATAAGGATGCCTTTCATAGTCAGTAATAAATGATAATTAAAAGATTTCCTTTTTCAATCAATTTAGATCAAGATTTTGCAAACAAAGTAATTAGCGGCAATTACAGTAGAGACACAAAATTTCATTATAAAAGTCAAATGAATAATTTCCTAAGGTAATAGATCAGAAAAGAGGTATTAACTTCACATAAGCTAAAATGGACCCCTGCTATTGTTTCAATCTTCAATCATATCGAAGTATCGATCAGCCAGTTTACTCATAAGCCATACAACTTGAAATTATGAATAAACATTCCCCAAAAATCGCCGTCATTTTTAAATTCACAATGATTTTTGATCCTGAGATGATGGTGATCTCAATTCTTGATCTTCAACTGGGTGATTATACTGCAGTGCATCAGATATTGAATCTGACGACGACTACGTCTCTGCTGCAAAGACTGCAAAAAAAAAAAAAAAAAAACTACAAAAGAAGCAGCAACCACAAGTGCTTGTCAATCGAAACGTCAAGCTATATATCAGTGTCCTGAGTGTGACAATACATATTCTTCCGTTTCTGGTTTCCTTAGCCATTTAGGAAAAAGCAGTCTAATCAAGATAAAAGGTAAGTAATAAGACCAAGCAACACAGAAGTAAAATAAAGGAATTCCGAAATCGAACTGCCTTGAACAATGACCAAAACCCATACCATAGTGAATTATATAAATAAGATAAAGATAGTATATGGTTGTTTCCAAATCTTGTGTTTAATGCCAACATTTACAACGAAATGCTTTATATTAACAGAAATTGTCTAGAACAAAAACAACAATTTTTAATAATAAAAATGAAAATCCCTTTTTCAATTTTATCAATGAAAAGTATGGTGAAGAATTGTCAAATTTCAATTTATAAACTAAATGAGAGCGTCAGTGGCAAATATTTCTCGAATATGGGGTTTATTGCGTTTTTACAGAATCTTTATGAGATCTTATGACGTACATTATAATTTTTTTTACCCTAGTGATTGAAGTTGTATAAAGTATCTAAAACTCAATTTAATTTGTAATATCACGTTGTTTTGTTAACCATTTCCAAATATTACCACACCTCAACTGAAGAAGTATTTTTGGTGAAGTGTATTTCTTGGTGTACCAAATCTAGTTATATACTATTAAATGTATAGTGCGGTTCCAGGTTTAATGACACAAGATGTTCTATATGAAGAAAGCTTCCAAGTTGCATGACTAAATAATCAAATTATCTAACAAATCATATCTATGTTTACATGTGTGTAAACAACGAGATTTTTTCAACATGAGAAATATGGACCCTCTTTCGTAAACCCAAACAAGGAACAATCTGCTAACAGTTTTCCATGTGAAAATTCTGAGAAGCAAAAACATTGACGAATGTATAAAGATGTAGCAAGGTCAGATCTAAACAAGAAAATTAAATATGATAGCATATGACGAAGTCACCCTTTCTGTCAATTTAAATTTGATTCACAACTGCTGTCAATGATGAATATTTCATGTACAGTCAATCTGATGATCCCGAAATGAACATTTTACAACTTGTTTAAAGTTAGTTGTAATCTCATAAATTCGTATATAAATTTAATATATAAAGGTTTTTTTTATTAAAGTAAAAAAAAACCAATCTACTAATCGTAGCAAATAAAACGTTTATGAGTAACAATTATGAACAAATCAACTCATATAACAAATATTTAATACACTTCCATATATTGTCTTTCTTTTCTTCAAAAATATTCATTGTAATCTCATAAATTCGTATATAAATTTAATATATAAAGTTTTTTTTTATTAAAGTTAAAAAAAAACCAATCTACTAATCGTAGCAAATAAAACGTTTATGAGTAACAATTATGAACAAATTCAACTCATATAACAAATATTTTATACACTTCTATATATTGTCTTTTTTTTTCAAAAATATTCATTGTAATCTCATAAATTCGTATATAAATTTAATATATATTTTTTTTTTTATTAAAGTTAAAAAAAAACCAATCTACTAATCGTAGCAAATAAAACGTTTATGAGTAACAATTATGAACAAATTCAATTCATAACAAATATTTAATACACTTCTATATATTGTCTTTTTTTCAAAAATATTCAATGTAATCTCATAAATTCGTATATAAATTTAATATATAAAGTTTTTTTTTATTAAAGTTAAAAAAAAAACCCAATCTACTAATGGTAGCAAATAAAACGTTTATGAGTAACAATTATGAACAAATCAACTCATATAACAAATATTTAATACACTTCCATATATTGTCTTTCTTTTCTTCAAAAATATTCATTGTAATCTCATAAATTCGTATATAAATTTAATATATAAAGGTTTTTTTATTAAAGTTAAAAAAAAAACCAATCTACTAATCGTAGCAAATAAAACGTTTATGAGTAACAATTATGAACAAATTCAACTCATATAACAAATATTTAATACACTTCTATATATTGTCTTTTTTTTCCAAAATATTCATTGTAATCTCATAAATTCGTATATAAATTTAATATATAAAGTTTTTTTTTATTAAAGTTAAAAAAAACCAATCTACTAATCGTAGCAAATAAAACGTTTATGAGTAACACTTATGAACAAATTCAACTCATATAACAAATATTTGATACACTTCTATATATTGTCTTTTTTTTTTCAAAAATATTCATTGTAATCTCATAAATTCGTATATGAATTTAATATATAAAGTTTTTTTTGATTAAAGTAAAAAAAAACAATCTACTAATCGTAGCAAATAAAACGTTTATGAGTAACAATTATGAACAAATTCAACTCATATAACAAATATTTTATACACTTCTATATATTGTCTTTTTTTTCAAAAATGTTCATTGTAATCTCATAAATTCGTATATAAATTTAATATATATACTAATCGTAGCAAATAAATTCATAAATTCATAATTCATTGCGGAATGTCCATTCCCTAAATATGTTGCACCACCAAATTCTTTTCCGTCTGTGTAACGGCCTCAAAGGGATTCAAAACATGGCCTCTTGGGTCTAATGCCATGTTGTCTCAGTCTGTTTGTAAGCTGATTCTGCCAAATCCTAGTACACCAACTGCAGTGGCTGTTGCAGCAACGGTTCGATGCCGTAGATGAAGTAATGGATCTAGTGATCCCTTCGTTTTTGATGTGTTTTGTCATTTGATTTTGCCATGTGACTTTCCGATTGAATTTTCCTCGAAGTTCAGTATTTTTGTGATTTTACTTTTTTCCATTATTCAGTAGGCGAGGTTGTCTAATATCTTGGTACAACCATCCTGTTTTTATCTGTTCCAACGTCGCAACATGGTGATCTGGTTAAACTTTTCAGTTTTTGCTACTTCACTTTAAGACACTACGGTCTGGAGACGGCCGATGACAATATTTCTGATAGTCGGGTTCCGCTTTGACATGGCAGCATTTTAACTCTGTGATCAATTCAATTTTCAAACTTAGTCCTTGTATGCACAAAAGTCTAGCAGTTGAGTAGACCACAAAATTCTCGTGAAAAAATTATGCGTCAGAGTAGGTAAAAACTTATGCAGTCAGGATTCAACTTTGTCAAAATTATCAGGCAACTTTTAAAATGGAAATCATTGTAGGAATGACGTGCTGACAATTTAGCTCTTGTAAACCATTTCATTGATACACATAGCACCATTATGATCCTTAAATGCCTGTTGTATTTTAAAAGACGAATGTATCTACCAGCTAGCCTATTGAGCATCATTTAATTGAATTGGAAGAGCAATGTCATAAAACAAAACACCCATTATTCTACTATATATTATAAATTTACAGGCACACCATCCATCTAGTTTCTGTAATAGACCAGTTATATATCAGATTATGACATGGTGTGTACTAAAATGAATACTTAACCAACAAGAGGCTATTGAAAACATCGTAAGATATCATTCCTATCATTTCAGATCAACGTTTGAACCATTTAAACGCGAGAAATCTCGTTATAGCTTAAGACATACATGTTGCTTTAAAATTGGGAATATTTCAGAGTAAATGGCAATTTCCTTCCGAATTTTACAGATAACTGATCGATCGCTGTGGTAAATAATTCTAATTTTTCTTATCAACAGAACACTTAATCGCGGGATATTTCTTGGCGATGTACACACAATACAAGTGCATGGGTATTTCACCAGGTTCCATATTTCCCCCAAATCACTAGGCGTCACTTCTGACAGCAGAAAATGTAATGACAGTGCGCGCAAATGTAATGTCATTTTCATGACAGTCACTTAAACTTCCATTATATTGACAACGGTGTATAAACAAAACAAACAGACATAATAGGTTAACATATCAAAAATAGGGGTACAGCAGTCACTATTGTGTTATCAAACAAATTTCAATCAAACAATATACATATTGCAATCACTGGCTACTGGGCTGATGATACTACCGGGAACTTATAGTCCACCAGCAGAGGTATCGTTCCAGATGTATTAGATGATAATTTCGACAATGTATGTCTCTTCACTGCTGCTTGATTCATACAAACTTTGTCGAAGACGTAATCCAACAAAAAAGTAAATCCAAAAAGCGGACAAGGAAATAGATGTTTGCATGAGGTAGATATATTTCTGTGTTTGAAATGATTAAAAAATTTCAACCAAACAATATCCGAATTTGCATACCAATACCGCTACTAGGGTGGTTATAACCTCGAGGATATAAGACATATAACTTTTAAAATCAATTGTTTTCCGGTTATTTTATTTTTAACTGTCACAGTGATCAAATGGGAAAGATATCAAAAGGCTAATCAAAAACGTTAGAAAAATACTGCGCTGAAAATGTCATTCCAAGAAAGGAAAAACATACGAACAAGAGTATACAAAACACAGCATAGAAGTCTAAACCCTGCGCATCATGAACCCCACCAAAAATCGTGAATAATCTTAAGTGATCCGGATTGGTATTCAGATCCTGTTTCATGTTTGACACCCGTCGTGTTGCTCATGTAGGTTCAAATCCGTTTATAAATTGGAAGCTGAACCATCTGTTTTATCCTCAACCGATCGTCATTCTCAATGTATCCTTTATTTACATTCACATTAGCCCTTACATCGATCTAAAGTGAACCGATCTAGTTTAAATCGATATAAGTGACCTAATGTGAATGGGGTCTAAGTGGCTATGTTTCTTGACGTCTGAGACTACTATAACATGTTTTCAATTGACGTGCAAGGAAATAAAATACAAGGTTATACTAGAAACTCTGAAACTCATACAGCCCAAGATTGGCTCAAAAGAATTCAGCAGTTTTAAATCAGAAGTTTGTTATACGACCGCAATTTTTTTGGGGGATCGTATAATGGTATGATATCGTCGTCTGCGTCGTCCGAAGACACAGTGGTTACTGGATAATAACTTTAGTTTATGTGAATGGATCTCTTTGAAATTTAATTAGAAGTTTCAATACCACAAAAGAAAAGTGAGGATTGATTTTGGGGATGATGGTCCCAGCTGTTAGGAATTAGGGACCAAAAAGGGGACCAAAACAAGCATTTTTCTACTTTCAGGATAATATCTTGTTTATAAGTATTTCAATTATCTGAAATTATACCACAATGTTTAATACCACAAGAAGAAGGGTTGGATTGATTTTGGGGGTTATGGTGCCATAAGTTTAGGAATTAAGGGCCAACAACGAGTATTTTTATAGTGTCTGGACAATAACTTGTTTGTAAGAATATGGATCTATCTGACATTGTACCGAAAGGTTCCATATCACGAAAGGAAGACTGGGATTGAGTATGGGGGTTATTGCCCCATTCATGCAGGAATTAGGGACCAAAAACAAGCATATATCTAGTTTCCAGTTAATAACTTGTGTTGAAGTGTATGGATCTCTCTTAAATTGTACTACAAGGTTCCATATTACAAAGGAAAGGCAGTGATCGAGAGTGGTTGTAATTGCCTTAACTTGGGGGGATTCAAAAAGTTTTGGAGGGTTCCAATTTTTTTTTCTTCAAATTTTATAAAGTTTCAACATCTGCGGTCGTATCAGGCTGCGCTCAGCGAAGCATTTATTAAATTTTATTAAACTAGATGCATCCACTTCATTCCAACCCTTTCTAAATGAACAGTAATCATAATAAAAGAAGGTAATTTATTCATATTTCCTTGGAACAAAACAAGAAAAACTTATCATTGGGCGCTATTTCAATAATGAAAATACTCCGAATTGTTCTAAATGAACAGTAATCATGATAAAAGAAGGTAATTTTAATATATTTCCTTGGAACAAAACAATAAAGACTTATCATTGGGCGCTATTTAAATAATGAAAATACTCCGAATTGTTTTAAATGAACAGTAATCATGATAAAAGAAGGTAATTTATTTATGTTTCCTTGGAACAAAACAATAAAGACTTATCATTGGGCGCTATTTGAATAATGAAAATACTCCGAATTGTTCTTTTATTATCATATATTCTAAGCTGCGAACATTGCCACCAAAGATTCTAGTCCACTCATCCAACCAGTACTACATCGCACCAATGTCATCAACAGTCCTTACTCGTTATGAATAGCTGCAAGAGATTCAAGATGCATAAATAAATAATCAAATTTCAAGAGCCGAAACTACAACGTTTTATATAAAAAGAAGAAGAAGAAAAGGGAAGAAGCAAGGAAGGTGATTTGAAAAGTTAAGAGAACATTTGAACAAGGCAAACATAGAAAAGTTTACCATAATCACAATGTATTGTTATTAATTTTAATTATGTAATGTGCATTTAAAGAGAGAGCATGACATATCATTTCGGGGCCTTTTACAGCTGACTATGCGGTATGTGGTTTTTGCTCATTGTTGAAGGCCGTACGTATGCTTCACCTATAGTTGTAAACTTCTGTCATTTGGACTCTGGTGAAGAGTTGTCGTGAAGAGTTGTCTAAATGGCTATCATACCACATCTTCCTATTTTTTTTCTATAACCATTTGCATGGCAAGTATGTTGTTTTATGTTGTTGGCTTACTGTCAAAATGATTTGATATACACATTTCTTGATCATATATCTATAGACGTCGACATCTGATCTTAATATTTTATTTAAATTTCTAGACAAGTTTTTTTTTTTTTTTTTTTTTTTGCTCGTAAACACGGAATCTTTCACTTAATGACTCTTACCAAACGGTAAACCTAAAGCAGCTTTGATGCTTTGTACTTTAGATGTCATTAACCCTCCACAGCCGCCCATATGCATCTCCCAGTCCATGTAAAAACTATTGTCCATATACTTAGGATAGTCCATAACTGTTGAAGAGGAGATCCATCCATTCATAAAAGCATTCGTATATCCTAGGTTCCCGAATGTGCCATGTTTGGAATCGAAGAGAAATGTTATATAACTGTTGGGGTTGGAATCACAGTTTCGAAATGTAAAGTCCTTTCCGGCAGCTCTGTATCCCTGTATGTTACGATTTTGAACTAAGCTTTTAGGCAGAAACCCGAGAAATAAAAATGGATGAAGTTGTGCAGTTCCCGTTGTTGGTCCCTGGTACAATTGATGAGTATTTGACTGGAAAGATAGAGTAGACTGATTCCGGTAGGCTAACAAATTTTCAACTTTGACTTCTCTCTGCTCTCCGTTGGACATAAGAAGACGTATTTTTGCAAATTTATTTGTAGAATAAAGTTTTGCAATATTGAGAGCGACCCCCGAGGATTTTCTGGAAATAAATGTGTATCCATAGTCGCCCTCGAATGAACAGTATACTCTAACAGCCTTTTGTAAGGGATAAATAACATAATCTCCGCTAGGACTCAGATTGTCTTCTGTGTAGATATCTTCGCAAGATTCTAGAAGAAAATGACAAAGTTAACATGAAATATAAAATAAGGGAATGCACTTTCATACAAATAAATAGTATCTGTTTTAACACATGACGATATGAAATGATGAATTTATATTAACGTTTTTGGAAACATGCAGCTGATGATATCCAAACAACGGCCCCCGGAGGCCCCTCTCTTGGAGGGGTGAGGGTGGAGTGGGGATTTGAGGGGTCTTGATCCCGAAATCCCGGGTTAAAAGAAATAATTCCCGACATCCCGAAATTCAAAAAAAGAATTCCCAGATCCCGAAAGGATCAATCCTGAAATCCCGAGCTTAAAACACCTGATTCCGAAGTCCCGAAAAAGGTCCTGTCCCCTCTTGTAGGATAAAGAAAGAGGAAAATACGCTTTTATTAATAAGTAAAAAGACATTTAAAGAAGTAGCTGTGAACTATTACTCAAAAACTGTGGATGCAGAATAAATGTTAACACAAGAATGTACGTTTAAATTTATAACAAGAACACCGAGCTCCAATGCAAATTCAAAAAGGGGAAAGTCCATTTAAAATGGACAAAATCAAGCGTTATCAATGAACGGAACAAGTGAAAGGAGAACTTAACAGACAATTTGTAAGAGAAAATGCTCAGTCGAAGTAACAAAAATACCGAACTCTGAGTTAAAAACATTCTTACTAGAAATACCATAGGCAAATGGCAAAATCAAAAAGCTCATACACAAATCAAGCTTAAATGAAATCTAACGATTTGCAAATACCGGTATCGTAAATTAAATTAGTATATACAAACCACAATCTCTTGTCTCTGAAAAAAATTCCTTTAAACCTTAATATAACATGTGATTTTTTTTGCCTGTGCCTGTAATACAAACCCAGCGAACACCACAGTAAGGGATCTCATAAAATCCTTTTTCTGAACGTCGGGATCGGGTGTTTTTAAGCTCCGGATTTCGGGATTTCTTGTTTTCGAATTTCGGGATGTCAGGATTTATGTTTTTTTTAAATTCGGGACCTAGGGATTTCATGTTTTCAAGCCCGGGATTTCGGGATCAGGACCCCTCCAACCCTCTCTGTGAATCATCCACCACGCCAATCCATGCAGACTCAGTTAAAATATCACTGTAAGGAATGGGTCACAATCGCTTCATTTATAAATCAGAAGAATCTTTTGGTATCTTAAGATCTATGACCACTAAAACATGTTCATCTATAGTACAGACACTTCCTGTAGAAATAAACACACCCTGTGAACTATTGTTAACACGCACGCTCGTAAAAAATTGAGATATGTTAACGCAATAAGATGGGATGGTGATTATATTACTTCTAAGAAATGGGAAATTGACAATGGGAAACTGAAAGCGATGACAGGCAACACGTATGAATCACATGCAGCTACAATGTAGGCATCTAACTATAGAGATGCTTGTTCTGAAAATTTCTGCTCAAACGTTTGTTAATTATTAACCAAAATATGATAACTATTTTGCAATTTTCTTACTTGGTTTATGATTCAAAGTTTTAAGCTCTAGTCGTATTTCTGAAAGAGCAGACGTAATCTTTTGAAGATTATTATCTACAGCAAACATTGCCAAGTCCTTCCTGCTTGCTTCTATCTCAGAACAATAAAATAGGCAAATCAATAAAGCTGTAAGAAACATTTTTTATTTTAAATAATTTTGTCCGTATGTCTGTTTTTAATTCTGAAATTGAAAAAAGAGTTACATTAGTTAATTGCCCTTATGCATCTAATTTTAACATATTTGTTTACGTTTACATCCAAATACATACATATACTTTACAAATGAAAACAAATATAAAAGGTATGAATTAAACACTATATGGAATTCTATACAAAACGCAATATGATAGTTTGTGAGCACTATATATATTAAATCGTACACATAATATGGTTTTCTCTGTATATGTCCTCAAACGATCTTCGTACACAAGCAACCAGAGCCTGTCAAGTGAGAAGTTTAGCTAGGTATAAAACCAGGTTTAATTGACCATTTTCTACATAAGAAAATTCCTGTACCAAGTCAGGAATATGAAAGTTGTAATCCATTCGTTTAATGTGTTTGAGCTTTTGATTTTGCCTTTTGATTATGGACTTTCCGTTTTGAATTTTCCTCGGAGTACATTATTTTTGTGATTTTACTTTTTTCCATTACAGTCATCATACAGTTATGTATCTTTTACCTGAATTATTATACAATAGCTGTTTTAAATTGTTTGCTCGAGATGACGAGATAAGTCTAACGAATAGCAATTATCTTTCTAAATCGGCCTTTTAAATTACATTCATCAAACAACAACTTATGATATGTTATATGTAAATGTGAGCTACCGAATTAGACTATTTACCGGATTTGTTTCCACTTAAGCAACACGACGGGTGCCACATATGGAGCAGGATCTGCTTACCCGGCCGGAGCACCTGAGATCACCCCTAGTTTTTTGGTGGGATTCGTGTTGCTTATTCTTTAGTTTTCTATGTTGTGTCATGTGTACTATTGTTTGTCTGTTTGTCTTTTCATTTTTAGCCAAGGCGTTATTTTCGATTTGTGTGTTTGACTGTCTCTCTGGTATCTTTCGTCCCTCTTTTATATGCAGTTTGTCGACATTAAGTTTCTTTTTATCTGATTGCTGTTATTCATACTTACAACTAACAGTTAAGAATCCAGTGTGTGGCACAACTGTTCCTGAATAGCGTTCTCATCAAATAAAGACGTATATATATTTGTACTTGTAATACCGGAATCAATCACCGGAAGTGGAGAAGATTTAGATATAGAGACTGATGAAGAGGAACTTTAGTTCCTGTATCAGTAAAAGAACCTAAGTAAACCTAAGTAAGTAAGTAATACGCTTATTATAATTACGCTTTAGTCATTGAGGTTTTGTCGTAACGGAAAGTGTCTTGTCATAATGTTTTTCCTGAATTTACTACGTTTTACTTTTTGTCAATATTTTAAATATTTCAAGTACTTCATAAGATATCTGATAATGAACAAATGCAAATAAATACTGTTGACGTAAGTTCTATTTGTTCACATTAATTTAGTTATACACTTATAAAATGTGGAAGAAAAGGTACTGAATGAATGCATATATGTCATGAAAAACTTGAAGATACACAGTGTACATGGTGTAGTACAGAGAGTAAACGAACTCATCATAGATACCAGAATTGGAACTTTGTGTTTACGACAAACGCACGTTTCGTCTACAAAAGACTCATCCTGCAGTGACGCTCGAATCAAAAAAGTTAAAAAGGCCGAAAAAAGTACGAAGTTGAAGAGCATTGAGGACCAACAATTCCAAAACAGTTGCCAAATACAGCCAAGGAAAACTATTTCTTAGTTAGAAAAGCCTTAGAATATCAAAAATGTAAAGTTTTGTAAACAGTTTATTATCAATTTTCCAGCAACTATTCTCATTGCCGTTAAAGAATTCCGAAGTGCTCATTATAAAGAGGAGACTATTTTGTTTCGAGTATTGCATTTCTTCGGTTTTATTTTCCACCAGACGTTGGTGCATATTCTTAGCTGTATTTTGAAACCTATTACAGAATTTTGGGTCTTCTATGCTCGTCAACGTCTTAATTTAATTGGCCTTTTAAACCTTTTTAAAACTGTGACCAATTAGTCTCTTGTAGACGAACATTTTTAGTAGAAGGAAACAAAACAGACATATAACGTTTTGGCGAATTTTGCTTTGCGTCTCGGTTGTCCAGAGAAACTAATATAATTGTAGTATTCAATATAAACACAGATACAATGTAATCGTAATCGATAAACTCAATAGCTGTTTAAAATTGTGCTCATTAAAATAAAATAAAAATGACGAGATATGTCTAACAAACAGCAGTTATCTTTCTAAATCGGCTTTTTAAATTACATTCACCAAACACCAACTTGTGATATGTTATATACAGTTTGTCGACATTTAGTTTTTGTTTATATGATTTCTGTTATTCATACTTAAAACTAGCAGTGTGGCACACACTTCTTGAATAGTGTTCTCAAATAATATTTGTACTTGTTATACGACTAATAATTACACTTTAGTTATTGAGTTTTTGTCGCAACGGAAAGTGTCTTGTCATTATGTTTTTCCTGAATTTACTACGTTTTACTTTTTGTCAATATTTTATGTATTTCAAGTACTTCATTACATATTTTATCATGAACAAATGCAAATAAATATTGTTAACGTAAGTTCTATTTGTTCACATTAATTTAGTTATACACTTATAAAATGTGAAACAAAAGGTACTGAATGAATGCACACCACAATGTCATGAAAAACTTAGAAATACACAGTGTATATGGTGTAGTACAGAGAGTAAATAAACTCATCATAGATACCAGGATAGGAATTTTGTATTTGCATAAAAGCGCGTTTCATCTACAAAAGACTCATCATTCAGTGACGCTCGAATCAAAAATGTTAAAAAGCCAAATAAATTACGAATTTGAAGAGCATTAATAACCAAAATGTCCAATTGTTTTTGCCAAAAACAGCCAAGGTAAATTATTCCTGAGGTAAAAAAGCCTAAGTATATCAAAAATGTAAAGTTTTGTAAACAGTTAATTTATAATTAAGACCATATCAATAATAATTCATTTCAAGACATAAGTGCTCTGACTACACTTGACTGGTGATTCCCTTGGGAAATAAAATATGTTATTCTTTATCAAAAGGAGAATTTAACGGTCTTCCGTAATTATATCAAGAATGCCAAGCAACCTACAGACAATTTAGTTTCCGGAATGGTGGTAGATGACAGGAGATGATGTAAAGTCATATTCAATATGTCCGCAAAGTCGACCATTGCCTCTTATATTCGCCTTTTTTTATAGTGACTATTTTTTATTTCAATTTCTGCATTACAAAACTATACAAAGACCAACTTCAAAGAGATTTACTAAATTTTATCATCGGTACAAGGAAATCATTCGTAAATATACAAATGTAACTCAACATGCAGACATCTTATACGTTCAGGTATTTTACATCTAATCTTTTATGGTAATATTCTTTCACCTCAAAGCTCATAAAACCTTTAAACAGACTTATTAAGAAGGGATATAGTTACGATACTGTTGGCAGGTAATTAAAGATTGCATATTTTGGCTTTAATATTGATTCACTTATAGGGTCTTTTAATCGGAATTAAACACATTAATTCTAAAACAAGTTGTTGGCATGACACGGGTTATGTTCTCCTCATATGTTCCATGATGGTATAATACTTAACCCCTAACAGGAGGGATTGTGCCTGATATTCATATGATGAAGACATTATCTTTCAATCAGTTTAATTGAGGCCTGGAGCTGGCATGATAGTAACTGTAAGTAGTCTGTTGTTGTTTATGTATTATTGTCATTTTGTTTGTTTTCTTTTGTTTCATATTCTGACATCGGATTCAGACTTCTCTTAAGGTGGCTCGTGGGTACAAAAATTTCAGCAAAAAATTGAACCTATATTTTTTCATTAAAAATTTTATTTCTTACACTATTAGTTATTACTTTATGATATGGTAAAAAAACAACCCAAAAAATCGATTCGGTTTGGCCCCAGATGACTTAAAATGTTTATATCATTGAAAAAGCTCCAAACTACCTCCCTTAGGTGCAAACATGCCATTTTTTGGCATTACATTTGAAATATCTGTTTTAACTCATCGGTGACCTATATTTTTTAGTATTATTTTCATATAAGCTGTACATAAACTAAATAATTGTAAAATTTAAGCGATTTCTGTAATAAGGTTATTTTTTTATTTCGATATTACCTCTTTTTCTCCTATTAGTTCAAAAGAAAAAAAGGACATTAACATAAATGCATGCTTCTTTCGGAGGCAGATTGTGAGCTTAAATGAACGGTCACCCCATTTTTTTTTTTATTTCATTTGTCTTTTAAGTATATGATAAAGTTCATTTAGAAAAAAATATAGCGAAATCCTATATTAGAAAGAAAATTTGATTGATACCCAGGATCCCCCTTAAACAGTTTTACTGTGCGTATTGTTGTTCGTTTGTTTGTTTCTACATTGGCAAGAGGCATAGGGGAAGGGTTGAGATCTAAAAAAACATGTTTAACCCCGCTGCAATTTTGCGCCTGTCCCAAGTCAGGAGCTTCTGGCCTTTGTTAGTTTTGAATAATTTTTAATTTTAGTTTCTTGTGTATAATTCGGAGTTTAGTAGGACGTCCATGATCACTGAACTAGTATACATATTTGTTTAGGGCCCAGCTGAAGGACGACTCCGGGTGCGGGAGTTTCTCGCTGCATTGAAGACCCATTGTTGCATGGCCTTCTGCTGTTGTCTGCTCTATGTTCTCAATTTTAAGGTCCTATTTCACATTAATTTAGTTATAATGTCGGACTTTACACCCAACAAAATAATTTCATGTTTCAAAAATTGTTAAGTTCATAGAGAGACTATCTTTGTCTGTAGTTTAACACCCCGTTAATTATCACGAGGAATAAGAGACTTCGAAGTGTTGTTCATCCGAAAGAAAGTGCACAAAAGGGATATATTTTCAAACTTTTCGTGTGTGCCCTTGTCCAATCTCTGAAGGTTTGATGATTTCAATTTTATGTTATATCGGTATGATCTTGCTAAATACTTTTTTTCTTTTCAGTTTTTTTATTCCTGGGACGAAATCACAAAATGACAATTGTGATAGGTTTAGCACTACTATCAGTTTTCCAGCAACTATTCTCACTGCCGTTACAGAAATCCGAAAACTTATTGTTAGGGGATACTATTTTGTTTCGAGAATTGCATTTCTTCGGTTTTAATTTCTATCAGACGTTGTTGCATATTCTTAGCTGTATTTTGTAACCTATCACAGAATATTGGGTCCTCCATGCTCTCGTCAACGTCTTAAATTTATTTGGCCTTTTAAACCTTTTTAAAATCGTGACGAATTAATCTTTTATAGACGAACATTTTTAATAAAAAGAAACAAAACCGACATACAACGTTTTTGGCGGATTTTACTCTCATTTTTTCCAGAGATACTATGAAATATTTAAGCATTCAACATAAACACAGATACAATGCAAACATAATCGATAAACGAAACTTAATTCAAATGAATAATGCTTTAATGACAGGGTTTCTATTTACTTGAATAATGTATCAGGTCTTAATTGATACTATCGGCTGTTTTTGGCTCTTTGGTCAGGTTGTTGTCTCTTTGACACATTCACAATTTCCATCCTCAATGTTATATCTGTTATTCTAGGCTCAACAAATAGATATCAATCAATTTACACGCGAAACAAATATATTCAGACAAATGCACCAAAGCAACCTGCCAATGAATGACTATGCATGTTCATATTATTCTTTTTAACACTAATAAATATGTTTATAGATAGACTTAATTAATAAAGCTGTGAAAAACACTTTTATATCCATACGAACCTTTCTTTGTTGCACAACAATAAAGAAGCTACTCTCCTACGTCAGTTGGTCTGTGGTGGAGAGTGGACTTGATGCCTATTATACCACATCTTGTTATTCCTATTTTGCGTTATTTTATAAAGAACTTAAATACGTTAGGAGGAAAGCAAATCCACAAAGAGAGTATATTTGTTTTATTGTTTCATGTTCTTTCATATGACAATCTGCAATGTTTTATCAATCGTGATAATACAGAACCGAGTATGTACTACGACGCATAACTGTACATGTACAGTAGTTTCAATTTTTACGGAGGTTACACAATAGGACGTTATCAGTTTAAAAATAAATCTTCCTATTGAAAACAGACTTTGACAGAAAAATAAAAAAAATATGCCATACCAATGAACCACTTTTTTTTCAATTTTAACCGGGTCTTGAAAAATTGTCTTTTACAAAACCAAACAATTCCCTGAAACTAACATGCATTTACCAAAATACATGATTACTTTGTTGACAAAATTTTTCGTCGTTTGGGGGACGTGTCCTAACAAACAATAGGACTTCTCTTGGAATCAAACTAGCCCCACTTCTTACCGACTAAATTAAAAGAAGGTAGCAATATCCTTTTACTTCCCGTTCCCCTATATAGATGGTGTCCTCTCAATAACTAATGCAAAGTTTAGTGACTATGTTGAACTTCTATCGAACTTTACTTAAAGGATACATTGAGAATGACGATCGGTTGAGGACAAAACAGACAATTTGTAAACGGATTTGAACTTCCATGAGCAACTAGACTGGAGTCAGACATGGAACAGGATCTGAATACCATTCCGGATCACCTAAGATTATCTTCGATTTTTGTGGGGTTCATGATACGTAGGAGTTAGACTTCTATTCTGTGTTTTGTATACTCTTGTTCGTATGTTGGTCGTTTTTTTCTTTTTTGGAATGACATTCTCAGTGCGTTTTTTTCTAACGCTTTTGATTAGCATTTTGGTATCTTTCGCCTCTTTTCCCCATTTGATCACAGTCAAAGACCATACAATAACTGGAAAAGGATTGATTTAAGTTATATGTCTTATATCCACGAGGACAGCATTAACGGGATTTCTCACGATTAAATAATTAAAACATTGCAAAAAAGATCTAAACTGACATGACTGATATCTTACGATGTTTTCAATAGCGTCTTGTTGGTAAAATATTCATTTTAGTACACACCATGTCATAATCTGATATACCTGGTAAGTACAACATAGACGGATGGTTTGTCTGTAAATTTATAATATATAGTAGAATAATCAGTGTTTTGTGTTATGCCATTGCTCTTCCAATTCAATTAAATGATGCTCAATAGCTAGTAGATACATTTGTCTTTTAAAATAACATGCATATCAGGATCGCAATGGTGCTATGTGGATGAATTAATTGGTGTACAAGACCTAAATTGTCAGCACGTCATCCCTACAATGATTTCCATTTTAAAAATTGACTGGCGAAGTTGAATCCTGACTGCATTATTTTTTTACCTTTTCCGTCGCATCATTTTGACAACACGAGAATTTTGTGGTCTACTCAACTGTTACACTTTTGTGCATACAAGGACTAAGTTTGAAAATTGAATTTATCACAGAGTTAAAACGCTGCCATGTCAAAGCTGAACACGACTATCCTAAATATTGTCATCGGCCGTCTCCAGACCGTAGTGTGTTCAAGAACTGAAAAATTTAACCTGATCACCATTTTGCGACTTTGGAACAGATAACAACAGAATTGCTGTACTGGCCTATCGAATCATGGAAAGGATCACTAGATCACTAGATCCAGGTATTTCATCTACGGCATCGAACCGTTGCTGCAACCGTCACTGCAGTTAGGATACCAGGAATTGGAAGAATCAGATAATAATCAGACTGCGACAACATGGCATTAGACCCAGGTGGCTGTGTTTTGAACCCTTTTAAGGCCGTTACACAGACGGAAAAGAGTCCGGTGGTACAACATATTTAGGGGCTGTTAAACTTTAGATTTTTTTATCATTTAAAATCACTCACAGTGATATTCAGATAATTTTATATATGGCTCAATACTGTGGGTTCATTTATTTTCGTGGGTATCAATTTTTGTGTTAGCAGAAAACTTGCATTTTCATGGATATTTGATTTCGTAGTTTTGCCAATTCCTGTATACAAAGCCTATTGAAAATAAGATATTCATTGAAATTTTGAATTTGTGGTTCACCTATACCCACGAAACCCATGAATGTTGGTATCCCACGAATTTTATGAATCCACAGTATTATATTTATCTGTCTAATAATATCATAGAATATATTGAAAAATAATTAGATATGTGATATGACTCTTTATATGTGTTTTTCTCTCAACACTGGTAATAATGCTACGAACAAAATTATACAGTAAACACAAAAGAACTGATCAAATGAGGATGAAAAAGTAGTATGGTAGCCAAGAAAACAATTACCTACGATGTATTGTATCCTTCAGATTTGCACAGGTAATCAATTGAATGTACCAGACATGTTTTCTTTAATATCTGAACAGTCTATTAGTGTCAGGCAGTTGAAACATAGTTCGCCAAAGATACAAGGCTTAAATTGTTACGACAGACGCGCATTTCGTCACAAAAAAAAATTCAGTGCATACACAAATTAAAGCTTTCATACGTTATCAACGTGTACATGTAGCATTATATCATTACAAATCATTTATCGAGTTGATATGTGATAATATTATTAATTCGTATATTTTAACAAATTTGATTCGTTTAGGGATAGTCACATGTTAAACTATATTTTCGAAGGTAGAGAGAAAACGGCGGATAGCAAAAAGCATATTGACCGGCAAAAAGCATATTGCACGGTTATTTTTAGAATATCTAATAAACAGCTGCGCCATGAGCGCATGATACGCCCGACATCTTGCGTGGAAGTTTTATGCAATAATCATAAATAGTTTCTGAGAAAGTTTTAAGTAATAACCATATATATTGATTTTGAGACACGGCAGGACATGTGAAACCCCCAACGCTGTTTTTTTTTTACAAAAAACTAAATATCACTAAAATAAAATTTTGAATCAAAACCAAAAAGTATACAGATCTTTATATTAATATAACAAAGAAGTGTGTAAAGTTTTAAGCAATAATCATAAATTATTTTTGAGATACGGTGCGACATGTAAAAAAAACCTCCCCTGTTTAACAAAATACTCAATAACTCCAAAAGAAATTTTTGAATCATCACCAAAAAGTATACAGATCTTTAGATTAATATAACAAAGACATGTGTAAAGTTTTAAGCAATAATCATAAATTGTTTATGAGATACGGCACAACATGTAAAAAAACCCTCCCTCTTTTTTTACAAAATACTCAATAACTCAAAAATGAAATTTTGAATCATCACCAAAAAGTATACAGATATTAAGATTAATATAACTAAGAAGTGTTTAAAGTTTTAAGCCATAATCAGGAATCGTTTTTGAGATACGGTGCGACATGTGAAAAAACACACACCCCTGTTTTAGTTACAAAGTGCCGTAACTCAAAAAGTTTTAATCTTATTTTCACCAAAAAGTATACAGATCATTTGACCATCATAAGAAACAACTATGTTAAGTTTCATGAAATTTGGATAAGTCGTTCTCAAGTTACGGTGCGACATGTTTACGCCGGACAGACAGACAGACGGACGGACGGACACCGGACACCGGACATTTGCATACCGTAATACGTCCCGTCAAAATTTTGACGGGCGTATAAAAACCGATATACAATGTACTTTGGGACGTCATGTAATGAATTTCAGGATATTGTTTAACGTTTTGAAACAAATGATATCTGTAATCGATTATTTGACGAAACAAAATCTTCAAATACATAAGATGTCCAAAAAATAAGTAAATGAAATAACAACTATATGTCCAAAAAAAAAAGTAAATGAAATAACAACTAATATGTTGTTATTGTCAAGGAGACAATGTAATATCTATAAAGTTCCAACAAACCTAAATGACGATTTTGATGCAAACATGGTCGGAAATTAATAATATAACAAATATAGCCTTTGTATGAGGTCAATACAGGATATATCGACCCAAAGAAGTATATCGACCTCGGACTTCGTCCTCAGTCAATATACTTCTTTCAGGTCAATATATCCTTGTATAGACCTCATACAAAGGCTATATTTGTATAATAACGTTATGCTGTAACGTGTTTCTAGAAGAAATCGCTGTAAATTGACATAATTATAGTACTCACGTTATTATCACTTGTGTAGTTAATCTTTATTTCCAATGAAAATTTTATTTCATCACATTGTTTTTTAAGTGTTAATTTATAAGGAAATTAATCTCAATGGTGCAGTTCTGTTAAATAAACAATGCAATTACATATAGATACTCATTTCACGTCTAAAATAAGTCAGTTTTTATATATTCTTTTGTCTTTCTCATGAATTGACAAGAATTCACATATATTTAACGATAGTTGCACATAACCAAGAAAGTACAATAAATAAGCATAAACAATGCAATTACATATAGATACTCATTTCACGTCTAAAATAAGTCAGTTTTTATATATTCTTTTGTCTTTCTCATGAATTGACAAGAATTCACATATATTTAACGATAGTTGCACATAACCAAGAAAGTACAATAAATAAGCATACTGTGTATAAACTGTATGGAATAAGTGTAACGTAACATTTGTTAATACAAATTCCAAGAAAATCTTATACTGAGAGGAAAACAACTTGTTTGCTTATGTAAAAACAATAGGGTTGTGCATTTTTTTCAATATTAGTAGGCATTCATTTCCTTACAAACCAACTGACGCAATCTGGTCGAACCCGTCTCTTTTTTTCCAACATATTTTGGTCACAATTACATGTATACTGTATATATTACTGTTTTCAAAGTCAAGATTCTGTGACATGGGTTTAATAATTGGTAACCAGTGCGCATAAATAAAAAGAAATGACTTTAAAAAACAACCCATCATCACAGTAACGTATGCAAATATATAAAGAAGCAGCTATAATTTTGAAGTTCATCCCATACTAGTATTTATTCATTTGAAAAAAAAATCGAAAAAAAACCACTTTTATTTTAATCATATTTTTTCTTATAATCATTGGTTACAACAAATCACTGTATATACTCGGTCGCCTACCTGGGAAACTTCCAGAGACTGAAACATGTTCAATGTTTGGCTGATGATGAGATGATATGAATAAAGACAAACGCAGTAAACCGTTTTTCAAAAGTCATAAATCGACCGAGGGAAAAAAATTCTGGTTCCCAACTAAAACTTTGAGAAACACAAAATGTCATTACAAACATTATTGTTAAAGATCGTTTTAGTCGACGTATGCGCTCTATGTTTCCTGTTCAATAATCAAACGAAATTTACCGATTTTCATTGAATTTATAGTGGAAAATAAAAATGAATACTGTTTGTGACGTCATCAGAAGAATGCAGGAACGTAAATTTTCAACAAAAAGACGTATTTTCTTTCTAGTCACTTTATAAGCTATGATTCAATGTGAGATTACTCAATAAATCTAATGTGAAATCTACTCCTTTACTAGTTTACAGTTTAAGCCAGTTTTCTTTCAAAGTTTATAATTAATTCCCAAATGAGTAAATTCAGTAAGGGCCATATTTGGCCAAGATTATAAAGTTCAATGTTACAAGATAAAAACTGTTTAAGTTGACTAAAAGACACATGAGAAAGTTAAATAGAACTATTACTGTCAAAGTTTTATTCTAAAACATAGATTTTTACATCCTTAAAAGGTCAAAATAATAAATTTTGGCAAAATTTATAAAATCGGCCGGATTTCAGCCTAATTTAGGACCAGAAAACATAGAGCGCCGGCGTCGACAAACTGAATATTCAAGTTAGACATGTAAAATGTCTTTATAAACATTATGTTCAAAGATTTTTTTTGTCGACGAACTCGCTCTTTGTTTCCTGTCCAATAAGCATTGGAAATTTACCCATTTTTAGTGATTTTATGTGGAAAATGAGTACTTTTTGTGACGTCATGAATAAAACACTGGAACGTAAATTTTCAACAAAAAAAGCTTATTTCCTTACTAGTCAATGTATTTACTATGATCCATTGTGATATTCGTCAATAAATCCTAATTTGAATTTTTAGCTAAAAAAGAGGGCAATTTTAGGGCCTTATTGAACCTACTCCTTTGGCAGTATGGAAATCTTGTTTCAATCCCATTATACCGAACAACATATTGAACATATGAAGTGGGACAATGTACATAATGAATGAAGGGAACAGAAGTATACCGCTATTCAAAAGACATAAATCGATTGAGAAAAAACAAAACAGGGTTACAACCTAAACCGAGAGAAACACACCAACTATAATAAAGGACATTTTAAGAAAAAAAAATGGTGTGTTGGATAAGGTTTGATGGCTCGCGAAACTTCCCGCTTATATGGCAATGTGAATTTTTTTCGCTAAAATGACAACACTACGTGACAGAAATACAACACAAAAAACATATCAGAACACTGATCAAAGAGAAACGCACAAACAAATAATATAATAGTCGACACAACATGTAATCACAGAACAACAACGACCATCTTACATCTACGATGAACAGCGGAGGATCCCACAAACAGTGACGCAGTAACGAACATGTAATCCTTAAATTCATACCATTATTTTCACAATACCAGTCCAAACAATTATTATGACAATGACGGTATAGAAAGACTTTTTTTATAATTATATAACTACAAAAGATAAGACATAACACATTATTAAACTGAAACCACAACAGAAACATCATGAATTAATACATGAAGGTTGAATGTTGATTATACCGATACAAGTCGTATAGCAATGCAAATTCACACTCGGTAAAATAGTCCGAATCGGGAATATGTAACGTTCGGTACTTAGCAGACAGACGACATAGATATTAAACAACAATCTAAGACGTGGGAAAAATGTCATTAGTTAGTTCAGACACAGACACATCCTAAAAATCAACCAATTTGTGATTGTGTCAATACAATTAACGGATTTCTTTTTTTTTATTTTTTTTTATCTTTCCTCTTCTAACTCTGTTGGAGCAGTTATGCACGAGCATAACGTATCAACTGAGATATGTCTACACGTACGACGGAGCAGATGTTATGCTGCTGCTGCGAAATTGGAAATTGATAATTGGGAAGATGAAATCACTCGGTTTGTCATAGATTTTAGTGTAAAGTCGTCCATCTGTGTCAATTTTGAGGAAAAGATCAAGGTAATAAGCAGTCCTTCTTGTATCAGTAGTATCGTTAATTTTAAGTTCACTGGGATAGATGAGATGCAAGTACTGACTGGATGATTTAGGGAAAGGAAATCATCAATCTATCGAAAAGTAAAATTAAAGTATTTTACAAGGTTCTTTTTCTTTTTGTCTTTTAGAAGGTTCTGAATAAGTTCTGCTTCATGCGGGTACAAAAACAAATCGGTCAGATGAGGTGCACAATTAGTGCCCATTGGAATACCGACTGTTAGTTGTAATACCAAATCTCCAAACTCAACAAATTGTCGATTAAAAAGTATAGAGCTTTGATAATATGATATTCACTGTATTTTCTGATAGAATCAGTGTGGTTCTTCACAAAATAAGAACTATTATAACCCAACATAAAAAATTCATATCTTCAATTCCCATTTTTTTTTTTTGGAAAAATCTCTGTTAAATGAGATGATGAAGTCAATCTTTCAATTGAGCATGGGGAATAGTAGTGTAATGCTTAGAAAAACTAAATGTATGAATGTTGCTGCAAAATTGCAAGGAAGACGTAGATACTCTTTTTTTTTATATTTTGATCTACGATTTAGCGTAGATATTTAGAATATGGCAAATATGTAGAATATGACCGTGTTTAAATAAAGCCATTTCTTTAGACATTGCACTAATAAATGTGCAAGTTTTATGTATATATAAACCCATTAAAGTTGCTAAGAACCTACTGGTTAAATCCTCGGTTTACATAAATTTAATATGTAAGAATTGTTTTCTGATCATAAATTATTTGAAGTAAAAAAACTTTTTCAAGGTTTCAAATACTTCAAATCACTGAGGATATGGGTATAACCTCATTGGTTGATATCTTTGGCGGAAGTACATGTGATACATCCTCATTCTTTTAATATCCAAGTGGTGGTTGGTTTAAGGACTATATTTGGTCAGGCAATACATATTGAGAAAGAGGGACGAAAGATACCAGAGGAACAGTCAAACGAATAAATCGAAAATAAACTGACAACGCCATGGCTAAAAATGAAAAAGACAAACAGACAAATAATAGTACACAAGAAACAACATAAAAAATTAAAGACTGAGCAACACGAACCCCACCAAAAACTGGGGGTGATCTCAGGTGCTCCGTAAGGGTAAGCAGATTCTGCTCCACATGTGGTAACCGTCGTGTTGCTCATGTTATTACAAACCAGGTAAATAGTATAATTTGGTAGGTAACATTCATAAATAGGGAAGGGGATTGTAGTTATATGATGTAAGAAACATATCCGATATCATCTGTGAAACGGTTATTCCATAACGGTAAACCAACACGTGATGGCGTCCGTAAAATTTACAAAGGAATGATTTCAACTTCATTATTTGGAACACTTGGTTTAATAGCTTCCTTGTGAGCAGCAACCCTCTTTCAATGAAATCATGAAATATACGAAATACAAGCGCGGGAATATCGTATCAATAGACCACTTTCGAGTTCATCCGTCACCGGAAAAAACTCGTCAATTATACGCGCCTTTATGACGTCATTTACCAGATAGAGGGGGTCGCCTGTATCCCTGCACTATTTACGTTCATCAAGCGTCTTAGTGATTGTCATTGTGCAGGATAAACAAGAAATAATGGTTGTTCTGTAGGTACTTAATGACAATTCCCTAATGACAGCAATGCTGATTGTCAATTTTGAGAATTCAATTTGCCGAATAATTCGCACAATATAAAATAATAGTTTTCCAACCACTCGCTCAACGTGGGAACGGAAGTGACGACGCCCCTAAACGCACAAATGACGTTCACTAAAACCAGAGTTTTTGACGGAAATGCATCGAACTCGAAAGTTGTCTATTGGGAGATGTATACTCCGTATGAAGGCGCTGCTGGAATGTTGCTACATAGAAATGGAAAAATCACAAGTGGGAAGCTGAAATCATCTCGTTGTCGTAAAGTTTTGTTTTCAACCAACCCTGAATGTCAGTTTCTAGATCAAAGATAGGACGCAGACTTAACTGTATCTGCTGTATCCTTTATATTTAGTTCGATGGGATAAATGCGTTCAACATAGTCACCAAATTGTGAATTATTTAGTGAGAGAACATCATCTTTATTGCGGAAAGTAAAGTTAAAGGATATTGATAACTTCTTATTTTTCTTCCTATGAAGTTCCTGTATGAAGTCAGCATCATAATAATAAAGAAACAAGTCAGAAAGAAGGGTGCCACAATTGGTTCCAATTGGAATGCCGACAGTCTGTTGAAAAACAAGTCCTCTAAACGTAACACATATGTAGTTAATCAAGAAAATAAACATCTTGATAATGTCAGTTTCAGAGAATTTTTTGTTTGAATCAGTGTGATCCTTTATAAAGTAGGATTTACCACTATCTAAGAAAAGATACCTGTATCAACGTTGGCCATTATTTTTCATGAAACAAAGCAATACCAACCTCTATTAATTTGTTTTTTTTTAGTTTGAAATGGGGAATACTTGTGTAAAGTGTAAAAAACTCAGTTTAAAAAAAAAGTAAAATATTTTAATACTATTGCAAGATGAAAGAGCCTTAGATTGTACCTACTCTAAAAGATCTCTGGATTTTATAGTATCCACATCTGATTCAAGCCACCTCTAGAATGGGCAGTTTCACAATAACTTTGAAGCCCGGCTTTAATTGCTGATAAAATAGATGCAAATAATTTTGAAAGAGGTTTCATCGAGCTCTTGGAAGACCCAGCAATGTACCGTTGTTTGTAAGGACACTTATTTAGTTTAGGTATCCAATACAGGGATGAACGATATGGTTCTTTATCTTTGGTTTCCAAGTGAATTGTCAATACCTAATTCATTTATCAAGCAGTTTATGTAATAAGTTTTACACACAAAAACGATGTTGTTTAGGACTTAATCTGCGGGGACAACAACATATTTTTCATATTTTTCATGGATGTAGTACAAGTGTTTTGCAACATATAGGTCTTTAAAGATTGACGTAGCATGAGTATTGGTAGACCCATTCATTTTCTTAATTCTGATTTGTATCAACGACCTCACAGCCTTAATTCATTCGGAAAGAGTATCTACGTCTTCCTTCTCGCGCTAAGCTCTTTACCTGGCATAATCCTCGACTGATTCCATTAGTATTTTGAAGTTGTATTGCCAATTGATTGATTTTGGTTCACGATATTTCGGACCGTTGGATAACACATTTCGTAGAAAAATGTTATTGACAATGTTGAAGTCACCGGTAATAAAGTGGCCAGCCGGATTATATGTGAATTGGGAACAAGTGCAATCAGGAGGTTTAGACTTGAAGTCGGCAATATTGAGATCCTGCAAAACGTGTTTGTAATTAATTTTTTTAGTTGCAATTG